>CM040910.1:46962304-47249804 GCA_023029165.1 Gobiocypris rarus
ACGCTCACACTCTCACACACGCACACAGACACTCATGCACACAGACACACACTCACTCACACACACACACACACACTTACACACATGCTCACGCTCTCACACACACGCACACGCACACAGACACTCATGCACACAGACACACACTCACTCACACACAGACACACACACACACTTACATGCTCATGCTCTCACGCACACGCACACAGACACACACTCACGCACTCTCACACAGACACACACACATTCACGCACACAGACACACACTCATGCACTCTCGCACAGACACGCACTCTCACACAGACACACACACATTCACGCACACAGACACACACTCACGCACTCTCACACAGACACACACACATTCACGCACACAGACACACGCACAGACAGAAACAAACAAAGACATACACTTACAACATGCACACACGCACACACACACACACTTACACACATGCTTACACCCTCACACACACGCACCCAGACACTCATGCACAGACACACACTCACGCACACACACACACACACACTTACACACATGCTCACGCTCTCACATACACGCACACAGACACTCGTGCACACACACAGACACACACTCAAGCACTCTCGCACAGACACGCACTCTCACACAGACACACACACATTCACGCACACAGACACACGCACAGACAGAAACAAACAAAGACATACACACACACAGACACACACACACACACTTACACACATGCTCACACTCTCACACACACGCACCCAGACACTCTCACACACTCACGCACTCTCACACAGACACACGCACAGACAGACACAAACAAAGACATACACTTACAACATGCACACACGCACAGACACACACACACTTTCACACATGCTCACACCCTCACACACACGCACCCAGACTCTCATGCACACAGACACACTCTCACACACTCACGCACTCTCGCACAGACACACACACATTCACGCACACACTCGCGTACATGCACAAACAGACACATGCACACACACACACACACACACACATACAGTACACACATACACTTAAATGCACTCACACACAGACACACGCACACATACATTTTCACACAGACACGCACACACACATACAAACAGACAAACACTCACAAACAGGCACACACCCACGCACAAACACATACACAGACACACTCTCTCACACACACACACACACACACACACACACACACACACACGCGCACACAGACACTCACACGCACACAGACACTCACACACACACACACACACACACACACACACACACACGCACACAGACACTCACACACACACAAACACACACGCACACAGACACTCACACATACACACACACACACGCATACACGCACACACAGACACGCACTCTCATGTACCGACACACACACATTCACGCACACACTCGCGTACATGCACAAACAGACACATGCACACACACACACACACACACACATACAGTACACACATACACTTAAATGCACTCACACACAGACACACGCACACATACACACTCACGCACATACAAACACTCACAAACACGCACACGCACACGCACACACCCACGCACAAACACATACGCACACACAGACACAATCTCACACACACACTAGTGTGACCATTCTGTGTTTCTACACAGCTTCCGCCTTCACGGAGAGATACTTTGGCTTCCCCGTACAAAATGAGCTAAAATACAAGGTAAAAAAGTAATGCATTACAATATAATTTTTATTTTTAATTTTTTTTATTATAAAAAAAATATTAATCATTTAATTTAAATAATTGCATGTTGAAAGCTGAAATGTGAATGTTGTGCAGTGTGACTAGAGGCTCTGCAGTCACAGAACACTTTTACTGTGTGTGCTTCAGATCTCCAGCCTCCTGAAGAACAACACGCGCTCGGAGACGTTACGCTTTCTGATTCTACACGGGACAGCCGATGGTGAGCTCATGAAACAACACCCATAATATACTAGCATATAATAGCTGCCCGAGAGGCGCTTCAAAGATGGCCGTCGAGTGAAATGACTGAAAGGGGCTTTCAGACAGAACGGCTGCATCATCACATGACGACTTCTTTCTCTCCTTCTGTTAGCGAACGTTCATTTTCAACACACTGCAGAACTAGTGAAGCTGCTGTCTGTGATTAATGTAAACTACAGGTTACAGGTGAGTCCTTCACACTGACAAGCACCTGCACCCCTCTGACCTCACACACTTTCTGACTTCAAGCGTTCCACCCTCTGACCTCACGCACTTTCTGGCCTCAAGCATTCCACCCCTGACCTCACACACCTCACGCTCCTCTGACCTAACGCTCCCTCTGACCTCACAGGCTTTCTGACCTCAAGCGCCCCACCCTCTGACCTCACGCTCCCTCTGACCTCACGCTCCCTCTGACCTCGCATGCTTTCTGACCTCAAACGCTCCACCCTCTGACCTCACATACCCTCTGACCTCACGCTCCTCTGACCTCACACGCTTTCTGACCTTATGTGCTCCATCCCTCTGATCTCACACGCTTTCTGACCTCAAACACTCCACCCTCTGACCTCACGCACTTTCTGACCTCAAGCATTCCACCCTCTGACCTCACACACCTCACGCTCCCTCTGACCTAACGCTCCTCTGACCTCACGCTCCCTCTGACCTAACGCTCCTCTGACCTCACGCTCCCTCTTACCTAACGCTCCCTCTGACCTCACGTGCTTTCTGACCTCACACGCCCCTCTGACCTCACGCTCCTCTGACCAAACGCTCCCTCTGACCTCACGTGCTTTCTGACCTCAAGCGCTCCACCCTCTGACCTCACGCACTTTCTGACCTAACGCACTTTCTGACCTTATGTCCTCCATCCCTCTGATCTCACACGCTTTCTGACCTAAAACACTCCACCCTCTGACCTCACGCACTTTCTGGCCTCAAGCACTCCCCCTCTGACCTCACACGCCTCTGACCTCACGCTCCTCTGACCTAACGCTCCTCTGACCTCACGTGCTTTCTGACCTCAAGCACTCCACCCTCTGACCTCACACGCCTCTGACCTCACGCTCCCTCTGACCTAACGCTCCCTCTGACCTCATGTGATTTCTGACCTCAAGCACTCCACCCTCTGACCTCACACGCCTCTGACCTAACGCTCCTCTGACCTCACGTGGTTTCTGACCTCAAGCTCTCCACCCTCTGACCTCACGCACTTTCTGGCCTCAAGCACTCCACCCTCTGACCTCACGCACTTTCTGACCTAACGCACTTTCTGACCTCAAGCGCTCCACCCTCTGACCTCACACACTTTCTGACCTTACGCGCTCCACCCTCTGACCTCACGCACTTTCTGACCTAACGCACTTTCTGACCTCAAGCGCTCCACCCTCTGACCTCACACACTTTCTGACCTTACGCGCTCCACCCTCTGACCTCACGCACTCTGACCTTACACGCTCCACCCTCTGACCTCACGCACTTTCTGACCTGCGCTCCACCCTCTGACCTCACGCACTTTCTGACCTTACGCGCTCCACCCTCTTACCTCACATGCTTTCTGACCTCAAGCACTCCACCTTCTGACCTCACGCGCTTTCTGACCTCAAGCACTCCACCCTCTGACCTCACGCGCTTTCTGACCTCAAGCGCTCCACCCTCTGACCTCACGCGCTCCACCCTCTGACCTCACACGCTTTCTGACCTCAAGCACTCCACCCTCTGACCTCACGCGCTTTCTGACCTCAAGCGTTCCACCCTCTGACCTCACGCACTTTCTGACCTCAAGCGTTCCACCCTCTGACCTCAAGCGCTCCACCCTCTGACCCACACTTTCTGACCATACGCTGCACCTCTGACCTCACGCACTTTCTGACCTTACGCGCTCCACCCTCTGACCTCACACACCCTCTGACCTCACTCTCCCTCTGACCTCACACGCTTTCTGACCTCAAGCGTTCCACCCTCTGACCTCACGCGCTTTCTGACCTCAAGCGCTCCACCTCATGCGCTTTCTGACCTCGCGCTCCACCCTCTGACCTCACGCGCTTTCTGACCTCAAGCGCTCCACCCTCTGACCTCACGCGCTTTCTGACCTCAAGCGTTCCACCCTCTGACCTCACGCGCTCCACCCTCTGACCTCAAGCGCTCCACCCTCTGACCTCAAGCACTCCACCCTCTGACCTCACGTGCTTTCTGACCTCAAGCGTTCCACCCTCAGACTTTACACGCTTTCTGACCTCAAGCGCTCCACCCTCTGACCTCACGCGCTTTCTGACCTCAAGCGCTCCACCCTCTGACCTCACGCGCTTTCTGACCTCAAGCGCTCCACCCTCTGACCTCACGCGCTCCACCCTCTGACCTCACGCGCTCCACCCTCTGACCTCAAGCACTCCACCCTCTGACCTCACGCTTTCTGACCTCCGCCCACCCTCTGACCTCAAGCGCTCCACCCTCTGACCTCACGCGCTCGACCCTCTGACCTCAAGCGCTCCACCCTCTGACCTCACGCGCTTTCTGACCTCAAGCGCTCCACCCTCTGACCTCACGCGCTCGACCCTCTGACCTCAAGCGCTCCACCCTCTGACCTCACGCGCTTTCTGACCTCAAGCGCTCCACCCTCTGACCTCACGCGCTTTCTGACCTCAAGCACTCCACCCTCTGACTTCACACGCTCGACCCTCTGACCTCACGCTCTCGACCCTTTGACTTCATGCTCTCTTGCCTCTGACCTCACATTCTCGACCCTCTGACCTCGCACACTTTCTGACCTCACGTTCTCGACCCTTTGACCTCTCTCGCCTATCTGCAGATCTTCCCTGATGAGGGTCATGATGTCATCAGCAGACGCTACATGCTGAACTCACTCATCTCCTTCTTCAGAGAGTGCTTCGTTGAGGACGTACCCATTCCCACAGACACCAGTGATGAAGACGATGATGACGACTAGCATCGGTTGCACCAGGAAAAATCACCTTGGCGACCAGCTCTCCCATCTTTTACGATGATCTGACCTGAAGGCAGAGACAGAGAGACATTGAGTCACACTCAAGGACACTCACACTACTTATTCAGTTTGTTCTTTTTCATGTCTACACTTTAGCATTATATCTGTATTTAGCAGCAGCGTGAATGATGTTGAGCGCGGTCACTCTTAACAGGCTGAAAGAAACATTGTCTCAGTCAAATCACTGTCATTATGGGCTGTACTGGTCTATAAATTACATGTAGAGAAGTACACAATATAAAATCTAACATGTTTGACCTGTGAAGCCCTAATCCTGTTTCCTCAGCCATCTTTATCAGAAGAATAATCATAATAAAAACATATGTTTAGATACACCGATCATAACATTATGACCACAAACAGGTGAAGTGAATAACACTGATGATCTCCATCACGGCTCTTGTTAGTGGGTGGGATATATTAGGCAGCAAGTGAACATTTTGTCCTCAAAGTTGATGTGTTAGAAGCAGGAAAAATGGGCAAGTGTAAGGATTTGAGCGAGTTTGACAAGGGCCAAATTGTGATGGCTAGACGACTGGGTCAGAGCATCTCCAAAACTGCAGCTCTTGTGGGGTGTTCCCGGTCTGCAGTGGTCAGGATCTATCAAAAGTGCTCCAGGGAAGGAACAGTGGTGAAGTATAGAACATAACACACTTAAAATCTGATGAATCATTTATTTAAACCTCTTTCAGGGACTGTCAGGGACGAGTAGAGCGCAGTCTAGACGGTTTAAAATTTGCTGATGTCCTGGTCAGTGTGCACATGATGATGGACAGGAGTCATTGTCCCATATTTGATTTCAATTCAAGTCATTCAACTGTGCTCTCAGAGTTGGTTATATTTATAAAGAGCCTTCAATCATCTTCCACCGCAGGTGTAATCCACATTGGATCACTCTCCCACTCTTTATTGTAGATGCAACTTACTGTATATTTATGCCACTGTAGTCAAGTCACCTTTATTTATATAGCACTTTTAAGTCCAATTGTTTTAAAGCAGCTTCATAGTGTTAACAGGAAAATAATGCAACAGAATTTGATTCGGCTGTACACCCGCTCTGGAGAAAACGTTGATGTTATCCAGCGAATTTCAATTATCATATAGTGTCAATGCGGGCTGAACGGAAATATAGTTGACATTTAGGTGTCCCCAACTGAGCAAGCCAAAAGCCAAAGGCGATGGTGGCAAGGAACCAAAACTCCTTCAGGGCCAGAATGGAGAGAAAAACCTTGGGAGAAACCAGGCTTCGTCAGGGTGCCAGTTCTCCTCTGGCGGACGAACAAACTGTATGATTATTATTCTGGCAACATTACAGGTCAGAAGCCATATTAGATCAATAGATATTCGTAAGAGTATTCGAAAGATTGAAGTGTCGATGCAGCATTTACAGGGGGAATCATGAATGAGCGCGTCTGACTGCTGATTCCTGATTGGCTGAACGTCAACACCAACACCAGCTGACTCTGCGTGGGCCAGTGTGTCATGATGACTGGTTTTATGGAATTCATGCACACTAGAGTTTTGATTATTAACCAAAAACCAAACAAAATTAGATTTTTGAAAACCACCTAAATGACCTCAAACCAGCCTAAATTTTGTCCACCCGCCCAAGCCCATTTTTACCCGCACAATCAAATTTAAGACCCACCCAATCTGGCAACACTAGTAACAAGACCCGCCCCATTCTACTTCTGATTGGTTATGTTAGTTTGGTAAAGAGTGAAAGCTGTGTTCCTCTCAAACCAAGCGAAATCAGGAACTCGAACGTGATATCAACACGTTTTTTTAGTTAATTTTTTATGTATTTATCCCCCCAGCCAAATGCTGCATGACGTCCCAAAAAGTCAAGAGCCCAACTCAAGCAAACACTGATCACCATAATGGTGACTTTAAACATCTAAGTGTTTAAAGGCCTTAGTGGGTTAAGTGAACACCTGTGACTTGTTCCAGTAATGGGCGTGGAGAGACTGCATAAAAGCCACCAGAAAGAGGACATCAGGGAGAGAGACTGACGAGAGACTCGGGCACACACACAGAAAGACGGAGGAAAAGGTCTGGAGAGCAGCTGAACTGTTACTGAGAACATTTGAGTTATTGTGAGCCTGATATTGTGTTGTGGGACTATTTAAAGAGAAAATAAACAGTACCCGAGTCTCCAGAAAGCCGTCTTCTTCCTTCCTTAGCTATATCGAACTTTGTTACAATTGACTTCTATAGAGACGGCAGTTTCCAAAACACTGCTTCCTGAAGCTTCAGATCATTATGAATCAGTGTATCGATTCATGATTCGGATCGCGTGTCAAACCGACAAACTGCTGAAATCACAGGACTTTGGCGATCCGAACCGCTGATTCATAACGCTCTGAAGCTTCAGGAAGCAGTGTTTTGAAATTGGCCATCTCTATATAAGTCATTATTTAGTTTTCTTGTCGCTTCATAAAATGATTGTAGAACGTCTGTAGTGAGATGGACTTTGTAATGACGTCTTTAGTGCCTTTTATGGGTCTTGAGAGAGGAAATGACACTGGTATCAATGGAGGCTTTTCTGAGCCATCGGATTTCAACACAAATCTTCATTTGTGTTCCGAAGATGAACAAAGGTCTTATGGGAACGACATGAGGGTGATAATTTTTGGGTGAAATAACCCTTTAAGGCTGCGATTACTCTTTATATAATATATACAGATTTTGTGGCTCATATAAGGTAGAGTTCTGGTATATTTGTGCTCTTGGCTGTTATGTGGCATTGCTGTGGTCCAGATATGGCCAACAGGAGCGGAGCACTCCAAGTGACATCATTTCACGCAATATGAGGGCCGGATAATCATTCCACGCATGTCAGGTGTGGGCCGGATTTGGGCCACAACAGTGTTGCAATCTGGGATTCCTCAACATTTGAATGATGCCAGGTGAAATGTTAGAGCATCACTGAGACATTTAGGATTCCTGTGAGACTTCATAAACAGATCCATATCAGAATAATGACCTCATGTTCTATTTACCCGTATTTTCCGCACTGTAAGGGGCACCGGATTATAAGGCGCACCTTCAATGAATGGCCAATTTTAGAACTGTTTTCATATATAGGGCGCACCGGATTATAAGGCTCATATAATAGAAGATCCTGCAGTCAAACGTTTGACTGGGTTTGCGTTATGCAGCCACTAGATGGCGCTGTGCTAAAGGGAATGTCAACAAAACAGTCAGATAAAGTCAAACATTATTAAGCGTTCTGACAACTCCGTTCACTCCCATGGTAACGTTGTTCAAACGTTGATGTGCATATAAACAATATCTCCCAGCCTTGCTAACTTTTCTCCCAAACGTGGAGGGGAACTTTTCCTTAAATCAGTAAACACGTAGCCTAGTAAAAGAAACAGTCGGATACCACTAAATCAAACGTTAGTGCATAACTCCACATTGTTCAGTTACGTATAACACGTAAAGCTCACTTTTTCAGTTCATTCCCCGTCCACGAATCCTCGAATTCTTCTTCTTCAGTGTCCGAATTTAACAGTTGGGCGACTACGGCATCCAACCTGCCCGGCTCCCCTCTCGTCATTATCCGAAAGCACAGGACCGGTGTTTACTGACTATAGCATCCGACCTGCCCGGCTCCCTCTCGTCATTATCCGAAAGCACAGGACCGGTGTTTACTGACTACGGCATCCAACCTGCCCGGCTCCCTCTCGTCATTATCCGAAAGCACAGGACCGGTGTTTACTGACTACGGCATCCAACCTGCCCGGCTCCTCTCGTCATTATCCGAAAGCACAGGACCGGTGTTTACTGACTACGGCATCCAACCTGCCCGGCTCCCTCTCGTCATTATCCGAAAGCACAGTCCCAGTGTTTACTGACTACGGCATCTGACCTGCCCGGCTCCTCTCGTCATTATCCCAAAGCACAGTCCGGTGTTTACTGACTACGGCATCCAACCTGCCCGGCTCCTCTGCGTCATTATCCGAAAGCACAGTCCGGTGTTTACTGACTTCAGCATCCGACCTGCCCGGCTCCTCTCATCATTATCCGAAAGCACAGTCCCGGTGTTTACTGACTACGGCATCCAACCTGTCCGGCTCCCTCTCGTCATTATCCGAAGCACAGTCCCAGTGTTTACTGACTACGGCATCCAACCTGCCCGGCTCCCTCTCGTCATTATCCCAAAGCACAGTCGGTGTTTACTGACTACGGCATCCAACCTGCCCGGCTCCTCTCGTCATTATCCGAAAGCACAGTCCCAGTGTTTACTGACTACGGCATCCAACCTGCCCGGCTCCTCTCGTCATTATCCCAAAGCACAGTCCGGTGTTTACTGACTACGGCATCCAACCTGCCCGGCTCCTCTCGTCATTATCCAAAGCACAGTCCGGTGTTTACTGACTACGGCATCCAACCTGTCCGGCTCCCTCTCGTCATTATCCGAAAGCACAGTCCCGGTGTTTACTGACTAAAGCATCCAACCTGCCCGGCTCCCTCTCATCATTATCCGAAAGCACAGTCCGGTGTTTACTGACTCACGGCATCCGACCTGCCCGGCTCCTCTCGTCATTATCCAAAGCACAGTCCGGTGTTTACTGACTACGGCATCCGACCTGCCCGGCTCCCTCTCGTCATTATCCGAAAGCACAGTCCGGTGTTTACTGACTCACGGCATCCGACCTGCCCGGCTCCCTCTCATCATTATCCGAAAGCACAGTCCCGGTGTTTACTGACTACGGCATCCGACCTGCCCGGCTCCCTCTCATCATTATCCGAAAGCACAGTCCGGTGTTTACTGACTAAAGCATCCGACCTGCCCGGCTCCCTCTCATCATTATCCGAAAGCACAGTCCGGTGTTTACTGACTACGGCATCCGACCTGCCCGGCTCCTCTCGTCATTATCCGAAAGCACAGTCCGGTGTTTACTGACTACAGCATCCGACCTGCCCGGCTCCTCTCATCATTATCCGAAAGCACAGTCCGGTGTTTACTGACTACGGCATCCAACCTGCCCGGCTCCTCTCATCATTATCCGAAAGCACAGTCCGGTGTTTACTGACTACGGCATCCAACCTGCCCGGCTCCTCTCATCATTATCCCAAAGCACAGTCCGGTGTTTACTGACTACGGCATCCGACCTGCCCGGCTCCCTCTCATCATTATCCGAAAGCACAGTCCGGTGTTTACTGACTACAGCATCCGACCTGCCCGGCTCCTCTCATCATTATCCGAAAGCACAGTCCGGTGTTTACTGACTACGGCATCCAACCTGCCCGGCTCCTCTCATCATTATCCGAAAGCACAGTCCGGTGTTTACTGACTACGGCATCCGACCTGCCCGGCTCCCTCTCATCATTATCCGAAAGCACAGTCCCGGTGTTTACTGACTACGGCATCCAACCTGCCCGGCTCCTCTCATCATTATCCGAAAGCACAGTCCGGTGTTTACTGACTACAGCATCCGACCTGCCCGGCTCCTCTCATCATTATCCGAAAGCACAGTCCGGTGTTTACTGACTACGGCATCCAACCTGCCCGGCTCCTCTCGTCATTATCCGAAGGACAGTCCCGGTGTTTACTGACTACAGCATCCGACCTGCCCGGCTCCTCTCATCATTATCCGAAAGCACAGTCCGGTGTTTACTGACTACGGCATCCGACCTGCCCGGCTCCTCTCATTATCCGAAAGGACAGTCCGGTGTTTACTGACTATGGCATCCGACCTGCCCGGCTCCTCTCATCATTATCCCAAAGCACAGTCACGGTGTTTACTGACTACGGCATCCGACCTGCCCGGCTCCCTCTCATCATTATCCGAAAGCACAGTCCCGGTGTTTACTGACTACGGCATCCGACCTGCCCGGCTCCTCTCATCATTATCCGAAAGCACAGTCCCGGTGTTTACTGACTATGGCATCCGACCTGCCCGGCTCCTCTCGTCATTATCCGAAAGCACAGTCCCGGTGTTTACTGACTACAGCATCCGACCTGCCCGGCTCCTCTCGTCATTATCCGAAAGCACAGTCCGGTGTTTACTGACTACGGCATCCGACCTGCCCGGCTCCTCTCGTCATTATCTGAAAGCACAGTCCCGGTGTTTACTGACTACGGCATCCAACCTGCCCGGCTCCTCTCGTCATTATCCGAAAGCACAGGACCGGTGTTTACTGACTACGGCATCCAACCTGTCCGGCTCCTCTCATCATTATCCAAAGCACAGGACCGGTGTTTACTGACTACGGCATCCAACCTGCCCGGCTCCCTCTCATCATTATCCGAAAGCACAGGACCGGTGTTTACTGACTACGGCATCCAACCTGTCCGGCTCCTCTCATCATTATCCGAAAGCACAGGACCGGTGTTTACTGACTACGGCGTCCAACCTGTCCGGCTCCTCTCATCATTATCCGAAAGCACAGGACCGGTGTTTACTGACTACGGCATCCAACCTGTCCGGCTCCTCTCATCATTATCCGAAAGCACAGGACCGGTGTTTACTGACTACGGCATCCAACCTGCCCGGCTCCTCTCGTCATTATCCGAAAGCACAGTCCCGGTGTTTACTGACTACGGCATCCAACCTGCCCGGCTCCCTCTCGTCATTATCCGAAAGCACAGTCCCGGTGTTTACTGACTACGGCATCCGACCTGCCCGGCTCCTCTCATCATTATCCAAAGCACAGTCCGGTGTTTACTGACTACGGCATCCAACCTGCCCGGCTCCTCTCGTCATTATCCGAAAGCACAGTCCCGGTGTTTACTGACTACGGCATCCAACCTGTCCGGCTCCCTCTCATCATTATCCGAAAGCACTGACTACGGTAGCCGAAATGCTGCAAGCGGTGCGGCTTTGTAGTTTACCAGTCGTACTGAAACATTTTATTATTAATAAATTGTTTTTATTGGTTTTTCATACTGAAACATTTTGACAGAGCGCCTTGATCCATATATAAGGTGCTCCGGATTATAAGGTGCACTGTCGTTTTTTGAAAAAATGAAAGGCTTTTAAGTGCGCCTTATAGTGTGGAAAATACGGTAATCTTGCACACATTCTCATGTCCAGTCTCAAAGCACATCTGCTGGTCATTCATTTGGTTTTTAGAAACCAAATACGCACTGCAGACTTCCATCCCTTCTACTCTTAACGCCACTGAACTATAAAGAAAGGAATTAAGAATGATTGTATAGATTCATGCACTGTAAAACCCAACTTGAAAAAAGTTCAAATAACTGGTTTTGTTGTGTTGGCTCAGCAAAATCTATGAAAAAGTCAGTACAACTAAGTTTAATACACTTACTCAACACAATCCAGGTGTTTTTCTATAAACTTAAAACGATTAGTTTTGTGAACAAAGCTTTGCAAGTTCAACCAAAAACCTTCTGCTAACTTATTTATTTGAGTTAAGTCAATCTCGTTTAGGGAACTGCCCTCCCATAAGCAAATGCAAATTTTAGAATTAAATGCAACCATTTGGTTATGGGACAGTGAAGAAAAATTGGTGTTTAGTTTTTTTACTTATTTATAACTTAGTTATATCATTTAACTTAGTTAAATGAGCTTAATGTATAATTGTAAATTATTGTGTATTATTGTAAAATAATGATAATAATAATGAATATTAATAATATATTTTTTTAAATATTATATATTATATAAATTATTGTTGTTATTATTATTATTATTATTATTATTATTATTATTATTATTATTATTATTATTATTATTATTATCATTTAAAGTATGGCTACTGTATAAATAATATTATTTTACAATGATAATAAAATTAGTATAATAATAATAATTATTATTATTATTAGCAGTAGTAGTAGTACAAGTAGTAGTAGTATATTGTGCTCAACTGTGAACCCTTGAAGGAAGACTTTTACTGTGAAGTTTCGTTAACAAGTGTAGTGGGCGCCAATGCTCTCATCTCACTAGTTTGCGAACTGAGTATATGGAATGTTTTTATTGAATTGTTAGATTTATATCAGCAATTATCAGCATGTTTTCTGATAAACCTTATAATTTCCTCTCGCTCTAAACCACGCCCCAGCATACGTGACCTTTGCGCAATCTTGCTGTGCGTCAACGTATACTTTTAATGCGGGAGAAACATCTAGAAGAGATTAGCAAACGGTAAGAAGAAAGAAGAGACAGCTCGTGGGTGATAATAATCCAGAGGAATATTTATGGTGAGTGCTCTTATTTGTTTTTGATTATTGTTGCTCTATATTCCTAAATTATTCAATTGGATAATGTTCTATATTCCTAAATTAGTCGATGGTAAAAATAGAGACACCGCTGCTTTTTCTTTGTAAGTTATCAACATTACTGCATATTTAAATCTAGTTGTATTTTTAATCCAGTTAAAAATAACTATTACGTTTTTGTCTTTAGTTGATGGATTTTTCTGCTCAGTTAAATTGCACGTGGAATTCGTGCATATGACTTGAGTTGCCTCATTAGCCAGAAAACTTTATCTGTTAACCCTTGTTTATTGTTCAAATTCACTACCTTTTCAAGTATGTTCGGTATGAAAACATCCACTTAATTAAACTGCTGTATAAATGTATCAACGATAAAACATTTATATATATATATATATATATATATATATATATATATATATATATATATATATATATATATATATATATATATATATATATATATATATGTTAACCAACCTCAGTCCTGATCAAAACTACTAAGTAAATGTTTTTTAAAAAATCCAGGATTTTTACTCTTTAATTGCCTAGTTCATAAATTATCTCACTGATTTTGGGGGAAAACACAAAATTACTTTTTAATATTAAAGTGATTGTGGACTGGATATTTATTTTCCTTTTATTACAGCCTTGGATATGTGGAAGATTAGTAACAACATTAACGTTGATGCATTGTTAGTTTTTGTGTAGCATCAATTTTTAACTCTTTTTTCCCTAATTTTTAAAAGCTTTTTTTGCACAGGTTATTTAAAGGGTTAATGGTGCCACCTGGTGATTAACAGTAAAATTACAATTTTTGCCTCTTCCCAACAAGGAAAACCACCAGCAAAATCCTTTTATTTGCTGAAACACAGAGAAAGTTGTGGCCAAATTAAGACTCCACGCCACCCAACATAACATAGGCTAAATGGATAGTTCACCCAAAACAACTGTATGGAGTGCTACTGGGAATTCTGATTAATTGCCCTAACAGTAGTAGAATGACTGATGGAAAGTTTGGAGGGGATAATGATTATTGAAAATAGCAGTGCAGCAGTTGCCATAGACTAAAAATATATATAAAAAGTATAGGAATAAAATTATTTGTCAATTTCATTGTTGATTAATTAATTTGCCTTTTATGAAACTGATCATTCATGTTTGTGTTTTTCTTAAACAGATCTACCTTGAGAGCACACTCGATGCAGTGCAGGTACTGTAAATACGCCTGCCGCAGTCAAAATCTGCTTCTGAGACACTACAGGCACGTTGATTTTCTGATCATTTATTTCCAGGCATATTTTACCAATTCCAAACCACATTAATCTTAATAACTAGTATAATTTTTTTATTTTATAACTTATAAGTGATATATAATTGTTTGTGAAGGCTGGAAATAAAAATGCCTTATATTCAGGTGTGCATAATTATTTGACTTAGACTTTTTGTTTGTTTGTTTTTACAGATTAATTTTTTTTATTAAATGTCCATGTGAAGGATGCAATACTAATGCAATACTAGAAATTGCAGTTTAAGGCATGACCGTTGGACTGTGAAATGCTCTTTGGGTCAGACAGAAGCAGGCGGTGAAGAAAAGAAACGTTAACTGCAAAAGAATTAAGGTGAAGAATTAAGTGTGAAACCACCTGGAACAATTTGGACCAGAATCACCATTTTCCAGAACTGCAACCCACCTGGAGTCTCCAGAAGCGTATCAGGACCTCAGAGATTTAAGTTGGGTGAAGAATCCATATATTTTTTTATGGGCTTTATAGACAGATGTTTGACGAATTAATCTTCCAGAATCGGCAAAAAATGAAAAATTCTGGAAGATGAAAACTTAAGTCTCTGAGATCCTGACACACTTACGGAGACTCCAGGTAGGTTGCAGTTCTGGTAAATGGTGGTGCTGGAGACTAAATCGTTCCTGACGGTTACACACTTAATTCTTCTCCTTAATTCTTTTGCAGTTAACATGCATTTTCTTCTCTACCTGCTTCTGTCTGACCCAATGAGCATTTCACTGTCCAATGGTTAACTGCAATGTCTAGTATTGCTTTAGTATTGGAACAATTTAATATATTTTTTTTATTTTAAGATCTGTTCAATCTCTTTTTGCTAATTGTATCAGTAATAGAAAAGGAGCCTCATAATTATGTACACTTGAATATAAGGGTGGTTCATTTCCAGCCTTCATGAACAATTATATATCACTTATAAATGCTTAAATACAAAATGAATAGTATTTAAGATTTAATGTGGTTTGGAATTGGTAAAATGTTTCTGGAAAAAAGAATATGATCAGAAAATCGAAGTGCGTGCAAAATTATTAGGCACAATCTTAATACCAATGTGACACTTTTGTGACAATTATTTACTCTTTTTGAGTATACAAAAATATTCTATATATTTTTGGGTGCTCAAAGACAAAATAATTACAAAAATTTGTCACATTAATTATAAAGATTTAAAAATATAACCACTCATTTTAAAAGATTGTGAATGTATAGATTACATTTTAGGCTTTTTGTAATCAGCTTTTGTGGATTGTTGTTGTCGTTGTTGTTGCCCTAAGCCCCACTTCATTTCTGACCCTTTGCCATCCCTAATACACATTCAGTGACACTCAATGATCTTTAAAGGGTTAGTTCTCCCAGAAATGAAATTATTTACTCACCCTCAAGTCATCCTAGGTGTATATGATATTCTCCTTCCAGATTAATAAAATTTGATTTGCATTCAAAAAATATCCTTGCTCTTCCAAGCTTTATGATGGCAGTGAATGGCTGTTTCTGTTTGAAGTCCATAAAAGTGCATCTATCCATCATAACTGCTCCTTCTGAAGTGCCTTCTGAAGTGAAGCAAAGCTGTGTGAGAGAAATATCCACATTTAAAACTTTATTATAAAACTTTATTAACTAAAATAACTAGCTTCCGATAGATGGCCATATGCATCGATTTACAGTGATGGAGTAACCCTTGACCTGACACGTGACGTAATGAAGAACAAAGAAGATGCTCCTACATGCATCATACATCACATCAGAGGTTATTCTTTTGCCGTAAGTCGACTTGCGTGAGGCCGCCTGCCGAAGCTAGTTATTATTATAGTATTTAAAAATTTTAGATATAGATATTTTTTCACATTAAACGCTTCGCTTTAGAAGGCCTTTATTAACCCCTAAAGCTGTGATGGAAAGATGCACTTTTATGGACTTCAAAACAGAAACAGCCATTCACTGCCATTATAAAGCTTGGAAGAGCCAGGATATAATTGAATATAACTCTGATTGTGTTCGTCTGAAAGAAGAATGTCATACACACCTAGGATGACTTGAGGGTGAGTAAATCAAGGGCTAATTTTAATTTTTGTCTATCCCTTTAAGTAATCATGCAGAAATAAATCATAATTAAAATGATTTTATTTCTCTCTTACAGACAACAGATATTGTATCACACAGATACTCTACAGCTCTACGGGACTCCTTTACCTCAGGAAGCGGGATGCAATATCAAAGACTTGTCTGGTAGGTTTTCAGCTTTTGTTCATCCCATATTTTCATTGATTACTGTTATTTTATTAAATGCATTGTTATATTTAATAAAGTTCCTGATATGGTTTGCATGTGGCTTGTTTTCATAAAGTATTTATGTCAGGTTAGCACATAATGCCATGCTTTGTTTGCAATTTTTATATTTGTACTTCACCATTTTCCATGACATTTATATAATTCTAAGGACACTGACTTAGAGGAGACATACACAAGAGGAGTGAAACTTGCCATTCTTGAAGTCATGGAGGACAATCTCGCAGGCAACAAAGAGATGTCAAAACTTCGCCATCATCCTGGAGGAAACTGTGGTTTTGGAGGACCTACCTGACTTTCCCACTGCTTTCATGGTACTCTTTGGACTTCTTTATGCTAAAACATTGAGTATCCAAAAGGACTCAAATACACATTTGAGGAAGTGCAGAACATCTTAGTGGGATTGGGAGAAAAGTGCACCAACAGAGTTCAGTCCCTGAAGAATAAGCTTTTAAGATGCGTTTAGTGTTTTCAGATGCTTTTATTGTTAATTAGTACCTTCGTTATAATGATGATGTTTGTTAGGATATTGTGTTGAGGTGAATTTTATATTCAGACTTTTAGTCTTGAATTCTCTAAAAAGTCATTTTAACAACTATCATTATTGATACACTTTTTGGACTATTAGTGTAATTATAAGACATTTGTTTCCTGTGAGAATATTTAAAGGATGGTTAACTCAAAATGATAATTCATTATCATTTACATTTTTCTCAAACTCATATGACTTCCTTTCTTCTTTAGAACACAATAATATAAATGTAAACCCATATATTTTATATAAATCCTAATCCATATGATTTAATCCATGCCTTCTGAAGCAATACAATCAGATGTCAAGCTTTTTTAAAGAATTAGGAGTAACATTTTTGATCTTTCTCCCAAAAGTATTGCTTCAGAAAAATATAGATTAAACAATGTTTTTGTGCCTGTTCCACAGAAGAAAGGAAGTAATATGAGTTTGAGACAGAAAAAGTTAATTATAATGAATTATCATGTTTGAGTTAACTATGCCTTTAAAAGAAATTCTTGTCACAATGACAGCTAACTGAAATTACATTTAATTGCCTTACACATGCTTGTGAAAGTAAATTGCTGTTTGGAATAAATGTTTTGTTGTGTTAACTTGCTGTTTTCAGTTTTTGTCTTGGGCAATGCTATTGTAGTTTCCAGCCATAACGTATTATTTCTTAGTACCAATTTCCAATGGCATTTTTTTGTTCACTCAACTTAAGACATTGAGTTCTTCAGACAAAAATGTTGAGTTGGCCCAGCTTAAAAAGTTTGTTAAAGAATAGTTGGACCTCTCCAGAAAACTAACAATCTTAAGTTAACTCAACTAAACATTTTTTGTATGACTGACAACTTAATTTCAGTCAGTTTAACTGTTATTTACTAAAGTTGAGTAAACAAGAAAAAGCTAGGGGAAATTAGTACTAAGATTTTTTTTGTTGTACTGGCTTAAAATTTTTTACAGTGTGATAATCAATGTTTAAATAAAACAAATTAGAAATTACTAAACAAAAATAATGCAAAAAATCCTAATGCTACAGCGAATCATAGCTAAACACGTTCTCTGATACCACATGATCTACTCAACCTTTTTATGAAATGTCGCCATTTTGAATTTGAAAAAAATATGGTTTTATTTACATCAGAATGATTGTATAGATTCAGTTTAGCTCCAACCCTAATCAAACACACCTGAAGCTAATCAAGGTCTTCAGGATTACTAAAGTTACCATAGACAGTAAAAGAAATGGACACAGCGACCCCATAGACTTCAACGGAGATAAGTGAGGTCAGTTAGAAGCGCAGACTCAGACTTAGGGTGACCAAACGTCCTGGTTTTGGTAGTCAAAATATGGTCACCCTACTCGGACTGAGCTTCTCGACGTAGATGTGACGCGAGAAAGTGCGACGTAGTTGTGGAAAGTGAAATCTGAATCACGTTGTTTAAATGTTTTGTCGCGTTGCTTTTGGCTCTCTGTGGGACTTCTCCCTTGTGTTTATCGGACTTTATGCCTCCACGTCTCCCTGATTGCCTCTCAGACAGTAAAAGATTGCCTGTGAGCTTCTCCTCCTGTCTATACGGTCATTTCTCTACTGTGCGACAGAGAGTCGCGTGGTTATGACCAGTGTTGGGGGTAACTCATTACTTGAGTTACGTAATAAGATTACTTTTAAAGTAACAAGAAATGCATTACTTTTAAAATTTACAACAAAATATCTGAGTTACTTTTTCAAATAAGTAACACAAGTTACTTTGTTTTCCCATTTATTGACTGACAGCTCTCTTATCCCAATGTTAAGAAAAATCGTCGTTGTGTGTAAACATGATGGTTATTGTAGTTCTAGGCTAAATGTGAGTGTGCATTTACCAATCTCACTTGCACAAAAAACGATTCAGTATTCAGCTAAATTTATACAAATCTGTGAAATGCAAAATGTGAATACTATGCAAACCTCCAATAATTAAATATGTAAAATAAGTCAAATATTTGTATCCATTCAATGTCACTTTATTGACTAATTACTGCTGATCTTTAACGATTCAGTTAAACCATGCGCAAAAATGACTTTAGATCATTTGTTTTTATTGGTGAAGTAAGTGTTACCTGAAGCTCATTTCACTTTTGGTGTGAAAGCATCTGTACATTTGCTCAAAAGTAGAACTTTTGTTATATAATACAAACTTTTGTTATATAAGTCCAGCCCAGGTGTAACAAAGTACCGTAAAAGTAAACTAATGCATTACTTTTCTTAAAAAGTAACTAAGTAACGCAATGAGTTACTTTTTAAGGGAGTAATGCAATATTGTAATGCATTACTTTTCAAAGAAACTTTCCCCAACACTGGTTATGACGCAATCGTTAGCCTATTTTTACAAAAACGGCTTCTACTAGTGTAAGACACAAGGTAATGGAGCCTTTTATACATCGTCGTGTTTCTGTAGAAATAAACAATGGACAAATGGAGTCTTTAAACGCCTCAGATGTAAAGATATTTGCTGTTAAAATGACACCAAAATGAATGGGAGTCAATGGGATGCTAACAGCAGGTGATGGCTTGGTTAGCAATGGCCACCCCTATGGAAGGTACGCTTTCCGGGGGTTGGATTACCCCATTGAAAGTTACAGGCAGGTGAGTGTCTTTTTCAGGGTTGGAACTAAATTCTGCAAGAGAGTCAACGTTCCCCACCCCTGATTTACAAGTTTCATGTAATTCATCACTGAATGTGGCATTTTCAACATATGAGACAAAGGCTACAAACAAGACTTAATGTGTGATGAAGATTACTCCATAAGTACAATGCGACCTATACTTCATTTACCGCTTGCAAACGTCGATTCCCACGGCCACTGGCTCCAGAACATCATCATTGGCATCGGATGGAAATCCAGCGGTCCTGTCTTATGAAATTAACACTTGACATGCCAAACTAATCTGTAATTTTCAGTGATGTTCAATAGCACTGTCTTTACCTGTGTCTGCTGGAAACTCTGAGCTGTGATGCAGGACTGGGTTCCTGATCCAACAATATCCTGTCAACTTTAGTCAAAAAATCCCAAACATCCAAAACACAAAGAGTCTGTCTTGCTATACTGAAGATTAGATCACCTTTTAGGAGACGTTTAGTGGGGGTAAGTGATGTACAGCCTAGGGAAATTTACATCTTTACCCTTAGATGTAAGAGTTTATAAGTGTAACCCCTCCTGTTCGAGTCCACCAACCCAGGTATGCCGGTGTGAGAGTCGGGCGCTCTAACAAGGAGGCTAAAGGCTGCAACCTCTAGCGTCAGTCACTAGAGCGTCTCTTGAGATCAGAGGAGTGAGGTTTACTCACACAGCAACTACTAGCTGGAGAAATTATGAACACATACAAAAACAGGAGACAACCAATGAAATATTAATAACGGATTATTTTGTAGTCAATGTGCTTTTTCTGAGATTTTTAAACAAATATCACCTCCAAACATCACGTTTGGCCATTATTAGTTCATATTTTCTCATAATTGTGCTGTTTGCATGTCTTCCTGTTCCTGTGGACGGATCAGCTGAACCGCAGAGACTCTGATGGGAAATTATAGTACATCAAAATTGAATAATGTTGGATTTGGACTAGTTGTTTATTTATAGACATGACTAGAGAAAAATAACAATCAACCCGCCCTGTCACCACACACCCACCCACCAACAGTAAAACTAAACAGTCAGCGATACAAAAGCCCTCCAGAGACAAATAACCTGATCCAAGACAGTCCGTGTTTCCATCTGATGTGTCAAAAATACATCTGAACTCCTTCTTCTGTACAACACACATCCATCCCAGAATGCACTGCACGTGCGCTGATCTTCACGCAGATCCTCAAGCTTTCGACGGATGGATTTACGGTTCTTCCCCGCAAGTGAGAAACGGAATCGAATGCAGCTCCTCCGGAAGGTGAAAGCATACTGACAGACAGAAAGTGGCAAAAGAAGTGAAGCAAAGCAAAAGGACCATGCAATGGCTGACTTGAGCCGTCCCACCTGGACAGTCTGTGCTGTGATTGGCCAACGCATCAGCCAATTGGAGATCGTAGTGATTTATGATATGTGAAACATTCTAATCCATTTCCAGAGATAATGATCCATAGGCCAGGTACATAGAAACTCTCTCTCTCTCACACACACACACGGCTCTAATACATACTTCATCCAAACGGTTACACACATGCATATATACATGTTCAAACACACACACACACACACACACACACTCCTGGCTCTCGCTGTTTATTTGAGCGTTCTGCTCTGGATGTTTGTCTCAACGTCCAGTGTGTTTCACTGTCCCGTGTGTTTGTGTGTGCTGTGGTGTGTGTCAGTGTGTGAGCTGCATGTCATCTTCACTCTACTCTTCCTCTTCCTCCTCCTCCTCGCTGATGGGAATCCCGTCCTCCTGCAGGCAGGATCTGAAGTAGCTGCTCAGTGTGGCGGCCACGTGTCGCCCGCTGCTCTTAGACAGAAAATGACCCTCGTCTGGATAAATCTGGAGAAGAACCATCCAGAAAACGATCAGGAAACTAGACTGCCATCAATGGACAGAGACACAGATGCTGACGTGTGGTGTTCAGTACCTGCAGGGTGTAGTTCGCTCCCACCTTCACCAGGTTCTTGATCAGCTCGGCTGTGTGCTGGAAATTAATGTTGGCTGGAGGAAAAACAAACAAAATGTTCAGGAATAGCTCACAGTAATGCAATCAAATGCAATCAAATAATATGCTACGATTGCAGTGGACAAAACTGATCTTCACCCTTAATTCATATGTGACAAGTACTGGCAAAAAGACATGAAAATCGACATGTATTAAATAATGGTTGTATTAAATAATGCGCAAAGGATAATTTCGATTATCCTGTGTGCATTACGACTCATTTACCCAGTACGGGTCACTAATATTAATACAAATGTATTAGATTTTGTAAGATTGTGAGATGTAGATTGTGCAACGTAATTTTTTTGATGAAGTGCTTTTTGATGGTTTAACTGAACTTGTAGGGTCATTAAAAACAAATATCACCTCCGGACATCACTTTTGGCCACTATTGTAGAAATCTGTATGGGATTATTCTAGCCTGGATACCAGCCGAATTTAGCCTCGCACACAACATTTGATCTCAGGAAGTTCGGTCTGGACTCGATCCATAGAGGAGTAATTATGCCTGAACAGAAACTGTTCGGACCAATGAAATCATCAGGGGGGGCTTTAGACGATGATGGACAGATGATCAACAGTAACGTAATCATCCACGTCATCAAAGGCGCTTTGGGTTGAATTTGCTCTTATCCTAAACGGAGAACTTGTTCGTATATGCATTCACCTTCACTATTTCTCTCAGAAATGATGATCGTGTTGGGAAGTACTCTGTGTATCCTGAAATCCTTTTTTTACAACACCGGCTAAGATCATTTACACTCATCTTTTTCTTGTAACGTTACTTAATCCAGCGCGCGTGCAGACAGGGTTGCCAAGTTTTAACAACAAAACCAGCCAACTACTCAAAACTAGCCCAATAGCTTTTTGGGGGGTTCTCTAGAGAAAAAAAAGGTGTTTGGGGGTAAAATATGTGTTAATTTGGCATTGTTGTCTGGTAGAATTCACATTCCTGGGTCTATATATCACATAAATGAGGTCGCGGACTTGGCAGCACTAACGTCACACGTCGCTCCGTTGCTCTGATTGGTTGTAGGTCTATCCAATTGAGGTCTTTCCTGTTTCCTTTGAAACACGCCCCATAATCACAGTCCAATGGAGCGGCATCAGACTCATATCTGACTAGAGTTGAGTATGACCACATCAGGCTAGGATTATTACAGCATGCGTGCAGACAGCTTTCATGTAGCTCAAACAGTAGAGCGTGGCGCTAGCAACGGCAAGGTCATAGGTTCGATTCCCAGGGAAAGCAAGAACTGAGAAAATTGTAAAATGTGTATCTTAAATGCAATGTAAGTCGCTTTGGATCATAATGTGAATTATTCAGACCAGTGTTTATTAATTGATTTATAGAGCATGTATGTGAATTGCATTGTGTATGTCAGGCACACTGTGTGAATAGTGTAGATTGTAAACTGTAACACACACTGACCGTCAGCAGTCGCGTGCAGCAGCATGAGCGTTTGGTCTCTGAAGCCTTGTGGATTCTGCAGCACACTGGAGAACTGGAGAACAAGCAGTCTGTCAATACATTCAGGCAGAGTCTGAGTCCACCAACATCTAACCTGCACTCACCTGATATCTGCTGTCATCCTGATGAGGAAATCCCAGATAGCGTTCAGAGAAGGCCGAGGCTGAGAGAGAGAGAGAGAGAGAGAGAGATCGGTTTCACTCACAGAACAGAAAACAGTGATGATCTCTGGTCTGAAACTCCTATGTTGTTCTAGACACGTCAGAGGTTTAAAGGAGTCATAAACTGCATTTTTATTTGATTTTTGGCATGTTTGGTTAGTGCTCTGTTAGTACGGTTCATTTGCTGCCATCGGACCAAACCAGCTGAAAAGATGGGTCTCGCTCCGCTTCCAAACCAACTCAACACGGACCAAAGACATGTAAACAAACCAAAAACGAGGCATGACGTCTCAAGATGCGACCCTAAAAAGGACAGAATGCTCAAGCACACCTATTTGTGTCTCGTTAAAGTCGCGATGTTGCCCATCACAGCTCAGTACAGTTCGCTGCAGATCTTGATTTGTGTGTGTTTTGACTCCATTTTATAAGCTCTTCATGAGTTTTCAGCTGGTTAAAGTACCATCATATGTAGCTACGCACATACAACGAGCGCATTTAGCCCCGCACACATGATTGTTTTGGATGTTCGGTAAGTTCCGTCTGAAAATATACGTAATAAAAGCCGACCTATCAGGTTGTGAACGTATCACTGTGCCATAAGGTTCAGTATCTTTAGGTTCAGTGTTAAAAAAATGCCAATGTGAACACTAAGCGGACCAGAACTAAATGTGTTTTTTTTTTGGCAGCGGCTAATTACACTAAGTGCAGATAGCTGTAGATGTTATTTACTAAGTTGAATAGCATACTAAGTTGATATATTCGATATAAGTTGTTATATTCAACACCATATTAAAGTAGCAGTTCTTTGCGATATGTGTGAATAGTAATTACATGTAATTTATACTTTTTGACAGATACATACTATTTACACCTCAGTGTTGTTGTACATTAACAGGATGCCATAATAACACTGAGTGTAAATGATTATATTCATTAAAATGATTAAATGGATTCTGCCTGAATGGGACAATAAAAGCCCTCCCTACACCGACCCCTAACCCTACCCAATAAAGGCTTTTATTATTATTAAACATTTCATTAGGCACTTTATTTCCACATTTAGAACATTTTCTTAATTTTTATTGAAAGTAAATCCATTTCTGCTGTGATTTGTGATGAAAAAAGAGATAAGAAAAAACTATTTTCGAACCCAGTCAATCACGTCAAAATCAAGATGATTAAACTGTACGCTTTACTGATTGCACCACTGTGGATGTTGAAATCTGAGCGCTTTTTAAATCTTGTTTGGCCCAACCAGGCATTGGTAGGCAGAGCTAGTGCGAATAACACTTGCCAACAAGGCACGCTATTTGCACTTAGTGTGAATAGACACTCCGTTATTTTTTTTACCCGGACCAAATGAACCAAAATAAAAGTGTGAACACACCCTTATAATGTTTTTTGATGTCCAGTAAAAAAAGTTATCAAGAGTTTTACATCAAAAAACATACTAAATGTAGATTTTCTGTCCTATTTTTGACTCTCTCTTTCTTAATGTTAGGATCACAAGGATGGCAATGCAAAGACAATTTGGCACTTCAAAATGTCTTGTAATCTTCAGAGGCGTCTCCACTGGCATAATTCTGTGCTTGTCTCGTTCTCGTATTTACATGACATATACAAATCTCTGGGCGGGCCTAAAGAGGCAATGATGCAGAAGTAGGTGATGATTTTCTGCAAAGGCAGTCTTTTGTCTCCTATTGATTCATAAGGTAACAAATACAAAACGAGTCGTTTGGGCAGCTGGGTTTCAATAAAAGCCGTTTTTGGACTAACAAAGTAGTTTTGAGTTCTGAAACTTGCTCTTTATATATTACTGTGACCTCTTATATGTAAAAAAAAACAAGGCAAATTTGATTTCCCAATTCATGACCTCTTTAAAGACCTATTATGCCCTTTTTCAAAGTCTTGATGTTGTTTTCTGGCTCTACTAGAGCAGGTTTTCCTGCTTGAAAGTTGATTATTTCCTCATATTCTCCATTGTTGCGCGGCTCCTCTCTTCCCAGTCTGTCAGTAACGCTCTGTTTAGTTCCTGTCTCTATGAAGCCCCGCCTTCTGAAAAGCACACTGTGCTCTGATTGGTCGGCTGGAGCAGTGTGTTGTGATTGGTCAAGCGCTTCCAGCGTGTTTGGGAAATGCCCCGTCTCTTACAATAACCACCAGTTTTAACCATAGACTGTAAAAAAAAAGATGGATGACGCACCTTTACTCTCTTCCTTTGTTGAAAAATTTATGCAAATTTGATTTCTCAATTCATGACCTCTTTAAAGACCTATTATGCCCTTTTTCAGAGTCTTGATGTTGTTTTTGGGGCTCTACTAGAAAATGTTTTAATATCTTTAATGTTCAAAAAACACACATTTCCTCATATCCTCCATTGATTGGTCGGCTGGATTAGTGTGTTGTGATTGGTGTTTGGGAAATGTCCCGCCTCTTACCATAACCACCAGTTTCAACACACTACTAACTAACTCAACCAGGATCCGCCCCTTTATTCTGCATATTAATGATTTAAATGAGGAATATTGTGACGCGTTTATTCCCGGAAGAAACTCGAGACTACAATGGAGGCGTTTCAGGAGTTCAGAAACTGTGACACTGATATAGAGAAGAACACCCGCTGGAGCAACATCACACACTGAAGAGAGATGAACATGGAAGAAAAACACATTCACATCACAATAACTTACCGTACAAATTCCAATCTGTCACAGGCGACATGGCCGCTGCGCATTTAAACAAGTTCTCCGTGGATTTAATCAGGAGAAGTGCGACATATCCTCCATAATCCTGCAGTAAAACAAATACGGAAGTGTGAAGAAGGATCAGTGTTTCTATCATTACATCAGCCGTGTGACGTTAAAACCGCGTCTTACCCGACCAAACACACCAATTCTGGTTCGATCAATGTATGGCAATTTCAGCATGTACCTGGAACAAAAGCATGATTTTGTTAGCATGTTTCACAGCAGTGTGTACAGTATTAGATCCATGGGCGCCGTATAGGGGGGAAAAGTTAGGACAATTCCAACAAATAGGTAAAAACTAATTTAAAAATGTTATTATATTATACACTATATAAACCATCATCATTGAGTATTTTTCAATTAGCCTAATAATAAATGTAATGATCTTTGATTACTTATTTTGGCAATAAAAGTTAAATATCCCCAACTGAATTGAATAAACTTCTATATTGACCAACCCCCCCCCCTTGTATCTGCATGAAATGGTTTGGTCCTGCCTTAGCGCACTCATAGTGACGGTGTTTAGTTGCAGAAAGTCAGTCCGACGCGCCATAAACACAGAGTAGGGTGAGCAGACGACCCGTTTCCAGGGGACAGTCCCGGTTTTTGGTGTTCTGTCCCCGACTGGAACTGTCCCTGGAAATGTCCCAGTTTTACAGTTCTTTAAAAAAAACCCGCAGATATATTGCAAAAAAGCTCCCAACGTTATAGCAGCAATTCTCTTCTAGCGGGCCTTCCAGCATCCACTGTTAAACCCTTGCAGCTGATCCAGAACGCAGCGGCGAGAGTGGTCTTCAACGAGCCGAAGAGAGCTCATGTCACGCCTCTCTTCATCAGTCTGCACTGGCTGCCGATAGCCGCAAATCAAATTCAAGGCTCTGGTGCTCGCCTACAAAGCAACCACAGGCTCTGCACCAGTATACCTAAACTCACTTGCTCAGACTTACACACCTCCAGAAGCTTGCGTTCTGCAAGTGAACGACGCCTAGTGGTGCCATCTCAAAGAGGCATGAAATCCTCACAAGGACCTTTTCCTGGACCGTTCCTACCTGGAGGAATGACCTGCCTGTCTCAGTTCGAGCAGCCGAGTCTGTAGCCATTTTCAAAAACATCTCAAGACACTACTTTTCCAGCAGCACTTGACCAATAAAGAATAGCACTTATCACTCTATTCGTTACTGTTTGTTATTTAAAAAAAAAAAAAAAAAAAAAACTGTGTTTTGTGTTTCGTGAGACTTGTTACAGCGCTTGCATATTGTTGCCCTTGACTAGTGTTGGTTGCTTCTATTACTCTCATTTGTAAGTCGCTTTGGATAAAAGCGTCTGCTAAATGACTAAATGTTAATGTTAATGTGTAGTGATTATTTCACCAGCAGATGGCGCTGTGAGATACACTGACTCTACTTGGTCGGTCGGTCGCGCGCACGCGTCGCTACTACATCATTCATGAAGAACCTTGATGCCATGATCATTATGAGGCAGTAACATACTAACTATTCATGTTCAATTTAAGTAATACTGTTTGTATGTGTTTTATAACAGAGCCTCCCGAAGTCACAAAGCAGTGTTTACCATGCATCTGAACTATAAAAAAACGTAAAATTTAAACATGCGCAAAGTACACATACTTCCTGCTTAAAATAAGCCTAAAATGCAAAATAACAAGACTAATTAAGGATAGTAAGAGTTATTTTCAAGCACAAACGTAAAACATTTTAAGTAAAATAATAATAATAATAATTCTAAAAATTATTTCTATAGTGTAAACTTGTTAAAATATGATGAAATATTTGTTAAATAATTTTATTTATCATATTTATGTTGTTTTATTCTTGTAATATGTTTTGTTAAGTCATGTTATAATATTGTTTTGAACTGCTTGTTATTTACAGTGGTTACTATTATCTAAAAAAAACCCAGACTTTATTATTCCCATCAATTTATTTAGCGCGCACACCCACACACACACACACACACACACCCCCACACCCCCACACACACAATTCTATAATATCTGTATGTAAGCAAGTGGTGGTAATACAGAACTATAGGTAATTTGGGTCAATGTTTTGTAGTGTTAGTGCCATTTATTGGTATATGGACTATTTTAATATTTACAGTATACTGTATATATCACAGTATATATGTTTATCCACAACAACTGTGCAGAGGGGGCCCAATTAGATTTTTTTGTCATGGGGCCCAAAATTCCTGGTTAGATCACACAAACTAAACAGACATATCACTTTGGCTCTTACTCAACAGCAGCCAGCTGATCCTGCAGCTCCACGGCTCCCAGGCGCTTGTGCACGTCCTGTAACACCTTCTGACCCTGGAAGCCGCTTCCCCTGCCATCCAGACGAGCTACGATGACACTGTCCGAGCTGACCAGCACAGAGTCCCAGTCCACTGCGTACTGCTCATTCACCTGCTGACCACCGGGGGCAGCATCACTGACACACAGATAAAACACATCAGCACATCAGCATCTGAAATAACGTGCCTCTCCTGCTTCTGATCATGAGTGCTTCTCAATTCTTATTTGTGCATCCTCGATTCCTTTCCTAGCTTCCTTTCCTCGCGTCTTAGCTCCAGCCCCTACAAATGCGAGGGAAGGTCGCAAGGAAAAGACGTGAGGACGGAGGAATTAAATCAAGTGAAATGAAATATCCTCGCTCCCTTTAGAATCACTTCAAAGCGTCGTCAATTAATGATGACTCTATAGCGCTGGATTTAGCTTGCACTTTGGGAGTCTTGAACATTAGAGATAACTATTTATATTGTAATAGTTTCAACCTCCATATTTTATTTAATATTACCAGTTATTATTAACAATGAATTATTCCCAGTTATCAACTGCTTTTTATTTGTTGTATAATATTAACAGTTTGTTTCTTTAATTTTCTTGTGCTTTGATATAATTCTGCAACTGTCCTACAGTTGTTGTTATTTGACATACATTTGTGTCTTGTACGTGTAAACGTATAATAATAATTAATAAACTATGGCAATATCTTAAGGGGGCGGAGAATTAATACGTGCTTCACGTTTAGTCAATGAACTTCCGCAAAGGACACACCTGTGTATCCTCGCTCATGACTCCTCAGGAAGCCTCCTCGATCCTCGCCTGCTCACGGTGCGATGTCCTACAAGATGACTGAGCTCGGTCGGTTTCCGGGTCATAGGATGGAGGACGGAGGAGCGAGGAAACGAGGAGGGATACTGAGAAGCACCCCAAGAGTGTTTACGGCGCCTTTTAAATTCAACAGGATGTGATGTTTTCAGAGATGAGAAATGTGCGTGGCATCTTCACAAAGAGTGAAGTGAAAGAAAATGAATGCGCAGGTATGGGAGGATATTCTTTTTTCGTACGTTTAAACAAGCAGTGCGCACTTTAAGCTCAAATAGACTGATTTAGGCTAGCGTGTGGATTTTATTTAATCATATCCAGTACCCGCAACTATCGCACATTTTTCCTTTAGTCTTTCAGCCCATACAGGACAGGTCAGTGTTTTCTATACAGACTCTTGATGCTTCGTATTAAATGGTAGAAATGTTGTTGTGGTTTTACAATGTTATGATCAAGCTTTAGCTGACTGAATTTGATTGTGATGCAAGGACGTGTTGAGCAGTGTTTGCTTTGAAATTAGCAGTTAACGGTGCATATTTTTTATTCATGTAATTTTTAAAACAAGTCGTGTTGGAAAAAAGTTATTTGCAAAGAATCTTATCACTCTTCTGAAAATAATTAGGCATAGTCTAATGGTCCATATAAACAGCAGGTCACACACACACACACACACACATGTTGGGTTTCTCATGTTTTATGGGACATTCCATAGGTGTAATGCATTTTATACTGTACAAAACTGCATTTTCTATCCCCTACACTGCCCCTGCCCCTAAACTACCTACCCATCAAGAATAATCACACACACACACACACACACACACACATTACACACACACACACACACACACACACACATATTACACACACACACACACACTGCTCCCTCTGCCCCTAAACTCACCTTATCACACACACACACACTGCCCCTATCACACACACACACACACACACACACACATGAATACCAGATCTAATAGTACCACATGAACAAAGCCTCTGCTTTATACGCCAGGTCCGTTAAAGGTGGGGTAAGTGATATTTCAAAAATGCTTTAGAAAAATGTCTCATGCCGAGTACCAAAACAAACTGGTAGCCAATCAGCAGTAAGGGGCGTGTCTAACTAATGATGTGGAGAAGAGAGCGCTCAGTGCACGCCGTTATTCAAAAGACACGGACAGACATCAGCCGAGAGACGGCAGAAAGAGAGCGATGGGAGATAAAAAACAAACGTGGAAGATGTCTGTGGAACAAAAGAAGGCTTACGATCAGGCAAGAAGAAGGACCCGTGTAAATATCGGATCAGCTTTCCAGCGCTGGAGAGAACTCACGGAGCGCTAAGGCCTGCAATCGGACACAGAGGTTCCTTTATTTCTTCTCGATAGGCGAGTAACGTTGGGTTTGTTTTGTTTGACAGAACTAATATATGCTGGCTTTTGCTTGAGTATGCTCGTGTGTCATGTTCGCTTGTTTGTTCATTTGCGATCGTATCGTCGTTCACTTCAGCGATGATAAAGACACATTCATTTCCACACTCGATAAGCCTGGAGCAATTTTGCATATCTGTCAGAATGTGTCATGGACCTTAAAACCAGCATCACATTAATGTGAATATCACTGCACAAATACTTTGAACCGCTGTCTTTCTAAATACAAACTACCTCAATCCTTAACAGATCTGAACACACACACACACACACACGCACACGCACACGCACACACACACACACACACACACACACACACACACACACACAAAGATCTGCTTACATGATCAGCAGAAGAGCGTAAGTGCGGGACTCAGAGAAATCGGGTGGATAGGAGATCTTCAGCGGCAACTCTGCAAAAACACAGTTCAGTGATGCTTATGACAATCTATCAACTTCAATAGAGTCCAAAAGTGAAAAGTTCAGCCTAGAAAAATGGACATCTTCACCCTTTATTCAAATATTATTTCAAATACAAAGATTTTGTAGTCATATTGCATAGTTATGCTGGGAGTCAATTGTTTTATTTGTGAAAATGCAATGAAACATGACAAATTATGCCGACAATATTTGTAAACACATGCAAAAACCAACAAACAACCAACAAAATATTAATATTTGGTTATGTTGTAGTCAATTTTTGCTTATTCCTCTGAGCTTTTCTGTTTTCTATGCATTTTTTGCATAGTAAAATAAAACCTGAAGCTTTAGTTTGCCTTTTTTTGCCAGATAATGTTGTCAGATAAATACCTTAACCAAGTTTCAAACTTGTAAGGTCATTAAAAACATCACTTTTGGCCCAAGATATCGAATTCCAGCAGTACGAAACCAACACACATGATTCTGCTGAAGCTGCTCTGTGTCTTTAAGAGGTAAAGCTGAGCGGTACGTTACCGAAGTGGTCGGTCTGGATGCTTCTGTACTCCAGCAGCTGGATCCGCTTGTATCTGAGAGCAGCTTTGAGCGCTGAGTTATTCTCCAGGATGTAATAATCTGTTGAGAGATCAACAGCACAAGACGTGATTCATCATGTTAGTTATTTAAGCAGAACAGGGCTGGGGACAGTAGGGCTGGGGAAAAAAAATTAAATGGTTAATTTGAACTGATCAAAACCAAAAAATCAATCTTTTTCTGTATTTATTTAAGAATAATTTAGGAATAAGAATACCAAATCCTGACTGAACGAGAGGAGGAGCTGGGGATGGAGGAGGGTAAATGAGACTTGGAGAACGCGATAGCTGCTGATAATACTGAAGGAGCTTATATATGTGTGCTGTGATACTGAAAGAGCTTATATATGTGTGCTGTGATACTGAAAGAGCTTATATATGTGTGCTGTGATACTGAAGGATATCTTGGAGCTTATATATGTGTGCTGTGATACTGAAAGAGCTTATATATGTGTGCTGTGATACTGAAGGAGCTTATATATGTGTGCTGTGATACTGAAGGAGCTTATATATGTGTGCTGTGATACTGAAGGAGCTTATATATGTGTGCTGTGATACTGAGGGAGCTTATATATGTGTGCTGTGATACTGAAGGAGCTTATATATGTGTGCTGTGATACTGAGGAGCTTATATATGTGTGCTGTGATACTGAAGGAGCTTATATATGTGTGCTGTGATACTGAAGGAGCTTATATATGTGTGCTGTGATACTGAAGGAGCTTATATATGTGTGCTGTGATACTGAAGGAGCTTATATATGTGTGCTGTGATACTGAAGGAGCTTATATATGTGTGCTGTGATACTGAAGGAGCTTATATATGTGTGCTGTGATACTGAAGGAGCTTATATATGTGTGCTGTGATACTGAAGGAGCTTATATATGTGTGCTGTTGATACTGAAGGAGCTTATATATGTGTGCTGTGATACTGAAGGAGCTTATATATGTGTGCTGTGATACTGAAGGAGCTTATATATGTGTGCTGTGATACTGAAGGAGCTTATATATGTGTGCTGTGATACTGAAGGAGCTTATATATGTGTGCTGTGATACTGAAGGAGCTTATATATGTGTGCTGTGATACTGAAGGAGCTTATATATGTGTGCTGTGATACTGAGGAGCTTATATATGTGTGCTGTGATACTGAAGGAGCTTATATATGTGTGCTGTGATACTGAAGGAGCTTATATATGTGTGCTGTGATACTGAAGGAGCTTATATATGTGTGTGATACTGAAGGAGCTTATATATGTGTGCTGTGATACTGAATGAGCTTATATATGTGTGCTGTGATACTGAAGGAGCTTATATATGTGTGCTGTGATACTGAAGGAGCTTATATATGTGTGCTGTGATACTGAAGGAGCTTATATATGTGTGCTGTGATACTGAAGGAGCTTATATATGTGTGCTGTGATACTGAGGAGCTTATATATGTGTGCTGTGATACTGAAGGAGCTTATATATGTGTGCTGTGATACTGAAGGAGCTTATATATGTGTGCTGTGATACTGAGGAGCTTATATATGTGTGCTGTGATACTGAGGAGCTTATATATGTGTGCTGTGATACTGAAGGAGCTTATATATGTGTGCTGTGATACTGAAGGAGCTTATATATGTGTGCTGTGATACTGAAGGAGCTTATATATGTGTGCTGTGATACTGAAGGAGCTTATATATGTGTGTGCTGTGATACTAAAGGAGCTTATATATATGTGCTGTGATACTAAAGGAGCTTATATATGTGTGCTGTGATACTGAAGGAGCTTATATATGTGTGCTGTGATACTGAAGGAGCTTATATATGTGTGCTGTGATACTGAAGGAGCTTATATATGATGTGCTGTGATACTGAAGGAGCTTATATATGTGTGCTGTGATACTGAAGGAGCTTATATATGTGTGCTGTGATACTGAAGGAGCTTATATATGTGTGCTGTGATACTGAGGAGCTTATATATGTGTGCTGTGATACTGAAGGAGCTTATATATGTGTGCTGTGATACTGAAGGAGCTTATATATGTGTGCTGTGATACTGAAGGAGCTTATATATGTGTGCTGTGATACTGAAGGAGCTTATATATGTGTGCTGTGATACTGAAGGAGCTTATATATGTGTGCTGTGATACTGAAGGAGCTTATATATGTGTGCTGTGATACTGAAGGAGCTTATATATGTGTGCTGTGATACTGAAGGAGCTTATATATATGTGTGCTGTGATACTGAAGGAGCTTATATATGTGCTGTGATACTGAAGGAGCTTATATATATATATGTGTGCTGTGATACTGAAGGAGCTTATATATGTGTGCTGTGATACTGAAGGAGCTTATATATATGTGTGCTGTGATACTGAAGGAGCTTATATATGTGTGCTGTGATACTGAAGGAGCTTATATATGTGTGCTGTGATACTGAAGGAGCTTATATATGTGTGCTGTGATACTGAGGAGCTTATATATGTGTGCTGTGATACTGAGGAGCTTATATATGTGTGCTGTGATACTGAAGGAGCTTATATGTGCTGTGATACTGAAGGAGCTTATATATGTGTGTTGTGATACTGAGGAGCTTATATATGTGTGCTGTGATACTGAAGGAGCTTATATATGTGTGCTGTGATACTGAAGGAGCTTATATATGTGTGCTGTGATACTGAAGGAGCTTATATATGTGTGCTGTGATACTGAAGGAGCTTATATATATGTGCTGTGATACTGAGGAGCTTATATATGTGTGCTGTGATACTGAGGGAGCTTATATATGTGTGCTGTGATACTGAAGGAGCTTATATATGTGTGCTGTGATACTGAAGGAGCTTATATATGTGTGCTGTGATACTGAAGGAGCTTATATATGTGTGCTGTGATACTGAAGGAGCTTATATATGTGTGCTGTGATACTGAAGGAGCTTATATATGTGTGCTGTGATACTGAAGGAGCTTATATATGTGTGCTGTGATACTGAAGGAGCTTATATATGTGTGCTGTGATACTGAAGGAGCTTATATATGTGTGCTGTGATACTGAAGGAGCTTATATATGTGTGCTGTGATACTGAAGGAGCTTATATATGTGTGCTGTGATACTGAAGGATATCTTGGAGCTTATATATGTGTGCTGTGATACTGAAAGAGCTTATATATGTGTGCTGTGATACTGAAGGAGCTTATATATGTGTGCTGTGATACTGAAAGAGCTTAAATATATGTGTGCTGTGATACTGAAGGAGCTTATATATGTGGGATACTGAAGGAGCTTATATATGTGTGCTGTGATACTGAGGAGCTTATATATGTGTGCTGGGATACTGAAGGAGCTTATATATGTGTGCTGTGATACTGAAGGAGCTTATATATGTGTGCTATGATACTGAAGGAGCTTATATATGTGTGCTGTGATACTGAAAGAGCTTATATATGTGTGCTGTGATACTAAAGGAGCTTATATATATATGTGATACTGAGGAGCTAATATATGTGTGCTGTGATACTGAAGGAGCTTATATATGTGTGCTGTGATACTGAAGGAGCTTATATATGTGTGCTGTGATACAGAAGGAGCTTATATATGTGCTGTGATACTGAGGAGCTTATATATATGTGCTGTGATACTGAAGGAGCTTATATATGTGTGCTGTGATACTGAGGAGCTTATATATGTGTGCTGTGATACTGAGGAGCTTATATATGTGTGCTGTGATACTGAGGAGCTTATATATGTGTGCTGTGATACTGAGGGAGCTTATATATGTGTGCTGTGATACTGAAGGAGCTTATATATGTGTGCTGTGATACTGAGGAGCTTATATATGTGTGCTGTGATACTGAAGGAGCTTATATATGTGTGCTGTGATACTGAAAGAGCTTATATATGTGTGCTGTGATACTGAAGGAGCTTATATATGTGTGCTGTGATACTGAAGGAGCTTATATATGTGTGCTGTGATACTGAAAGGAGCTTATATATATGTGTGATACTAAAGGAGCTTATATATGTGTGCTGTGATACTGAAGGAGCTTATATATGTGTGCTGTGATACTGAAAGAGCTTATATATATGTGTGCTGTGATACTGAAGGAGCTTATATATAGTGTGATACTGAAGGAGCTTATATATGTGTGCTGTGATACTGAAGGAGCTTATATATGTGATACTGAAGGAGCTTATATATGTGCTGTGATACTGAGGAGCTTATATATGTGTGCTGTGATACTGAAGGAGCTTATATATGTGTGCTGTGATACTGAAGGAGCTTATATATGTGTGCTGTGATACTGAAGGAGCTTATATATGTGTGCTGTGATACTGAAGGAGCTATATATATATGTGCTGTGATACTGAAGGAGCTTATATATGTGTGCTGTGATACTGAAGGAGCTTATATATGTGTGCTGTGATACTGAAGGAGCTTATATATGTGTGCTGTGATACTGAAGGAGCTTATATATGTGTGCTGTGATACTGAAGGAGCTTATATATGTGTGCTGTGATACTGAAGGAGCTTATATATGTGTGCTGTGATACTGAAGGAGCTTATATATGTGTGCTGTGATACTGAAGGAGCTTATATATGTGTGCTGTGATACTGAAGGAGCTTATATATGTGTGCTGTGATACTGAAGGAGCTTATATATATGTGATACTGAAGGAGCTTATATATGTGTGTGATACTGAAGGAGCTTATATATGTGTGCTGTGATACTGAGGAGCTTATATATGTGTGCTGTGATACTGAAGGAGCTTATATATGTGTGCTGTGATACTGAAGGAGCTTATATATGTGCTGTGATACTGAAGGAGCTTATATATGTGTGCTGTGATACTGAAGGAGTGTGCTGTGATACTGAAGGAGCTTATATATGTGTGCTGTGATACTGAAGGAGCTTATATATGTGTGCTGTGATACTGAAGGAGCTTATATATATGTGCTGTGATACTGAAGGAGCTTATATATGTGTGCTGTGATACTGAAGGAGCTTATATATGTGTGCTGTGATACTGAGGGAGCTTATATATATGTGCTGTGATACTGAAGGAGCTTATATATGTGTGCTGTGATACTGAATGAGCTTATATATGTGTGCTGTGATACTGAAGGAGCTTATATATGTGTGCTGTGATACGCTGTGATACTGAAGGAGCTTATATATGTGTGCTGTGATACTGAAGGAGCTTATATATGTGTGCTGGGATACTGAAGGAGCTTATATATGTGTGCTAGGATACTGAAGGAGCTTATATATGTGTGCTGTGATACTGAAGGAGCTTATATATGTGTGCTGTGATACTGAAGGAGCTTATATATATGTGTGCTGTGATACTGAAGGAGCTTATATATGTGTGCTGTGATACTGAAGGAGGTAATATGTGGTGGGGACAGTGACTGAATCAAATCAAATCTTGAATCAAGTTGAGCTCTTGTGAATCGGAATCTATTTGGGACGTCTGTATCAATACCCAGCCCAAATGGAGAGATGGATAAATTAAACAGTGAATACTCACTGGCAGTGTTGAGAGTGTGTATGATCACTGTCGGTGCTCCTGGACCTGCAGGAAAACCAGAACAAACCAAACAACAGTCAGTCTGCACTGCTATAATGATGCTCTTCCTCAGTGTTTCTGTCTTGATTTAAGCATGTTTAGATATTTGTGCTGGAAAACAAGACATTTACTAGAGGAGCAAAATGACTGAAGATATTAAGAACTGTTTTCTAATAAAGCCAGACAGAAACTCTGAGGAAGAACATCGTTTTTTTGCAGTCTGCTGCAGTGCTAATGCTCACAGAAGGGTGAGAGGTCACTCATCAGGGGTAAATTATTAATTCATGGTCATCGTACCTTTGCAGTGCAGCAGGACGTGTTGGTTGGTGGGGCTAAAAACAGCACTGAAGAAGGTGCAGTGAGCTTTATTCAGCTCACAGGTCAGACATCGCCTGGAAAACAAGTCCACTGTGGACACACTGCACACAAAAGGGACAGAGGCAGGGTTATTATTATAGTTTTTAAAATGTTTCTCGTTTCCTTTTTAATTTCAGGTTTTGTTTCTGTTAGTGTTAGTGTTAATCATTACTTTTTAATTTTAGTATCATTTTAGTTTTTACTATCACGGTAAAAGCCTTTATATTTATAAATGTGTATTTGACTATGGTGGAGTAAATGATCAAAAGACAAGAGCATCTAATATCTGACAAGCTACAAAAATCACTTAGTGTTGAATTGAGCTGTTTTGCCATTTATTACAGCTCAAAAATACTATTAATCATGCAGTATGAAACATACTTCCAAAATATTAAAACTCAAAAAATGTTTCACCCCTGGCTCGTTTAGAGCGTTTGCTTTGGAACCAGCTGCATTCTCTCCCTTCGGTTCGTTTAGGCATATATGAACACGACAATTGCACTCGGATCCGCGCCAAAACAATCGCTCCGATATCGCCTGAACGAGGTGGTCTCAGCCAAATTAAAGATGAACTCTGGAGCGGTTCGGTTGAGGTGAGCCAAGTAATCCGAACCAACGATAATAAACCATTTGTAAGTTTGTGTGTATATCACAACAGATAAAGCCACAATATTCTTGCGGAGCGAAATTGTTAATCATCTTAAAGCATGAAGCAGAGGAAACTTTGACCAATGTTGAAAATCAAATGTTGCCTTGTGAAAGCGATCCGAACCAAGAAGAAAATGCAACTTTGTAGCAAATTGAATTTTGAACTTTGAGTTTCGAAGCAGAATTGTAAAAGAATCCCAAACTGAGCTCTGTTTTAAGTTTAGAAACATTTTGAGTCCCCCTCTTTTGCCTCACATTGGTTTAATCCACCATGCACCTCACACACACACACACACACACACATGTTGTGTTTCCATGTTTTATGGGGACATTCCATAGGCGTAATGCATTTTATACTGTACAAACTGTATTTTCTATCCCCTTAAACCTACCCATCACACACACACACACACACACACACACACACACACACACACACACACACACACACACACACACACACACACACACACACACACACACACACACACACACACACACACACACACACACACACACACACACACACACACACACACACACACACACACACACCCTGCCCCCTAAACCTACCCATCACAGGAAACATTCTGCATTTTACATTTTCATCACTTAGTGTGATTTATAAGATGTTTTCCTCATGGGGACCAAAAATGTCCCCACAAGGACAAGGATTTTGGATATTGCCATCTTTGTGGGCATTTTGTCCCCATAACGTAGGGATTACCAGTCCACACACACACACACACACACACACACACACACACACACACACACACACACACAGTTATTCACTTTAAACATCAGATGAAGTGATTCTTTTCTCTTTAAAACAGCCGATGCAGAGTTGTTAATACATTCGCAATAACAAAAAATGTTGATAACCAATGTATTTTTTAATGAGTCTGATATTCTAGCGATTATTGTTTGGTAGCTTGTTGTAAGTCACCCACTACAACTAACATGGCGATAACCCTGTGTGTGAACTGACATTAGGCTAATGTTGTAGATCTACCGCTGTGTTGGGTTTTGCTCAATACTATGTGGAAGAAGCAAGATCATTTAATAATTATATTACCGTGTGGTGAACCTATGATAACTCATATTTAAACAACTATTGCTTTGTGTTGTTGGCCAGATAAAATGACACAGTAAAGAAAAAACGGACATAAGATGATTTTTCAGTTCACCAAAACACCACACATCCTTACAAATTCAATTTTGGCTGTATTATTTGTGTCCCCCTCAAAAATTGCCCTTGAGAAATGTTATGTTTATTGTCCCCCCCAACATTTAGATGAAATTTACACCCATGCATGTGACTACTGAGTCATCTACTGGTCATGATTCAGCAACACTGATGAATCCACTACTTTCAACCTCTGTTTTCAGTCAAACCATGCAACATTTAAAGGTTTTATTCTCTGACATTTTTAACAATAATAACCTAGATCAGAGGCCTGGTTTCCCCACACACGCTTCTATTGATCACAGTTTTTGTGATGACTGTTGTCAGAGTGACGCTCGTTAAATCAGAGAATCATTTTTAATACTTCTCCATGGAACAAGGAGTACTGAGTATGACATTTGATGAACGGCTGCTTCCTGTCCTGTTCTGGAGGAACATGAATCTCACCTGAAGAGCTGCCGGCGGGTCGGGGAGCCCTCGGTGCTCAGGAAATATCTGCATTAGAACAGACATCGATTTATAGTGTTTGCAAAACAATACTGTGATACAGTTAGATCATGCACCGCAAAAAAAATGTGTTTCTTATTCAGTATTTCTGTCTTGTTTTCCAGCACAAACATCTAAACATTCTTAAATCAAGAATCATTTACTTGAAAAGCTAAATGACTAAGGATATTAAGTCTTATTTTCTGAAAAATAATTTGTAATATTAAGTGGGTTTATGTTTAACACAAGATCAGTGGTGTCAGAAAATTAAAAAAATTAAACTTACCGAAGCAGGTTCTTTTTCTGAACCCATTAGCAGATATTTGTTCTTGTTTTAAGTATAAACTCACTTAATTTTGAAATTCTTAAATCAGATACATTTACTTAAGAAAGCTTAATTAAAAAATTAAATAAATAAGAATTTTTAGATATCTGTACTGAAAAACAAGACAAAATACTGAGGAAGGACATCATTTCTGCAGTGCGATTACTTCATTATTTCCAATGGAAATGTGGAAAACCGTCTATACACCCATGTGAAAAAATGGAAATACATGAAAAAAGCAAACATTTGATCGGCTTTAAAACAGTGCCTTAAAATAAGGTTGATATACTATGTCAAATTGCACATTAAATTTACATTTTGTAGAAATTTTCACAATTTAAATGATCACAAAAACAGATCAGAAAAAAGTAAGTACATCCTTACATTCATCACAACTTTAAATCCGTAAAATTAGGATTTGAGTGCCAGTGATTAGACCCTGTCTCATACACTGCAAATAATGCTCTCCTTACTTAGTCATTTTGTCCTTTTTCTAGTCTAAATATCTAAAAATTCTTAAATCAATATGCATTTATTAAATAAGTAAAATGACATAAGATATTTTTTCTGCTTTTCTTGAAAATATCATCAAAATGAAGTGAGTTTTTGCTTAAAACAAGCTAAATTATCTGCCCAATGGGGTGAGAAAAATAATATTATTTCTGATTGAAATCTTGTTTCTGTCCCAATCAGAAATAAGATTATTTTTCTCACCCCACTGGCAGATAATTTAGCGTGTTTTAAGCAAAAACTCACTTCATTTTTTGTTTTTTTTTCAGAAAACAAGAACAAATATCTTATGTAATTTTACCCATCTAGTAAATGCATCTTTATTTTATTCATTTGTAGATATTTAGACTAGAAACAAGAAGAAAATACTAAATTAGAAGAGCATTTTTTGCAGTGTATATAGTGTCTGCTGTTCCCTTGGCTTTTGAGGTGTGTGGGGTGTCATAATGCTCAGTCACAGAGTTCTGCGAGACCTTCAGAAAAGAGGTTGTGAATGCCTATGAGTCTGGCAAGACATTTAAAATGATCTCTAAATTATTTTACATGCATCATTCCACTGTAAGGAAATCAATAATGCCAATTTGTCCAGGACTGGCTGTTTCAGCAAATTCAGCCCAATAACAGACCGGCTAATGCAAAAAGAAGTCTCCAAAACTTCATCACACGATCTGCTGGTGTCAGATTGCATGCATCTGCAATCAAAAAGAGATTTAACCAGCATGGGAGGCATGCCAGGAGAAAGCCTTTGGTGTCTAAAAAGAACATTAAAGCAAGAATACAGTTTGCCAATGAGCATTTAGTCAAAGCTTTTGGAGTAGCATGCTCTGGACAGACGAATCAAAGACGGAGCTGTTTGGCCACGGTACCAGCATGTTTGGCACAGAGAAGAACCTCATCCGACCGGTGAAGTGTGCGGGTGGAATTGCTGTGGTTTGTGGTTGCTTTGCTGCCTCAGGGACTAGACGGCTTGCATCATTGATTTAACTATGAATTCTGCATCATATCATGAGTGCGTGAAGATAATATGAGGCCATCTGTCTGAAAGTTGAAGCTGAACAGCAAGTGGACATTTTAACAAGACAACAATCCTAAGCACGCTAGTAATGGCTCAAAAAGAAGACATTAAGAGTTATGGCCTAGTTCAGTAAGCCAATGTCAGAGACTGGTGGACAATTATGCAAAATGCCTACAAGAAAAACTTCTGCTAAAGGGGGCAATACCAGATACTGAGGCCAAGGATGTACTTAATTACTTTGTGACTTTTGTAGAATAAATGGAAAAAGCTCATTTTCTATGTGGTTTTGTTCAAGTATATCAACTTTATTAATAGGCACTGTCAAAGAGGATTAAATGTTTGCTTGTCCAAATATGTCAAAAAGCCAACAATTTCCATGGGATGTACAAATTTTTTCACATGACTGCATGTTGCCAGGGTTCCCGCGGGGTCTTAAAAAGTCTAAAAAAATCTTACATTTAAAAATCTAAATTTTAGGCCTTAAAAAGTCTTAAATTCACAGAAGTATTGAGTTCTAGGTCTTAAATAATTTTAAACAGGTATTAATTTCCCTACGTCCATGTAACACTACCTCTGATGTTGAAGTGCTCCCGCAGCGCTATAGTGTGTGTGTGTGTGTGTGTGTGTGTGTGTGTGTGTGTGTGTGTGTGTGTGTGTGTGTGTGTGTTTATTCCGTGGTGTTGTAGTTCTTTCTTTCGCTAGTCCAACTATAGTTCGCTGTATTACAACTACAAATGAGACCAGCGTGCATCTTATATTGCAGCCAATCAGCTTTTGTGTTATTGGCTCGAGTCTCTTTCGGATTGTACCACAGACAAATAACATAGATTTTATTCTTCAGCTAAATTAGTTCTCCAGTTCCGCGATCGTGAAAGTGAAGGGGAATCTTTCTCACCTGCCGTCTCGCAAAAGCGCCAAGGACCGGGCAACGCAATTGCGCACTAAAAATAGTTAATAAAAGCGGTCTAAACCACGGACCGATGTCAGACTGGCTGTGGATTCCTTGCGTGTGCTTGCCGCCTGTCATTGCTCTCCCGAGTATATGAATCAATGTGTCTATAGGCTCATTACTCTTGAACGATCAAACACACACATTATTATCCCAATGCCCATATTGGCTGGTATGTTGTGTGTAAAAATGTTTGGGACGTGTGTCAGTATTGGATCTGCGCATTACTGTAGGTCTTAAAGAGAAAGCAACCTAATATAGAGTCATGCATTGTTTATATTGTCATGTGTGACTATTGTGCATCTAACATAATGATATGGTAAATGTGGCATCCTAATTATGGAAGAAAAAAAACATCCACAAAATGTTACCACCAAAATAAATTAATATTCTTTAAGTAATTTTATGATTCTGTATTTCCTATGTACGTTTTTTTTATTGCGTGATATAGGTCTTAAATTTCATTTATAATGGTATTTAAAAGTCTTAAATTTGACTTAATTGGTGAAACCTGCAGGAACCCTGGTTGCGCGACTATGAGAGTCATTGAGATCCTGGCTTGTCGGAGCTTGTGGCTGTGTTTTACTCACATGGTCTGGGCGTTCTCATCGTAACCCAGAATCTGCGTCACCTCCCAGTTACCTGACGTAAGATGACGCACCTCATTCTGATCAGCCCCTACCTAAATAACCACATGACATCAACACCAGACTGACGCTATCAATCGTACAAACAGATTGGCTTTACTCCTGGTGTATCTGTACCTGAGAGGTGAACATGGCGATGTGGTGAAAGTCTCCACGTCCTCCCTGCTTCACCGGGACCGTCAGGAAGAAGCGGCTGGCGTCTCGGGAGAAGAATGGTTCCTGGTTCTGGAGCAGAGAACCAGCCGTGGAACACGAGATGCATTAAACTCATGCGACTGAAGATTATGATGCAAACATCTAGTGGAGATTCACCTGTTTTGAGAGCCAAACGTCTGATGTATCCTCATGCCTCTGAAAAAAACACATCACCAATATCATCAGCAGCAGCAGCAGCAGCGTGTGAGTGTGTTAGTCTGAGTGTGTATGTGAGTGACTGAGAGTGCATGTGTGAGTGCTTGTGCATGTGTGCATGAGTGTGTGTGCATGTGTGAGTGCTTGTGCATGTGTGTGAGTGTGTGTGCATGTGTGAGTGCTTGTGCATGTGTGTGAGTGTGTGTGCATGTGTGAGTGCTTGTGCATGTGTGTGAGTGTGTGTGCATGTGTGAGTGCTTGTGCATGTGTGCATGAGTGTGTGCATGTGTGAGTGCTTGTGCATGTGTGCATGAGTGTGTGCATGTGTGAGTGCTTGTTCATGTGTGCATGAGTGTGTGCATGTGTGAGTGCTTGTGCATGTGTGCATGAGTGTGTGTGCATTTGTGAGTGCTTGTGCATGTGTGCATGAGTGTGTGTGTGTGCATGTGTGCATGTGTGAGTGCTTGTGCATGTGTGCATGTGTGAGTGCATGTGTGAGTGCTTGTGATGTGTGCATGAGTGTGTGTGCATGTGTGAGTGCTTGTGCATGTGTGTGAGTGTGTGTGCATGTGTGAGTGCTTGTGCATGTGTGTGAGTGTGTGTGCATGTGTGAGTGCTTGTGTGTGAGTGTGTGCATGTGTGAGTGCTTGTGCATGTGTGCATGAGTGTGTGCATGTGTGAGTGCTTGTTCATGTGTGCATGAGTGTGTGCATGTGTGAGTGCTTGTGCATGAGTGTGTGTGCATTTGTGAGTGCTTGTGCATGTGTGCATGAGTGTGTGTGTGTGCATGAGTGTGTGTGCATGTGTGCATGTGTGAGTGCTTGTGCATGTGTGCATGAGTGTGTGTGCATGTGTGAGTGCATGTGTGAGTGTGTGAGTGCTTGTGAATGTGTGCATGAGTGTGTGTGCATGTGTGAGTGCTTGTGCATGTGTGTGAGTGTGTGTGCATGTGTGAGTGCTTGTGCATGTCTGTATGAGTGTGTGCATGTGTGAGTGCTTGTTCATGTGTGAGTGCTTGTGCATGTGTGCATGAGTGTGTGTGCATTTGTGAGTGCTTGTGCATGTGTGCATGAGTGTGTGTGCATGAGTGTGTGTGCATGTATGCATGAGTGTGTGTGCATGTGTGCATGTGTGCATGAGTGTGTGTGCATGTGTGAGTGCATGTGTGAGTGTGTGAGTGCTTGTGAATGTGTGCATGAGTGTGTGTGCATGTGTGAGTGCTTGTGTGAGTGTATGTGCATGTGTGAGTGCTTGTGCATGTGTGCATGAGTGTGTGTGCATGTGTGAGTGCTTGTGTGAGTGTGTGTGCATGTGTGAGTGCTTGTGCATGAGTGTGTGTTTATGCCAGTGCTTGCGAGTGTGTGTGCATGTGCGAGTGCTTGTGCATGTGTGTGAGTGTGTGTGCGCATGTGCGAGTGCTTGTGCATGTGTGTGTGAATGCGCGTGTGTGTGCATGTGTGAGTGTGCATGTTCGAATGTGTGTGCTTGTGTGAGTGCTTGTGCATGTGAGTGTGTGCATGTGTGAGTGTGCGTATGTGCAAGTACTTGTGCATGCATGTGAAAATCCTTGTGCGTGTGAGCACTTGTGTAAGTGTGTAAATGTATATGTGTGTGTGTGTACCTTGATGCAGGCTCCAGTGGTGGAGTCACAGACGGTCAGAATTGAGACGTTCTGTGCTCGATTTAACCATCGCACTGCTGTCTTGGTCTTACTGATCCACTTCACCATCACCACATAGTGTTCCCTACAGACAGAGAGAGCTTCAGTCACTCGCTCCAGCCTTCATCACACACACAAACACATTAACACTATACCTGAGCTTGAGTTCATCTGGTGGTGTGAGTTCTAGCGTGTGCGTTGGTCCGTACAGATTGACTACAAATAGTTTGACCATTGGATTGGGCTGCCCAGCCTGCAAACACAACACGCGTCAACACTTATATAAAAAAAAACATCAACAACAATTCAATGTTTTCACCAAGGACAGATGACAAAAGAAATCGGATATTTCCTACAACATACAGCCACCCCAAAAAGTCACACTTAAGTCACTATTCAAAACGCCTGAATGTCCCAATCCCAATAAAGCGAATGTCTTTAGCACAGCCTCTGTGGACTCCATGACCTTCACTGCGACGACACTTCAGTCACAGCACCATATTTCACATGCACAAATCACATCACACTGCACTTGTTTGGCTCAGCAGTGCAGGGTTAACAGTGCAAAAGCATAGATAATCTTGCTCTGGAGTGTCTAAACTACAGTTGTGAGTGAAACATTCCTCTACCCAGGGTTAAAAGCAGGATTTATAATGACAGTAACCCAGGGTTCAGCTCAGTGTGAAAAGCCCTCATTTTTATACTTAATGCTCTTTTTACATCAAATAATGCTGTTTCTCTACCCCACTGGGTAATATACACTCACCTAAAGGATTATTAGGAGCACACACTAATACTGTGTTTGACCCACTTTCGCCTTCAGAACTGCCTTAATTCTACGTGGCATTGATTCAACAAGGTGCTGAAAGCATTCTTTAGAAATGTTGGCCCATATTGATAGGATAGCATCTTGCAGTTGATGGAGATTTGTGGGATGCACATCCAGGGCACGAAGCTCCCGTTCCACGACATCCCAAAGATGCTCTATTGGGTTGAGATCTGGTGACTGGGGGGGCCATTTTAGTACAGTGAACTCATTGTCATGTTCAAGAAACCAATTTGAAATGATTGGAGCTTTGTGACATGGTGCATTATCCTGCTGGAAGTAGCCATCAGAGGATGGGTACATGGTGGTCATAAAGGGATGGACATGGTCAGAAACAATGCTCAGGTAGGCCGTGGCATTTAAACGATGCCCAATTGGCACTAAGGGGCCTAAAGTGTGCCAAGAAAACATCCCCCACACCATTACACCACCACCACCAGCCTGCACAGTGGGAACAAGCCATGATGGATCCATGTTCTCATTCTGTTTACGCCAAATTCTGACTCTACCATCTGAATGTAATTTCCACTGTTATGCTGATGACACTCAATTATATATTTCATCACGACCAGATGAAAACGCCAAATTATCTAAACTGACAGCGTGTGTTGAAGATATTAAATACTGGATGACGTGTAATTTTCTGCTATTAAATTCAGATAAAACAGAGGTATTACTTATTGGTCCAAAAAACTGCCCACAAAACCTCTCACAATACAACTTTAACTTGGAAGGATGTCCTGTCACTTTATCCACTACAGTAAAAGACCTGGGTGTTATATTAGACCGCAACTTGTCTTTCGAAAATCATATTTCATATGTTACAAGAACGGCATTTTTCCACCTTAGAAACATTGCTAAGCTACGTAACATGCTATCTATTTCTGATGCAGAAAAGTTAGTTCATGCATTCATGACCTCGAGACTAGATTACTGTAATGCTTTATTAGCTGGTTGTCCTGCATCCTCAATAAACAAGCTACAGTTAGTCCAAAACGCAGCTGCTAGAGTTCTTACTAGGTCAAGAAAATATGATCATATAACACCAATTTTATCATCTCTACACTGGTTACCTATTAAGTTTCGTATCAATTACAAAGTATTGCTACTGACCTATAAAGCCCTATATGGTTTAGCTCCAGTGTATTTAACGGATCTTCTATCGCCCTACACTAAGATCACTAAACTCGAGGCTTCTGGTCGTTCCTAGGATATCTAAGTCCACTAAAGGAGGGAGGGCATTTTCACATTTAGCTCCTAAACTCTGGAATAGTCTTCCTGATATTGTTCGAGGTTCAGACTCGCTGTCCCAGTTTAAAACTAGATTAAAGACGCATCTCTTTAGCCAAGCATTCACATTATAATTACCTTTTATACTACAGTTAAATCGGATCAAAAGCATTAATATTCTGAACAGCAGCTATGCTAATTATTTCCCATCTGCTTTTCTGTTATTATCTCGGGACACTAGTCCCGAGGTAAATAGTTCAGCTCCAGTTTGTATCCAGCCTCTCATGGAGACTTCAGATGCCCCAACACCTGTGATGAGACGACTCAACGCCAGCGCTGTTATGGCCTAAAATAATACATGATTGATTAACTTTTTCTAACATTTTTCAATGTACATTTATAAATGCACTTTCTGTAAAGCTGCTTTGAAACAATGTGTATTGTGAAAAGCGCTATACAAATATATTTGAATTGAATTTGAACTGAATGTCAGAAATCGAGAAATCGAGACTCATCTGACCAGGCAACATTTTTCCAGTCTTCAACTGTCCAATTTTGGTGAGCTCGTGCAAATTGTAGCCTCTTTTTCCTATTTGTAGTGGAGATGAGTGGTACCCGGTGGGGTCTTCTGCTGTTGTAGCCCATCCGCCTCAAGGTTGTGCGTGTTGTGGCTTCACAAATGCTTTGCTGCATACCTCGGTTGTAACGAGTGGTTATTTCAGTCAAAGTGGCTCTTCTATCAGCTTGAATCAGTCGGCCCATTCTCCTCTGACCTCTAGCATCAACAAGGCATTTTCTCCCACAGGACTGCCGCATACTGGATGTTTTTCCCTTTTCACACCATTCTTTGTAAACCCTAGAAATGGTTGTGTGTGAAAATCCCAGTAACTGAGCAGATTGTGAAATACTCAGACCGGCCCGTCTGGCACCAACAACCATGCCACGCTCAAAATTGCTTAAATCCCCTTTCTTTCCCATTCTGACATTCAGTTTGGAGTTCAGGAGATTGTCTTGACCAGGACCACACCCCTAAATGCATTGAAGCAACTGCCATGTGATTGGTTGATTAGATAATTGCATTAATGAGAAACTGAACAGGTGTTCCTAATAATCCTTTAGGTGAGTGTATCTGAGCATGAGGATATTAAGGTCAAACATAGCCACTTACCTTCGGATACGGGTACTGTTTGCCTTTCGGGTATGCTGAGCCAGTGAAAGTGGGCAACACCATGTTTGGCACTAGACTGTCGTTCAGGACCAGAAACGCCAGGCGCTCGCCGTCAGGTGACCACCAGTGTGCCACATGCGTGTGCAGAACCTCCTCTGAACATGTGTGTAATGGTAATTGGTTATTTGGTATTTTATCTTAAGGGTGAGAGAAATCTGAGCGACTAATTTTTCAACATGCTTGCAGAGAAAGGCTTACAAAAAAAAAAGTTACTGGGTTGTATTTTTTCACGTTTTCTGGGATGGTAGATGCACCGGGGACCCGATTATAGCACTTAAATGCAGAAAAAGTCTAATTTTCATGATATGTTCCCTTTAAACAATAAAATTGTGATTTTGGTGCAAAAATGGTGCAGCTCTAATCATCATCATTTAATCATCTCATATAGAGAGATATAACAGATCAAGGTCTCACCTTCATAGAGCCAATCAGCAATGCCGTTATAGATGATGCCCTCCTTCCCAGATGAGGTCAATCTAAGCGAGTTACTCCTGACGTCCGACTGATAGTAAATATTATTCTCAAATATATACACCTACACACACACAGAAGACATTTAAAAAAGCGAATCTCGGCCGTGCACGGTACCATTTCACACTAAAACATTTAACGTTAACATTCAGACTTAAACGTGGCTGCTTTTTAATTTAGTGTTATTGCATGTGCTCTGACACACTGTTTATATGTGTTTGATACCGGAGTGTGTCTTCTCTCGAACTGCTGTAAACCTTCTCCTTATCTTACTCTCAATCTGAACATAAGTGGACCGTAAGCTCACAATGTAGAAATGACTTGAAACAACAAATCAAAGAAACAACCAGATATGTACACAGAAACACTGTAGCTGTTAACACATTTAGTGTTATAGATTGTCTCTCTGGAAGTGTCTGGAGGTAAATAGTAAATGTTGATAGCAGGGCCATTAAAAACCATAGATATTGATAAACAATAATGGCTAAATTGTCCCCCCAATATCTGATATTCTTGATTCTGCTCTGCTGCATTATTATTATGCACACAGCTCTGTTTGTTATTAAAGTTTCAAAAGTTACATTTTCAGGGTGGTCTGCCTCAGTAGTCTAATGTGGCCAATGTCAAAATGATTGAAATGTCAATTTAAAAAATGGTCCCCACCCTTTGTTCAAGACATGGGCTGCGTCTGAAATCACATATTTCCCTACTTTATAGTAGGTGAAAAACAGTAAGTGACAAAAGTAGTATGTTATTGGTCATGGGCACTTTACTATCCCATGAGGCCACAGGAGAGGATTTGTGAATGGAAGTGAAGTGACGTAACTGATGATGGCAGGTCACATGACTATGAGGTAGTATCGCAAGTTACGTAATCAGATTACTTTTTTCAAGTAACTAGTAAAGTAATGCTTTCATTTTCTATCCGAGTTACTTTTTAAAAAAAGTAATGCAAGTCACTTGGTTTTCCCATTTATTGACTGACAGCTGTCCTGTCCCCATGTTGAGAGAAACCATGAGTAAGTGCAGAGGCACTGTGTGAACATGATGGGTAAACCCGCCCAACTGCTACTCAAAACTATCCCAATCGCACTTCAAGGGGAGGGGGGTTATCCTCGGTAAAAATGCCTTCCGGTTGATAGTAAATTTGAGCTCACCAGCTGCTGGCCCTGAACGCCCCACGCCGCATGCTGCAGTTTAGAGTTCAACACCTCTGGAGGGTCCAGCTGCAAAACCTCCCTACACACACACACACACACACACAAGACAATGTTCAAATTGACATTATAACAACAGCGTTTACATTTCTGCTGCAGTAGATGCAATGTCTACTCTTGCTTTAACACAACACGCATGTGTAATGGTGCTCATGTGAACATGCCTTGGAGATAATAAAGAGGTAGTTTATGTTTTTTCTTAGTATACTTATAGTCACCAAATCGGAATTGTGCATTAAGACCTGCAGTGTAAATGCGATCCAAAAGACATTTAAAGGGTTACTTCAGCGATTAGCATTAAGCTTTGTATCAGTAGAAACCCGGGAGTATGTTCGAATTACTGTACTTTCCCCCCTCATATCCCCCTGAGATGGGAGAATTATTTTATTTCTGGAAAAAATCCTCCGATGATGCAAATATCGTCATTTTGCATCATCGGAGGAGTTTTTGTCCAGAGGCTGAAGACTACAGCCAGCAGGAGGCGCTATTCCCACATGTTTTCAACATCACACTCACAGCACTCGGCTCGGGAGCTGCGGAGATTCATGTAAACGGAGCGGTGGAGAGCAAAGGGAGTGTTTCAACTGTTCAAATGAACTTCCTATGAAAGTTAAGCTTCCAAAGACATGAACTGAACATGCGCCAGACTGATCATGTGATGAATGTAATCCGATCCTGCTGCGTTTGTGCCGTGACGCTCAATCGACTCACTCGTAATATATCGAACAGACACGTTCAGTTTTTAATTGTAGTGTCTCTAACTGAACTGATTTTATGAAAATGAACGCGGTGGGCAAGTGGTCCAGTAACCGTGCCTAGAGTAGGACAGCGAAGCAGTGCATTCTGGGAGTTGTTGTCTTTCATCCCCATGAGACAAACATAAATTTTCTGTGTTTTCTCAGTCTAGAAGGCACCAAATTCAAAAATAATTTCACATTTCTACTACATTAATGACCCAGTTTAAATACAGATTCATCTTCCCAGCGCTGAAGTACCCCTTTAATATAATTTGAATGCAGTGACACTATTGGATGATAGGGCTACAACAACTAATTGATAATTGTTTATTAACTATTTTAATTTAGTCATTTTTACCTCTGCTTCAAAATGTTAAACAATCTGTTGTCTTTTGGTTTAGAATGTCAAAGTTATGAAAACAAATGAACTTATCTATGTAAGCTAAGTCATAGCTTTGATATTTAATGCTTGGTGGACAACATTGGGCAGGACATGGAATAACGTTGTCTTTAAGATATGCTACAGCCCTATCAGATGAGAACAAATCTTGAGCTGAATAATGACACTATTTTCTTCTATGTCTGCTTATAGCTGAAACCGAACTCATAATTGATTACCTTTACACAGTTATCGAACTGAACTGTTCACCATCACAAGTGTCTCCTCCACTCCTCCAACTTATTTAATTAAAACTCATTTCACATCGTTTTCCCATTGTTTAAACACTGAATTGTATTGACTGTATTCTCTGAACATCTGTGAGATACAGTGAGATCAATAACAGATCTTACTCCACCTGGTGTGAATGTTGTATATGATGTAGGACGCCGTGAATGAGTGCCGGTAAACCTGCAGGAAGAAAAAAAACAACAAATATTAAACCAAACCACCTTAAAGAAAATTCGAATTACTTTATTGCCTTTAGTGAACACACAATCCGATCTTAAACACAATAAATAAGCCATATTACTAGAAAGTAAGTTTGTGCACTGCAAAAATTTTTTTTTTTTCCTGACTCTGTGAAGCCCCGCCTTTCTGAAGAACACAATGTGCTATGATTGGTTGGCTGGAGCAGTGTGTTGTGATTGGTCTTTGGGAAATGTCCCGCCCCTTACCATAACCGCCAGTTTCAACCATAGACTGTAGAAAAATATGGACGTAGTCTCCGTGACGTCACCCATAGGATTCTGCAGAGCAGTTTTGAAGCCTAAAGTAGGGACAAGCTGGCCGTTGCCATCTTAGCAAAGTGTCATCGTGTGTCACTCCCGGATAACAGAAAATTTGCAAAGAGGCGGGACGTGGGCGGAGCTGAGGTGACATGATGACTAACAGACAGCAGATAAACGGCTACCCACCTGTCACTCAAAGTGGCCACGCCCTTAATTATGCAGAACTTTAAGGCTTTATATAATGTAAACGAATGAGTTATAAAAACATTGACCCCCTTCACAGATGTCATGAAGGGCAAAATTAGCCGCATAGACTAAAACCAGAATGTGTCCCAGGCTGTAAACATGTTTTATTCTGCTGTAAAGTTGGGCATTTTAACATGAGCTCAATGAGATTCTGAGCCGGTCTCTAGTGGCCAGTCGATGAACTGCAGTTTAAGTCACTTCCGTATCGGCTTCAAGAGAGACCGCGGGAGGTGTCGCTTGGTTTCAACACACTACTAACTGACTCAACCAGGCTCCGCCCCTTTATTCTGCATATGAATTATTTAAATGAGGAATATTGTGACATGTTCATTCCTGGAAGAAATTCAAGACTACAATGGAGGCGTTTCAGGAGTTCAGAAACACTGGTACTGATATAGAGAAGAACTTCTCTATATACTTCTCATGCTCAAACAGCAACATCACACACTAAAAAAAGATAAGCATGCAAAAAAGCATTATAAAAAAAACATGTCTGTTAAATTCCAGAAAACATCACATACCTGTTTAACATTGTAGGCAAAGAGCACATACTTCATGTCTGGGCTTATAGAGTATTTGGTGGCTTTAAAAGTGTCCTGAGAAAAAGAAAAAACATGGATGATGTCATGTGTCTGTAAACCATATGAGCTCAATTGTTCAGCCTGTGTTTCTACATTAGATTGATTAAATTGTTTATTGAGCAAAATGCATGCAGAATAAAAATTGCATGGAAAAACAAAAAGCTCACCGGTATGAGCATACATTTACATTTACATTTAGGCATTTAGCAGACGCTTTTATCCAAAGCGACTTACAACTGAGGAGTACAGGAAGCGATCGGTCATGAATAGGCGAAAAACGCAAAAAGTGCCTTTAAATACCAGGTTTTGGATATTACATAGAATAAGCTTAAGCTAGAATAAGGAAGGAATAAAAGAGAAGAGTTTTTTTTTTTTTTATGATAAGGTTAAGTGTTCACGAAAGAGATGAGTTTTTAGCTGTCTTTTGAATGATGACAGTGATTCTGCCATCCGGATGGAGGTAGGAAGATTGTTCCACCAGCCAGGAACGGTGAATGAAAAAGTTCTGGAGAGGGATTTCATGCCTCTTCTGTGATGGTACCATAAGCCTACGCTCCTTACCTGAGCGAAGGCTTCTGGTGGGGGTGTAGACTCGTAGGAGCGAGTCGCCTATTCATTATATACAACATTATTAATATTCCATGGGTTCTCTTTTGTTTTTGCATTCGGGGGGTTAAAATGAATCGTTGCATTGCGATGCGGACGTGGACGAATCTGCATCGATTAAAGCCTACTGACGCTTCTCTGACATCATTCGACACGCACACGATTCTTGCGCTTGAGTAAAATGGCGACGGGAGGCGAAACGCCAATAATAAAAAGTGCACCCACTATTATAACAAGTGTTGTAGTTAATGTTGGAGATTGTGCGTGCATGTGTTTGAGTGCGCTTGTAAGTGTGTTCGAGTGTGTGCGTGTGAGGCTGCATGCGTGTGCGTGCAAGCGTTATTGTAACTTAAGTACACTACTTGATGGTTTCATGTGCTTTTAGTATTTACTAGTGTTTGTTAGTTGTAAATGCTCCTGTCGTCTACTGTGTTCAGACTTAAGATGTGTTTGATGTTTGTTACATTCAGGAAGTGTACTTTCTTGGAGCAGATCAAATAAAATGAAAGATCAAACCAATGAAAACTTGGTTTGGATTAAGATCTGGGGAATTTGGAGGCCAAGTCAACACCTTAAACTCATTGTTGTTGCTCCTCAAACCATTTTTGCTTTGTGTCAGGAGCATTATCCTGCTGGAAGAGCCACAGACACCAGGGAATACCGTTTCCATGAGAGTGTGTACATGGTCTAACACAATGCTTAGGTAGGTGGGACGTGTTAAAGTAACATCCACATGGATGGCAGGACCCAAGGTTTCCCAGCAGAACATTGCCCAAAGCATCACACTGCCTCCGCCGGCTCGCCTTCTTCCCATAGTGCATCCTGGGGCCATGTGTTCCCCAGGTAAGCCACGCACACGCACCCGGCCATCCACGTGATGTAGAAGAACACGTGATTCCTCAGACCAGGCCACCTTCTTCCATTGCTCCGTGGTCCAGTTCTGATGCTCAAGTGCCACTGTTGGTGCTTCCGGCGGGGTCAGGGGTCAGCATGGGCACCCTGACTGGTCAGCGGCTATGCCGCCCCATACGCAACAAACTGTGATGCTCTGTGTATTCTGACACCTTTCTATCAGAACCAGCATTAACTTCCTGAGCAGTTTGAGCTCCAGTAGCTCGTCTGTTTGATCGGACCACACGGGCCAGCCTTCGCTCCCCACGTGCATCAATGAGCCTGGGCCGCCCATGACCCTGTGGCCGGTTCTCCACTGTTCCTTCCTTGGAGCACTTTTGATAGATCCTGACCACTGCAGACCGGGAACACCCCACAAGAGCTGCAGTTTTGGAGATGCTCTGACCCAGTCGTCTAGCCATCACAATTTGGCCCTTGTCAAACTCGCTCAAATCCTTACGCTTGCCCATTTTTCCTGCTTCTAACACATCAACTTTGAGGACAAAATGTTCACTTGCTGCCTAATATATCCCACCCACTAACAAGAGCCGTGATGGAGATCATCAGTGATATTTACATCACTGGTCATAATGTTATGCCTGATCGGTATCTGACTGTCTGTATTCATTGACGAAAATGTAGCAATGTGCAGCAATATTGAAAATTGAGGTGTGATATCAAATTGAATCGTTGACATGATAATGATAATCAATCGCATCAAATCGTGAGACCAGTGGCGATTCTACCCCTATTTTGCATGTGTTCATAATTTCTTTGAATGCCATATTCCTGGATAAAAAGGATGTCAGCACAACTTGACATGTTTCATTCTGTTATTATCAATAACAAAACAAGTGACTCCAAGTACAACTACATAATAAGATTACAAAATTTTAGTAAAGGGTGAAGATGTCAATTTTTCAAGGCCGGGCATCACTTTAGTCCACTTCCTGTATAAATAAAGATTTACTCACAAATGTGCCGTTCTTCAGCACAATCTCCGTCTCATTGGTGAGGATGTTAAACCGGATCACATGCCCATTGTGGTTTCTGTAGATAACCTCAGATTCTGTCAAAGAGTAAAAAAGGAGTTAGTCAAGATCTCCAATCCGTGAGCAAGAAAAATATCTGCCAATGGGGTCGGAAAAAAAACAACTCAATTCAAATGGAAAACAAGATGATTTTTCTGACCCCATTGGCAGATATCCTCTCTCTCTTCTTTTCTGCATTTCACCTGTGCTCTAGTTTGTGTCCTGATCTATCTTAAACTTCACACTTTGTCCAGCCCGGACAGATAAACAGGCTGACAGTAAAGCAGGACTGCTCATCTGTTTCACGTTCAGTTCACATTTATGAGCTGCTTGAGGGTTGTAAAGGAAAATTTCCGGTCTGAGACTCTTGCAGAGCTGCAGTGAGGAAAAGCAGACGACACACGGTGAAACAGAATACAGCTCTCAGTTACAAACACAAAAACCAGAACAAAACACTGCCTGTTGAAAGCAGAGAGGATCTGGAGAACAGGGACACATTGCTCTGACTGTGACACTGCCCTTTTTCAAAGCCTTGATTTTGTTTTTAGGCTCTACTTGAATAGCTTTTCTTGAAATGTTCTTACACCTTTAGGGTCAGATTCACTAGCAGCTTGCTCCAGTGCAAACCCTCTTTTAGTGTTACAAAGCTACTGTCAGGATTCACTAAAGACACGCAGTGATGAATTAGCGCTGTAAAGGTGTGGACAGGGTTATTCGTGCGGCTGATCTTATTGCATATTCATTTGTAGGAGTTTCCCTTTCAGACGCAGTATTTATGGGAGGAGAGTATTTAAATGAATCACACAAGGTGATTTACTAAGGTTTGCTCTGGTCAGTTTACTGGTGTTTGTGCCATTATTTACCACCCAATAAAGCCTTTCTTAAACCAGACGCTAACTGGCAGATTGTGTGGTCATTATGGAAATGATCGGCTGCGTCTGTGTTCTTTAATTTGCGTGTCGTCAGTAGATCACGCGCTGTGACTTTACACTCACATCTGCATTTTTTGGGATTTGAGCTCTAATGCTAATTTGCCCTGTTTACTAAATCTGGCCCTTAATGTTTACAATGAAAGAATGCTAAAGTGAAGGAAATCTATTGCAATCAGAAGGTTTCTGGATTGTCAAGCAAGCAATAGTCCATCTTAAGACCGAATGTAGAGCAGCTAAAGGCCCAGAAGAATACAATAAAAGGCTAATTTTCCAGCTATGGCATTGTGCATTTGTAGATATAAATTCAAATAGCAGCAGACTTTACATCACTATATAGCAGCGGCCTCATTTCGTAAAAAGGTAATGATGTGCACGTGAGCGTTAAAGGGTTAGTTCAACCAAAAAAACAAAATTCTGTCATAAATTGCTCACAGTCATGTCGTTCCAAACCCGTAAGACGATCTTCAGATCATCTTCCCTTCATAGAGAACAATATACTTGATGTATTTAATCTCCCTTTATTAAGCAATGTCTTTGCTGCTGACCTTCAATGATCCACATCAACCATACATGAATTTAGATAAACACTACATTTGTGTTGTAAGCAAGCAAAGCAACTGAAAGTTATTTTAGGCATGAATTTGCATTTCTGTCAGCCTGATGCTTATTCATTTCTCTGTTGGTGTGAAGGGATCTTTACATTTGCCAAAAATAGATTTTTTTTTTGTTATTACAAAACAAACAAGCAAGCCCAGCCCATATGTGAAAAACTTACATTACTTTCCATAAAAAGTAACTAAGTAATGCAAGTAGTTACTTTTTAGGGCGTAACATACTATTGTGATGCATTACTTTTAAAAGCATACTTTATACTAAAAACACTACATGTGCTTAGTGAGAGCGCTGCGGCATAAGTGGTTAAATGCACTTGCATCTCAAAATGCTTTTATGATGCGAAATTAATGTACACACAGTTATGAATTAAAGTGGTACTTCACTGCTGGCAGAATGGGCCTTTAATAAAACCTGGCTGTCTATGCAAAAAATGTATAATGATAATAATAATAATAATCAGTGCTACCTGACTAGAGAAAACAGAGAAAAAAAGGATGTTCACTTCTATTTTGCCAAATAGGTATTGGGAATATTGCCGTCCCAGTCTAGCCTGGCTCCGCCCTCCTATCTACTTCCGCTCAATTTTCCTTTTCCTTCAGTACTCTGTCTGGGTTTGTGGTATATTCTCTGGTTTTCTCCGGTCATATTTTAACCGGTCCAATCAGCGAACAGAGGGAGTGGCTGAGAGTGATGATGTTATGGACTGGTTTGAGATGACATACGTCCCGACCAAATGTTAGCGATTGGTTATGGCAGGTCCAGAGTGGCTCTGGGCAGATCCAATAGTTTTAAACTTCAACAGAGTATCCGCCTTCAAGGAAGTTAACGCTTGTCAATGGAGAGTGGCCAGACTCTCTGTACAAATGAAATGTATGAGAGTCTGGTATAACCAGGCTAGTCCCAGTCTGCTATGGACACGTCAAATACCGCTTTGCTTTAGTAGGAAATACTTCTCAGCTAACTGTTAGTCACAATGGTGTCAATTTGTCTTGTTCACGAGAGCAAACATTTAGCAAGCGTGAAGGATCCAGTACTTTGAAGGGAGCGGCTAAAGGAAGCAAAGAATCATAAATATGGAGAGAACAATCTGAAAAACCAGAATTTCATCGTGTACAGGTAAGAAAGCTGTTGCCATAGTTCTCCAATTTTACCATAATGCTGTTTGAAGAGTAGACAAAGTATGAAACGATTTTAGTGATAAACCTACTCTTATAATAACTTCTCTGTTAACGGATTAATTCACTTAAAAATGAAAATGATATTTTACTCACCCCCATCCAAGATGTTCATGTCTTTCTTTCTTCAGTCGAAAAGAAATGACGTTTTTTTAAAGAAAACACTCCAGGATTTTTCTCCACATAATGGACTTCAATGGGAACCAATGGTTGAAGGTACAAATCAAAGGAATAAGGTCTGATCCAGACAAACCATCAGATATTTCCAAGAAAAAATAAACACTTATATACATTTTAACCACAATTAGCTTGACTTCGTTGTTGCGATTCTTCCAACCTGTCCTCCAAAATAAACGACTCTATTGGTCGTTTTTCAAGCACCTTATTACGACCGTTATTTACGTTTTAAAGTCATGCGCCCTCTAGCTGGCGTAAAAATAATGACAGTGTCGTGTTACGTATGACGTATAACTGTCGTTACCAATCACATTTCCATTTAGCAACAATATTTTTTTCATTTATTATTACACCCACCCCATCCCTTAACCTACCCAGTGATTTATAGTGCATACACACTTTATGAGCATGTGTGTTACCTGGGATCGAACTCACGATTGTATGAGCACATGTTGTTATACTATATTGCAATGCTTTGCCAATTGAGCAATGCAAAGCCTGAGATATTACGCAGATAAAAAGTGAAAAATGCTTTAAAATGAAAGATATCCTGTTGTCAATAGGAGAACAACTTTAGAAAATGCTCCTATGTGTCGCATTTCATGAATTAAAATATCGTCGATAGGGGCGCGACTTTAGTGAACACTCCTATGGGTCGTACTTCAAGGAAGTGACAAACCACCTATATAGGCGTATTGGTTGGAGGACATGTTGGACTCTTCATGACGTATGACGTCACACGTGACATACGTGGAAGTACCGACCCAGTGTTAAAATGAACGTGCAAAGACTAAAGCAAACACCCTAGGTAAAACAATGATGTCGGACGATTTGAAAGTTGGAGGAGAACATGAGATGGGAGTTTTCCCGCACTTGGTCGGTACTTCCACCTACATCACGTGACCTTTCCGATGTGATGACGTCATGAAGTCGAGCATTCGTGGTTAAAAAGTATATACATTGTGGTAACACTTTACATTAAGGTTCCCTTTGTAAAGGGTGTTTTTAAATGACTAATAACTCATTTACAAATGCTTTATAAATCGTTGATAAGCAGTTCAAACTGCATGACTAAATGAAATACCTGCCAAATAGTGAGACATTTTTAACTCACATGTTATAAATGCTTAATAACTGTATTAATTCACACTTATTTAACTCAAAACCAGATTCCTTATTTATTTCATGATGCGGCAAAAACAGACGATCATAGTGAAACTGAATGGTGATGTATTTGTGGTTCTCAAGTCATTAATTAGTCATTTAAAAACACCTTTATGAACCCTTTACAAAGGGAACCTTAAATGTGTTACCTAAATTTAATTTTTTCTTGAAAATGTCTGATGTTTGTCTAGATCAGACTCTATTCCTCTGGGATCGTGCAGAGCCTCTGAAGCCCTTCCTCTGAAACTGCATTGATCTGGACCTTCAACCGTTGGTTCCCATTGAAGTGAAATTTATTTTCGACTGATGAACGAAAGACATGAACATCTTGGATGAGATGGAGGTGAGTAAATGATGTGAATTAATCCTGTAATAACCCTGTCAATCTGCCTGTCCATGGGTGGTGATACAAAAAGCGGAAGTATAACACGCTAGCCTGGATGCCAGCCGAATTTATCCCCGCCCACAACATTTTTTTCTCTGGGAATTTGGTCCGGACTCGATCCATAGAGGAGTAATTAAACCCGAACAGAAACTGTTCGGACCAATGAAATCATCAGGGCGGGCTTTAAACGATGATGGACAGATGATCAACAGTAACGGGATAATCCACGTCATCAAAGGCGCTTTGGGTTGAATTTGCTCTAATCCTAAACGGAGAACTTGTTTGTATATGCATTCACCGTCACTATTTCTCTCAGAAATGATGATCGTGTTGGGAAGTACTCTGTGTATCCTTCAATTCTTTTTTACAACACCGGCTAAGTTCATTTACACTCTTCTAACGTTACTTAATCCAGCGCGCATGCAGACAGGGTTGCCAAGTGTTTTTGCAATGTCACGCAATTGCTACTCAAAATTATAGCCCAAACAATAGCTTTCCTGGGGGGGGGGTCTATATATCACATAATTGGGGTCGCTTCAAACCATGGACATGGAGAACATCCCGCGGGACCAACTAACGTCACATGTCGCTCCGTTGCTCTGATTGGTTGTGGGTCTATCCAATTGAGGTCTTTCCTGTTTCGGTTGAAACACGCCCCATAATCAAAGCCCAATGGAGCGGCATCAGACTCATATCTGACTAGAGTTGAGTATGACCACATCAGGCTAATAACACGCGCCATCTGGAGGAGCTACTGCAATCTGTCACGCCACATTATACATGCCAAATTAGTTTTTTAAATTTCGTAAATAAAATGGACATCATTTGAAATCTGAGACTTTGTTTTATATCAAAAGTAACAGGATGACTAATCGATTCCTTGAATTTAAGAACCAATATTGGTTCATTATAATGAGAATCGATTAAAATCCAAAATCGATATTTTTTACCCAGCCCTATTCTCTACTGACTGACTCACTCATAAAGAGTCAAATGGAGTAATAATGTAACTTTTGTTGCTGTACACGGTCAGGGACTATTTTTTCCAGGTTTTTAGAAGGATTTTACTTCATGAAAGGTGCAATGATACATACATTTGGGCTTTAATATTTGTATTATGAAGTAACCGTGTTATAAAAGCAATCCGCTTTGCATTGTCCCACTGTTATAAATGCAACTCTACACCCTTGCTTCATTTAGTATACACGGGGACATCGATATGCAAATGAGCCCCGCCTCCACTCACTCATACAGGCTCGTCTACAAGTGGATGTAGTAATGAATAGCAGAATAGTAATGCGTTTCATGTGTAATGCTAATTAATATGATTAGCCTTTGGCTTGACTACGTTTTCAAACAGCTGATCGTGTGTTGCTAATGTTACACAAACCATGTTGGCGTTCTCATTACAGGTCTTTAAGGGATTTGACAGACAGGACAAAACATCTGATGTGTCAAAACAGATCTGTGCATTAGTGTGAATTAGATCTCACGTTATCAGTGATAATCAAAAAGCCGTAAAGCTGAGAAAGTGTAAAATCATTCACTGCTCTTGACTGGAAACTGCTGGGAGAAATGCGGCTATGAGATATTTATTCTTGTGTGCTCTGCAGATGTGTTGCGTTCACTCGTTCTGTGGTTCCTGCGCTGTACGTACACACAAGCGCTCACTAGAGGACGATCTACACACAGATGCTCAGCTCGGCTCTCAGGGTTACATCAGATTCAGCTGCATCGCATCCGTGTCTGAGACAATCTGAAAAACAGCGTTAAGCTGAAGTCTGAAGTGACTGCAGGACTCTGATAAGCATGGGTCTGTCTGGAAGCTAAATGATTCACTGCATCACACACACACACACACACACACACACACACACACACACACACACAATGAAATATTCATGCTGCTGCTGCTGCTGCCAGTGTAAGACCTGAGTGATCCTTCCCTCTTCCTGTTACCATAGCAACTACCACATCTACCGCTCAGACACTTCCTCACACACACACACACACACAACGCCTGTGGTGCCCGATATGGCAAAAATACAGTCGCTAGATGGTATTCAAGGATCTGAAAGGTCAAGTTCTCAAAGACGTGTCACATCATGTGTTTCTGGATTATTCACGCACATTCATTTCCTATAGGCTAGTTCTTCCGCGTCTCATTGATTCTGATGATGTAGGAAACAGTATTTGTCTCCTTGATCAGTAATGAGCTCTAACGGGAAGATGCATGACATTGAACGGACACTCTCTCCACTTACAGCCTCTAGGGTTAGGCGATAAAGACAAAACTAAACACATCGCATCTCCGTATTTTTCAGCTAAACGGCCATATCTTGGTATATTAGCCTAGGTTTGATTACCCCATTACGATAGACTGTGAAGTTCAGCAGAGACTAGCTTGCATAAGGCACATCCACTCCTGACAGCAAGATGGAAATATTTGCATGACTTTCTGTCATTTACAGATGGAGAATATACCTGTGAAATTATGTTGTTATACACATTAAACAGCACAAGTGTCAGTCAGAGCATCTGACAGGGCAAGCCGCGTTAAACTATACACGTTAACTATATCTTACCAGCTATATTGAAGCCCTTAATACAAAGCATGCCTCAAGTTTCAGACAAATTGGATCATGCACTTTCCTTGCAGTAGCTCACTCTGTGTTAGGGTTGGGTAGCGGACTCGTAGGAGATTAAATCAATCGCTGCCAAATACTAGTGCCGGAGAACGCATCTGGTGATATAGACTACTGTGTGTGAATATTAAACTGCAAAAAGACTATTTAAATATGAATCAAGTTCATAAACACACACTGAAGCATGTGTGACGCTCGCGCGTTTCCATCTCTGCCATCTCATATGAGGACATGAACGCATGAACTTCATCCCCAGAGCCGCTCTGAAAGTCACTTCATGAAAAACTGTCGTCTTGTCATAAACACACAGAAGCTCAAAGCTCTTCACTGCAACCCGTCAAAATAAAAGTTATGCTTAACTTGACAAATCAGTCCCTACAGAAAAACGTGATTATGCGATCGCCTGATTTAATACATTATCAGCCAAAGTCCACATATTTATGCGGGAAGGGTTGGGAATCGTGAGAAATTTTCCGGTTCCGGTTCTGGTTCCGATTCCGCCTAATGATTCCGGTTCCGATTCCGGTTCCATAAAAATTATTAAACAAATAGTGGTAAAGGAAAAAGGCATAATACGCAACTCAAACAATCCTTTTTGTGTTTATTAAATGATCTCTGATTCATTTAAGGTATGTTTGATTATGTTATCTGGATGCTCAAATTGATAGGAAGAATGCAGGTTTTAAACAGCTTATTATACACGTACGTTAAATCGCCGTTCTAAACTAATGCATACATTGTAATGCACACACATAACTCACACATCACGCGCGCCACACACAGAATCACTCAGTAGCGCAGAAATGTCTTGTCAGCACTGTTTCTGTGATTTATCAATAAAATAGCTTAGAAACTGAATAGGATATATTTCTTAGTAACTAAAACCCACAGCTTCACTATTAGTAGAGAGACACAGGTAGAATTAATTCACACGCAATCGCTCTCTCACTAATGCATTCAATTAATCTTTATTGTGCTACTTTATCTGTATCTGATTCATATCGAGCAGAAGTCTGTGAGAAATATAACTACCAAAAGACAAAAGAACTGATACACAAAAGCTGTTATGTAGGAGCAATAACCTTCTGGGCAGCGCTGTGTCATACACACAAAACCAGCGTTCAGTCTCAGCTCGAGGTTCAGGCTTATTTGTTCATTAATGATGCGACTCGACTTTCATCACATAAATGTCGACTTTAAAAAATCTGAAGTCGTTCAACCCCTAATATAGTTTTAAAAATATATCAATATATCGTACAAACTTGACCTCACCGTGCTGTGATAAATAAGGAAGATTTAAAAATGTTTGAGCAAAGCTTCCTGTCAAACACTCAACATGATATTAAAATATCCCACAATCAGTTCAACTGACGGCCTGATCCGACCTGCACACACAAATCTGCACTGCAAAATACGCTTTTCTTTCTTTGATACTTGTACTGGAAAACAAGACGAACTTCATTTTTTGCAGTGTGGTTGTTCAGGTTGATGCAAGTGCTTTTATTTGCCACTGTATTTGATTTCTTAGATAATTGTACTGAAGACATAAACACTAAACATTATTAAAATCACGACATTTAGTAGAAAAGTAAAATGACATGATCTTGTTAAGTCTTGTTTTCTGACAAACGTGTCAAATTGAAGTGAGTTTATGCTTAAAAGTAAAAATATCTGCCAGTGGAGAAGTTGTTTTCCCTTTGAATTAAGATTTTTCTGACTCCTGATATTTTTACCTTTAAGCATAAACTCACTTCATTTTGTCAGATAACAAGATCTTAAGTCATTTTTCTTCTCAAGTAAATGAGATTTGAGAATGTCTAGTATTTATGTCTTCCAGTTCAAATATCTAAGAAATAATCTATTTTTTGCAGTGAAGATTAACATGTCAGTCAGACGGTTTCCTCTTACGCAGGCTGGTGTTTATCTGCGGTAATGATCAATCATCCTCTGCGATCAGCTGTGCTTAAGAGCTCATGATGGTGTACGGATGATTAATGAATGAGAACCATTAGAAATTAATGACGCGTGTGGATCTGTGGTCATATTGTCTTACCGTTGATCCAAAGAGCTTCAGGGTCGTGCACATTGAAGTCTGCGCTGAAAAGATCCTCCACTGTCAGCTTGGTGTCACTGCCCGGTAACGTATCCACTGTCGCATACAAACAGACAGACAAGAGCGTCACGATTAGTAACAGAGCTGCTGAAGGCCACAGGTGTCACGCGTAACAGCAGATTTACTAACACACAGACTCAAGACTTCAGCAAAGCAAAACTTTGGTTACACTTTATTTCAATAATCCACTTTAGACACTTTAAATGACCGCTAGTTGACATGTAGTTGCGTGCAGCAGAGCCAATATCTGTGTCTGTAACAATTTTTGGGGATTTCTGCCTGGATTTGGCCTCCCCAAATTGAAGAGCTTCCCATACCCACATACAGTGGTCTCTAAAAACACAATTTTCATGTCATTTTACAGGATACCATATGAAGTTACAACTCTGCTGAAAGTAATAAAAAGTTAAGTATATGTTGTCTGAGCTGTAATAAACCCGCCCCCCAAAAAATAGGCACTTTGAGTTTTTTTGGTTATAAAATATTTTTTGAAAGTGTATATCTCGTGCCCTGTGCTCTAGCACCCTGCAGACAGTTCTGGCTGTTTCCTCTAGATGGCAGCAAAAACTGCAAAAAATAATTTTGTCTGTATCATGTTGTGTGCTAGCCTAGAAATCTAGACGCACCCCAGTGGCAGCAAATCTAATTTGCCGCGAGTGTAGTCTAGCAACTCTTGGTAGACCTGCGAGCTGGAAAAACCGAACTCTAATCAGGCCAATCACATCGTGTATAGAGTTAGTGGGCGGGCTTAACATAATGACGGCAGAGTTGCGGAGATGTGCTACTTGTAAACAAAGAAGCTGGCGAACGGCAGACTTTCCAATCGGCTTTGGCCGCGACTCTGGAAGACTTGGAGTTAAGCTTTTCTTTGAGAAAAGAACAAAGACTGGCACTGAAGTCGTTCTTAAGAAGGGAAGATGTGTTCAGAGTTTTGCCGACCGGATACGGCGAACGTTTAATCTATCAATTAGCTCCGCTTCACTTTGCTCTGGTTAGTTGTAGCTCCATCCAATTGCGTGCAGAGGGAATTTGCAATACAACCGTTTATCCAACCCCTCGGATTGAGCCCTGCCAATGGTGAGTTCCCAGACTCGACATCTTGATGTGGGTCTGGCTTGTCAGGCTAGTTGTGTGCAAGATTCAAATGGATCTGAAGGGAGGAATATACATTTTTTTATGAAATTTCCACTTACCCAAATCTCTCCAATATACAAGTCTCCCCATATACAGTGGAACACATGCAATATCCCAGTGTCACAAGATTCTTTTTTCCAGTGTTTGCTGACATATGCTTGAAACAGCCAGAACTGTCTGCAGGGTGCTAGAGCACACAGGGCCTGAGATATACACTTTTATCTCAGTTATAACCAAACAATCAAAAAGCGCCTCTAATGTTAGGGGGTTTATTACAGCCCAGATAACACATACTTAAATGTTTATCACTTCAAAGGGTTTCCTGTAAAATGAAACCAAAAACCACTAAATAAGTTACTTTGTGTAAAACAAATGCCAAAGCGATGCATATCTCCAGAGACTCTAAGATTTCAAATGGTAACGCACATGAGGTCAGATATTTAAAATGTAAACTATATACTTGATGATGTCATTCCTTATCATGGTCCTTGGAGTTCAATCTCACAATTAAATCATATCTATATCTGTATTCGTATAAAACCGGAAGTGGGCCGGGCTTTACTCGGAAGTTCATACAGTTACTTGAAAAGACTTAAAAACATTTTTATTGTGAAAATACCAACGTGCCTAAGACTTTTGCACAGTAATGTATGTATTGAACATATATTTATAATTATATATGATATGTATATATCGTTTTCTTTATATGTATGTATATATTGCATTCTTATCAAATTACATTTTTGTAAATTTTTCCTCTTTTGTTTATATATATTTACTTTATTTACGCACACAGTCACACACACATTCAGATTCTTTCAGTACAATATGTGTGACTTGTACTTATTTACGAATGAGGGCAGGGTGAGGTTTTGTTTGACACTTATAGTAGAACATATTGTGCCTGCTATTAATATTTCCCTGTTTATGAAAAGCTAAATAAAGAATTTTCTTAAAAGGTATTATTATTAGGCTACTCTTGACAGAGAGCTGGTTTGTGACGGAAACACGACTGTTTGATTTGCGATCTTGCTGTGCTTATTGATTCCATTAATTTGTGTATCATATAGTTTAAATATACGTATCAAATAGTAGAACGTGTGTATGATGCCTTTTAGTCGATTGACTCTAGCCTAGCTCTGATTTCTGAGACACACGGAGAGGCACCAGCAACGTGACTATTTGATTTGCACTAATTTCATTCATAGTGTTTACACTCCTTGACTTCACGCACTCATTATTGCATTATTAGAGGTTGATGTATAATATCATGCTTTCCCCTGGCTCACCTGTTATCCAGCAAACACAAGGAGGGACTGTGCCAGCCTCAGACAAATATTATTCAGCAGAATTATTCATTTGGAAGACATTATCCATGCCTTTCTGAATAAGGTATTCGGTTTTTGGCACATCCCTAGTAGGGCTGTGCAATACAGACAAAACAATTATTTATTTATTTTTTATCAATTAACTGGATCTGATACATCATGGCCCCATTTACATTGCATGGTTCAAGTGACCCAATTCCGATTTTTCCCTCTCATGTGGCACAGATCGGAAATGAAAAAAATGCATGAATTCTGATATCATCAGATCGGATTCAGGCCTCATTCATCTGTAGTAATAAATCTGATATCATTCTGATATGTGCATTTGCATCTGCCATGTAAGCGCTCAAATCTGATATTCCCCAGTAAATGCGAGTCGCACGTCATTGAAAAAGGGATGGAGGTGAATGACGTCAACTCAGGTGGACAAATTGCGATCAAGGGTTCTCTTCTTTTTTCTCCGCCTTACGAGAGCAATGTTTTGCTGACCTTTAAAGATATTGCGGAAAGCAAAACATTGAATAATTATTTCGTCTGCATCCATCGCGTCCATTGCATATCGCGCCGTTTTACTTCCTTTTCCAGGTCAGAATGTCTTGGGCTGTTTTGCCGGTGTATAATGTAAATGCAAATATCGGATAAGGGTCGCTTTTAAAAGATGATGTAAGCGGATATATTCCCCAAATCGGAATAGTACATCAAGGCCTGCAGTGTAAATGCGGTCCATCTTTCCTTTTTTTTAGTCCTTATCCTGCCCTGAAATCACCTTCCCTGTTTCTGTGCTTTCTTCCATGTTAATGATAAACAGACTCTACTTATGCGCTAGATTAAGGAGCACTGCATTCAGATTGCACACCACACTTCACATGTCACGACTTTTGCACACTCAAGTTCGTTATTTTAAATGTAGACGCACACATGTTTTTAACAGGAAAAACATGCTTTTTGTGGTTTATACACTCACCTAAAGGATTATTAGGAACACCATACTAATACTGTGTTTGACCCCCTTTCACCTTCAGAACTGCCGTTAGCATTCTTTAGAAATGTTGGGCCATATTGATAGGATAGCTTCTTGCAGTTGATGGAGATTTGTGGGATGCACATCCAGGGCAGGAAGCCCCCGTTCCACCACATCCCAAAGATGCTCTATTGGGTTGAGATCTGGTGACTGTGGGGGCCATTTTAGTACAGTGAACTCATTGTCATGTTCAAGAAACCAATTTGAAATGATTCGAGCTTTGTGACATGGTGCATTATCCTGCTGGAAGTAGCCATCAGAGGATGGGAACATGGTGGTCATAAAGGGATGGACATGGTCAGAAACAATGCTCAGGAAGGCCGTAGCATTTAAACGATTCCCAATTGGCACTAAGGGGCCTAAAGTGTGCCAAGAAAACACCCCCACACCATTACACCACCACCACCAGCCTGCACAGTGGTAACAAGGCATGATGGATCCATGTTCTCATTCTGTTTACGCCAAATTCTGACTCTACCATCTGAATGTCTCAACAGAAATCGAGACTCATCAGACCAGGCAACATTTTTCCAGTCTTCAACTGTCCAATTTTGGTGAGCTTGTGCAAATTGTAGCCTCTTTTTCCTATTTGTAGTGGAGATGAGTGGTACCCGGTGGGGTCTTCTGCTGTTGTAGCCCATCCGCCTCAAGGTTGTGCGTGTTGTGGCTTCACAAATGCTTTGCTGCATACCTCGGTTGTAACGAGTGGTTATTTCAGTCAAAGTGGCTCTTCTATCAGCTTGAATCATCGGCCCATTCTCCTCTGACCTCTAGCATCAACAAGGCATTTTCTCCCACAGGACTGCCGCATACTGGATGTTTTTCCCTTTTCACACCATTCTTTGTAAACCCTAGAAATGGTTGTGTGAGAAAATCCCAGTAACTGAGCAGATTGTGAAATACTCAGACTGGCCCGTCTGGCACCAACAACCATGCCATGCTCAAAATTGCTTAAATCCCCTTTCTTTCCCATTCTGACATTCAGTTTGGAGTTCAGGAGATTGTCTTGACCAGGACCACACCCCTAAATGCATTGAAGCAACTGCCATGTGATTGGTTGATTAGATAATTGCATTAATGAGAAATTGAACAGGTGTTCCTAATAATCCTTTAGATGAGTGTATATTGTGCATGCTCACATCGCGATTTTATTACGATTTCGATTAAGTTAGTAGAATGTCTAAAGTGAACTATTGAAGAAAGGGTAACCAAACGTTTGCAAGACTCCAGGTGGAACTGGAGAGCTCCAATGAATGATAATGATGATGAAATACATCATTCTGCTGTACCTGGAGTGAGAAGGATCACAGACATGGTGATGAGAGAACAGACCGCCAGAATGACCAGCAGAGCGATCGCAATCCCCTTCCAGTTCCTCTGGGGAGGACTCATGCCACCCAGATCCTTCAGGAAACAGAAACACACACGTTATTTCTTCAGATGCTACATAAATCATAGGGAAAAGAATGTGGTAGTAATGCTTCACTGAAGCCGTTAATAAGGCTTTCATTTGAGTTCATTTGTACTCGCTGCGGGACGAGTCTAAATGATCTGGGTAAATGTCTCGTATGAGAGGAAAACCCTGGTATATTCCAATAAGCAATATGGATAACTGTCCAGATAACTAAGCTCAAAACACACCCAAAGACCAGCAGAGGCAGTTTTTCAGGCTCTATGATTTTTAAACTAGTTGAATTGGAGTCACGGTTTCTGTCAGATGGATCAAGGCCTTCTGCTCCAACACTTTAGTGCTCATACCACCTCAAATGTTCTGGGAAGCCATCATTCATCTTCTCTCCCTGCTGTGTTCTGCCAACTTCAAACCTTCACATTTCCGCTCACTTATGAAAGCTAATGGATCGTTTAGACTGAAATGCAGTCAGTTCTCCACATGGAGCTCAGAATGTTATAAAACACAAACGAGGTGATATAATACACTTCAGATTAACAATCTTTTGGACCTGGACATCAGCGAGACTAACCCGGCCTCGTTCCGCCCCCACGGCTCTCGACCCCACCCTACTCCATACAACATATCAGCCAGCATATCGGCATCCGAGTCCTGTGGGATGTTTCCATAGGCTGTGGAGGGAAAGATGATACCTCCCATGAGTTCACAGTCATTCACCCCCTCACCATGCTACGCCTTTGTTATAGTTTTGAATAAGCGGACTCTAGTGGTCAAACTTCACAGGTTAAAAGGAGAGTCATTCCTGTACATTATGTCACAGATAAATCGCTCTCCTTTCAGATCATAAATCATCTAAATTCTGTAACTATCAACAGACCTGTGACCTCATATACACATGCAAAGACTTCAAGGTTACAACTCTCGCTCTCTGTCTGCAGAACCACCGTCTGTGATTGGTTGGGGCAGCAGTGGCTCAGTGGTTCATGTAGATTGTCTACAAACCGGAAGGTTGGTGGCTCGATCCCCGGTTCCACCTGACCAAGTGTCGAGGTGTCCATGAGCAAGACCCCTAACACCAGCTGCTCCTGACGAGCTGATGGTGCCTTACAGGGCTGACACCGCCATCGGTGAGTGAATGTGTGAATGTGAGGCAAAATGTAAAGCGCTTTGGATGGCCATTGGTCTGTTGAAAGCGCTATATAAATGCAGTCCGTTTACCATTGAATCTAGAGTTATTTCATGAGGAAAGGGTTTTTAAAAAGTCACTGTGCTGAAACTGATTTGGCATTAGCTGTGATTTCAGTCGATGGCAATAACACAAAAATAAAATAAAGAACTCAACGAACCTTGGGTGTGAGCGTCTGTACACGTGTATAAAGACAGAGAGAGAGTGTGCGCCGCTATTTTTAGCGAGACAACACGTGTAATGGCTGCTTGCTTTGACCTCGCTGAGGGCACATTTAGGACGGTCAAAGGGACGAACAGATTCACCCAATCATCATTTGTCCTTTAAATGAGCGGCAGCCCTCAGGTTCGTACGCTTGAGTCACCTGCATTCCCCCACGAGCCATGAAACATGATAATCAATAGCGTTTACTGATGCAGAAGACCACTCAAAATCCATAAATGCAATAAACTCAACATAAGCAAATGTCAGCAATGACATTGTGCAAAATATTTCTATATATAACTCAAAAGTCTGGACAATGTCAGGAATATAAAACGGACATCAGAACACAACATCTGGCCTCTGGAAACCTCTACAGCAACCAGGGGTAACTCACCAATTTCAAACCACAAAAAAAAACCCCAAGCTTATTGAAAACAAGTAAACAGTTGGGCATTTTCAGGAACGATACACTCATACCTTCACACACACACACACACACACACAATGACATTTTTCATATCAGTCGATATCGATAAATATGACGATAAAATGTCAAATCTTTGTTTTGTTTTTTGTTTTCAAATTTGAAGGTAGACTTTTGCTCCTGAGTGACTGCCCCTACACTGCCCCTGCCCCTAAGTCATGGATGATCAGGGAACGACACACACTCACTCACAAACACACACTCACTCACAAACACACACTCACACAGCCGTGGATCCTCAGGGAACGACACACTCACTCTCTCACACACACACACACAGTCATGGATGATCAGGGAACGACACACACTCACTCACAAACACACACTCACTCACAAACACACACTCACACAGCCGTGGATCCTCAGGGAACGACACACACACAGCCGTGGATCATCAGGGAACGACACACTCACTCTCTCACACACACACACAGTCATGGATGATCAGGGAACGACACACACTCACTCACAAACACACACTCACTCACAAACACACACACAGCCGTGGATCCTCAGGGAACGACACACACAGCCGTGGACACACACACACACACACACACACACACACACACACACACACACACACACACACAGTCGTGGATCATCAGGGAACGACACACACTCACAAACACACACTCACACACTCACACAGCCGTGGATCCTCAGGGAACGACACACACACAGCCGTGGATCATCAGGGAACGACACACTCACTCTCTCACACACACACACACAGTCGTGGATGATCAGGGAACGACACACATTCACTCACTCACAAACACACACACATACACACAGTCGTGGATCATCAGGGAACGACACACTCACTCTCTCACACACACACACACACACACACACACACACACACACACACACACACACACAGTCGTGGATCATCAGGGAACGACACACACTCACAAACACACACTCACACAGCTGTGGATCATCAGGGAACGACACACACACAGCCGTGGATCATCAGGGAACGACACACTCACTCTCACACACACACACACACAGAGTCGTGACATTCACTCACTCACAAACACACACACATACACACAGTCGTGGATCATCAGACAGGGAACGACACACACACACACACAAGATTCGAGCGACAAATCGAGCGACTTTATGGATTGTTGGTCAGTCAATATATCAAACAAGTTCAGTTGTCAGACAGAAAATATGTAAATCACATCAGCTTAATTGGACAGTCATTCAGTAAAATTACAATATGCAAGCCTGGATTAGGAGAGAAAACACTGTAAACTGGCGCATTACGTCATCTAGCGACCTTTTGAGCCGGTTTAAAGATGCCCTGCCACACGTATTTCATTACTTTTGTGGTAATGTCTGAAGTTCTACCATGAAAACAATGCCTTGGTTACCTTGTTTTAAGCCAGCATAGCGCCAATTCTCATTAATATTCAACGAGCTGAGGTTGTTTTAACCCTGGCGGTCAAATATGGACTAAATCCCAGCGATCGGGTTGTTTTAACCCCATGTTGGGTCAACATGAGGACAAGCAGTTTAAATCTTTTAGAACATTATAAATGTCTTTAATGTGTCGCTTTTAAATACATATATTAAACCATACACTGTAAAAAATGCTGGGTTGTTTTAACCCAATGTTGGGTCAAATATGGACTAACCCAGCGATTGGGTTGTTTTAACCCTGCGGTTGGGTTAAATTTGGACTAACTCAGCGATTGGGTTGTTTTAACCCTGCGGTTGGGTCAAATATAGACTAACCCAGCGATTGGGTTGTTTTAACCCTGCGGTAGGGTCAAATATGGACTAACCCAGCGATTGGGTTGTTTTAACCCTGCGGTTGGGTTAAATATGGACTAACCCAGCGATTGGGTTGTTTTAACCTTGCGTTTGGGTCAAATATGGACTAACCCAGCGATTGGGTTGTTTTAACCCAGCGATTGGGTTGTTTTAACCCTGCGGTTGGGTCAAATAAGGACTAACCCAGCGATAGGGTTGTTTTAACCCTGCGGTTGGGTCAAATATGGACTAACCCAGCGATCGGGTTGTTTTAACCCTGCGGTTGGGTCAAATATGGACTAACCCAGCGATTGGGTTGTTTTAACCTTGCGTTTGGGTCAAATATGGACTAACCCAGCGATTGGGTTGTTTTAAGCCTGCTGCTGGGTCAAATATGGACTAACCCAGCGATCGGGTTGTTTTAACCCTGCTGCTGGGTCAAATATGGACTAACCCAGCGATTGGGTTGTTTTAACCTTGCGTTTGGGTCAAATATGGACTAACCCAGCGATTGGGTTGTTTTAACCCTGCGGTTGAGTCAAATATGGACTAACTCAGCGATTGGGTTGTTTTAACCCTGCGGTTGGGTCAAATATGGACTAACTCAGCGATTGGGTTGTTTTAACCTTGCGCTTGGGTCAAATATGGACTAACCCAGCGATTGGGTTGTTTTAACCCCGGTTGGGTCAAATATGGACTAACCCAGCGATTGGGTTGTTTTAACCTTGCGTTTGGGTCAAATATGGACTAACCCAGCGATTGGGTTGTTTTAAGCCTGCTGCTGGGTCAAATATGGACTAACCCAGCGATCGGGTTGTTTTAACCCTGCTGCTGGGTCAAATATGGACTAACCCAGCGATTGGGTTGTTTTAACCTTGCGTTTGGGTCAAATATGGACTAACCCAGCGATTGGGATGTTTTAACCCTGCGGTTGAGTCAAATATGGACTAACTCAGCGATTGGGTTGTTTTAACCCTACAGTTGGGTCAAATATGGACTAACCCAGCGATTGGGTTGTTTTAACCTTGCATTTGGGTCAAATATGGACTAACCCAGCGATTGGGTTGTTTTAACCCTGCGGTTGAGTCAAATATGGACTAACCCAGCGATCGGGTTGTTTTAACCCTGCTGCTGGGTCAAATATGGACTAACCCAGCGATTGGGTTGTTTTAACCCTGCGGTTGGGTTAAATATTTGCTTAAGACAACCAAATCGCTGGGTTAGTCCATATTTGACCCAACATTGGGTTGTTTTTTACCCAGAATGTTTTAGAGTGTAAACATGACTATGCTTCAGATTTTTACAGTAATGATTGCTCAGCCATAACCCAGTAATGAACTACATCATTATATCACATCCCTGCACACAGACACTGAACCGCAGTGACATTTCTCCGAGCGCAGGGCTGTTTTTATGGTTCCCTGCATCTGACCTGATCACTGTGTGCATTTATTTTCAATACAGAGCAGAGAAACTAACACACAAAAGATGATTTGTAATGACTAATATAATTGCAGATGCGATTGTTGTATTTGTGAAGGCATCATAATGTCAAATACATTCAGCTGAAGATCGGCATTAAGGAAGAGATATTTTTACGGCACTGAAATATCATCTGATATTTATTTACAAATGTTGCAACAACAATAATAATAATAACACACAATTGTCACCCAATGTTTTGTTTTGATAGCAGACTCATTGTGTTGAACTTTCATGAGCATCTCTGCAGTTTGAGCTGGTATCGGAGAAACAAGGAACATAACCGCATCGATTATCCCATTTTTGTGCATTGAAGCTCCAAAGAAGGCGCTTGGATTAATAAGTGTCACACAAATTCAACCAGGTGAAGGAAGTATTTTAAAAGGGAGCTCAATTATCAAACATTAATGTGAACGGGAAGCTGCTAATGGTTGAGGAGCGTGGCCGATGATGATAACACAAGCTGCTAAGGCAAGGTAGTGTCTGCTCTTGTGGTTTTGTTTATTTTCCTATCGTAATGTTATGCTCCTTGTTTGTTGCGGCTTTTTGATGGTTCAGGAGTGGGGCTGATTATATCAGTGGATAGCACAAGACACTAAGGGTGCGTTCACACTTGTCATGTTTGGTTGGATTAAAACGAACCCTGGTGCGATTGCACGGTTAGTGCGGTTCATTTGAACATCCGAACCCTGGTGCGCACAAAACAAGCGAACCGATGGGTCTCGGTCCGCTTCCAAACGAACTCTGGTGCGGTTCGATTGATATATGAACGCAACATGCACCAAAGACGTGTAAACGAACCAAAAACAGGACGTGATGTCACAAGATGCTACGCTACAAGTCAGCTGATTTGACGACGTGGAAAGATCAGTGTACCTGGTTCTTCTCATCAAAAGACCTGTGTGACCCATTAGTCGACAGAACTGCCGTGTCTTTGCAGCATGTCTGCATTTCTGGATACACCGGAGGAAATCCTGCTGCTGTTTTGAACATTTTATGAGCTCTTCATGAGTTCTCAGCTAGTTAAAATAAAACCATATGTACACATATTAATGACTGCGTTTAATCCAGCACACAGCATTGTTTCGAATGTTCGGTAAGCAAGCTCTGTCTCGAAATATACGTCATAAAAGCCGACCAATCAGTTTGTGACCGTATCCCTATTCCTTTGGTTCGGTAACTTTAGGTTCGCTGGAAAAGGAACACGCCACCGTTTTTAGAAATAGGGCTTATTCAACATCTGTCCTACATTTAGATATGTGGGCAAATGCATTTTTGTCTCAGTGCATGCATTGTTTTAGTTTGGCAGGGTCGCCGCTAGCTTAGCTTAGCATAATGAATGGAATCCTATGTTGCCAGCTAGCATGTCCCGAGTAAAAGTGATCCAAAAAAATAAAAAACCCACCTAATTACTTCTTGTGGGCTGCGTATTCACAGCGAGTACAAATAGCGATGCAGATTTAGACTAGGAGATTTCCTAAGCAGATATTAACTTGGGACTATATTATGGGGAAGCACAGGCGAAGCACTGCTACTACAGAGATATCACACAACACATGAAATCCCCAAAATAGCCAGCTACTATTCACGCAGGTATTTTTACGTTAGTTGTGGGATTTCATGTGTTGTGTGATATCTCTGCAGTAGCAGTGCTTTGCCTGTGCTTCCCCATAATATAGTCCCAAGTTAATATCTGCCCTAGGAAATCTCCTATTAATCTGTTTTCTGTCTTCACCCGTTTTGTTTTTTGGTCCGGACCAAATGAACCAAACTACAAGGGTGCCTAAGATAAGGTAGTAGCCGAATCGATAGTTTATATTTATTGTTTCTGTTTGAGAAATGTGCTAACGTGTGTATATTATTATTGTAGGACTAGCGTGATTGTTATCTGTTGATTTTAGAGTCTTGTATTCTACTGTGTTTATTTAATATGGGGTCTCTGGATTAGTGTGTAAAGTGTGCTCAGCATATGTCCAGTCCCTTTGTTATCCGCTAGACGTGTATTGGGAGGTAATGACATATGCATGGTTTTCATGAGAATGAATGAGCTGTTTGTTTAAATGTGTTTGTTTAAATGTGTTTGTTTAGGGGGGGGGTATGCACATGTGGTGTTTTTAATGGATGCCGTGGTTTGGCAGGATAAATGCTGTGGTGAATTAATTATTAGTTTGAAGTATTATTAATGCTTTCACCTCACTTGTACCTCAGTGCCTGGGTCGTGTTTTATTTTGTTCTTTTGTTATTAACTGTTTCCATACTGTAGTGTGTTTTGTTTTCTAAATAAAACTGCTGAAGCTTTTTTTTTGAAGTAGGAATTCACTTCAAAATTAAAATTTCCTGATCATTTGCTCACCCCCATCTCATCCAATAAGTTTTTTGAGGAAAACATTCCAGGATTTTTCTCCACATAATGGACTTCAATGGGGACCAGCGGCTGAAGGTCCAAATCAGTGCAGTTTCAGAGGAAGAGGCTCTGCACGATCCCTGAGGAGGAATAGAGTCTGATCCAGACAAACCATCTGATATTAAAAAAAAAAAAAACGGAAAGGTCCCCATCATGTTGGTCCCCATTGAAGTCCATTATGTGGAGAAAAATCCTTGAATGTTTTCCTCAAAAAAATGTATTTCTTTTCCACTGAAGAAAGAAAGACATGAACATGTTGGATGAGATGGGGGTGAGTAAATGATCATTTTAAAGTGAACTAATCCTTTAAAAACATCTTGACTGCTGGTTTATTTTATATCTGATATGCCTGTGAGCTCATTCAGTGGCAAGGCTACATTTATATAGCATCTTTTAAAAGGAGGGTTTACAAAGAGAAAAACATAAGATAACGTAATAAGATAACGTAATACAACAATAAATCAGTGAAAGGCCCGAGTGAACAAACAAACAAACAAACAAACAAGCAATCATAGTGAGAAATTGATCCATACAACTCCAGAGGTTTAATCCAAAATGAATGGATGGAGTATGTTACCATATTTTTTGGTCTTGTATTTATTTCATTCAATAAGTGACCAAAAGCGATGTTTGTTTTTGTTCAATTAAACCATAAAAATATTTAAAAACATCAAATATTTCCCTCATATTTTAAATGCAAAGAAAAACAAAAAGCTGACAGGAAAAAGCATACATTGACTATAATAATCATTTATGAATATTTCATTGGTTCTCTTTTGTTTTTGCATGTGTTCAAAACTTCTTGGATAAAAATTATATTGTCATCCACAAATAAAACAATCGACTCCAAGCACAGCTACGAAATATGCTTATAAAATCTTTTGAATAATACCAATGGTTGTTTTAACTCAGCGAAGGGTTGTTTAACTCCAGCGATTGGGTTGTTTTAACGTATGATTTGTACTCAGCGATTGGCTTGTTTTAGCCCAGCGATTGGCTTGTTTTAAACCAGCGATTTGGTTATTTTAAGCAAACATTTATCCCAACCACTGGGTTAAAACAACCCAATTGCTGGGTTTTTCCATTTTCAACCCAACTTGGGTTCTTTTTAATTCAGCATTTTTTTTAGAGTACAGAGTTAAACAAAACCAATTCATTGATTTGTAATTGCATTTAAAATACACTCAAACACATGCACACAAACACCAACAGATCGGCGCGCGCACACACACACACACACACACACACACACACACACACACACACACACACACACACACACACACATCTGACAGACTGCTCTATCTCAATCGAGATGCGTTATGGGCTGCCCTCATCAGGCTCCACGACAGGGGCTGAATCCAAAATCGCCCCCTATACCCTTAAATAGGCCACTATTGAGAGGACAGCCATTTGTAGTGGTGTCCGAAAACATAGTGGGCATGTTCGAGTGCACTCATTCAATCCCACATTGCACCACAATAAAGAGTGTACAACCGATGTGCACACAGCAGCTGTCCGACTTATGCACTCGTTTTCATTCACTCCTTCAAGTGGACTGTATTAGTGGAGTAATGTAGGGAATAGTGATAGACGGTTTAGGGGGCGGTTTCGGATTCAGCCGGGAAAGTCCTGGCCTGCCAAATCGGAACCAAGTGACAAATTAGGCAAATCATGTATAACATTAACGCTGATTGAGCGTGTGTGTACGCGCACAGTGCGTGGATATGTGTGTGTGTGTGTGAGTTTGTGTGCACATGTGTGTTTGAGTGTGTTTTAAATGCAATTACAAAGCAATTAATTGGTTTTGTTCAACTCTGAAACCTTTTTCGAGTTGTGTTGTGGTAGAAGTAGCTCCGGGTAGCGCTGGTTGAGCCGATTGCAACCATTCTACATCATCGACATAGAACGCAAACAAAATGGCGTCGCCATTGTCCAGATTTTTTAAATAATGCAGATCTTTCATGGGTTTTCTACCACCTATTTCAGTAAGAGACATAATTTATGTTATATTAAGCCATACAAGTCTTAACACCAGGGGATCCTTTAAGAGAAACCGACTAGTGGTTAATAAGGCATTGTGTGAGTAGAGGAACCATTTTTATGCAGATTTTTTTCTACTGTGGCTTGAGACATGAGACCAAAAGCTCACATCATATTAATCGGGACATGCACACCAATGGACGAAGGGTGAACGCTCATCCCCGGTGTGAAGCGTATGATTTCTACTCAAAATCTTCATTGGTTTTGGATGTGAAAGAGACTTCACAGCTGGGTCTACCACTCAATCAATAATTCCAATAAATCCCACATTCTCTAGATTAAATACCCCATAATAAAAGCAATCATTACCCTGAATGTGCATGTGAAGGCCAGCTGTGAGCAAAGCTGCATGTTTTATTCTACTCTAGATAGGAAGACTGAATAGAATTGCAGGTATTGTAAGCTTGATCAAACGTTGCGTGAACTTGTGAGAGAGACACTAGCGATTGCTCTGAAGACACACAGGTGTCAAACAACCAACACAAACAACCTGCAGCAAACGCTTCTGCATGACTGCCTCACAGCACAGCTGAAACACTCGCTCTCCTCGCGTCAGCCGCAGACTTCAGCTGGGCTACAAATATCCCCTGATGCACAATAAACCAGGGCTTTTCAAACTGCCTTTCAAAAACCTATAAAAAACATAATAATTAGATTAAAATAGTCAAGCAATGATTGAAATATAAATAAATAAAAACATTTAATTAAAATAATAATATTAGTTAGTTATTAATCCTTTAAATAAATTAAATTAGATGAAAATATTTATATAGCACATTTCTTACTTTACATGAAAAGAAAAGAATAATAAAAAGAGGATGCATAAAATATTGACATAAAATGCATTAAAACTGTTAAAAATAAAATAAAAACAAGAAAATTATTAAAAAAGAGTACATATAAAATGAAGTGCAATGAGTTTGGCCATAGCACAGAGCCCATTCAGTAATGCACAGCTAAACAGATTCAATTAACTATAAACTATAAAACATAGATTGTTTTGGGCATTACAGATAAGCTGCATAACAAGATACTCACACCAATACATCATCACTCAGTTGTGTGATACACGGGTTGCCACACTGAGTAGAACAAAATATTTAATATGGTAACTGAAATATAATATTATTTTTTTTGTGTATAAATTGAGTTATATTTAAAAAGGCCCTGGCTCTTCCAAGCTTTATAATGGCATCTATCCATCATAAAAGTGCATCTATCCATCATAAAAGTGCATATATCCATCATAAAAGTGCATCTATCCATCATAAAAGTGCATCTATCCATCATAAAAGTGCATCTATCCATCATAAAAGTGCATCTATCCATCATAAAAGTGCATCTGTCCATCATGAAAGTACATCTATCCATCATAAAAGTGCATCTATCCATCATAAAAGTGCACCTATCCATCATAAAAGTGCATCTATCCATCATAAAAGTGCATCTATCCATCATAAAAGTGCATCCATCTATCCATCATAAAAGTGCATCCATCCATCATAAAAGTGCATCTATCCATCATAAAAGTGTATCTTTCAACATAAGTGCATCTATCCATCATAAAAGTGCATCTATCATCATAAAAGTGCATCTATCCATCATAAAAGTGCATCTATCCATCATAAAAGTGCATCCGTCCATCATAAAAGTGCATCTATCCATCATAAAAGTGCATCCGTCCATCATAAAAGTGCATCCGTCCATCATAAAAGTGCATCTATACATCATAAAAGAGCATCTATCCATCATATTAGTGCATCTTTCCATCATAAAAGTGCATCTATCCATCATAAAAGTGCATCCATCTATCCATCATAAAAGTGCATCCATTCATCATAAAAGTGCATCTATCCATCATAAAAGTGTATCTTTCAAACTGCATCTATCCATCATAAAAGTGCATCTATCATCATAAAAGTGCATCTATCCATCATAAAATGCATCTCCATCATAAAAGTGCATCTATCCATCATAAAAGTGCATCCGTCCATCATAAAAGTGCATCTATCCATCATAAAAGTGCATCCGTCCATCATAAAAGTGCATCTATCCATCATAAAAGTGCATCTATCCATCATAAAAGTGCATCCGTCCATCATAAAAGTGCATCTATCCATCATAAAAATGCATCTCCATCATAAAAGTGCATCTATCCATCATAAAAGTGGATCTTTCCATCATAAAAGTGCATCTATCCATCATAAAAGTGCATCCATCTATCCATCATAAAAGTGCATCCATTCATCATAAAAGTGCATCTATCCATCATAAAAGTGTATCTTTCAAACTAAGCGCATCTATCCATCATAAAAGTGCATCTATCATCATAAAAGTGCATCTATCCATCATAAAAGTGCATCCGTCCATCATAAAAGTGCATCTATCCATCATAAAAGTGCATCCGTCCATCATAAAAGTGCATCTATCCATCATAAAAGTGCATCTATCCATCATAAAAGTGCATCCGTCCATCATAAAAGTGCATCCGTCCATCATAAAAGTGCATCTATACATCATAAAAAAGCATCTATCCATCATAATAGTGCATCTATCCATCATAATAGTGCATCTATCCATCATAAAAGTGCATCTATCCATCATAAAAGTGTATCTTTCAACATAAGTGCATCCATCCATCATAAAAGTGCATCTATCCATCATAAAAGTGCATCTATCATCATAAAAGTCCATCTATCATCATTAAAGTGCATCTATCCATCATAATAGTGCATCTATCCATCATAATAGTGCATCATTCAACATAAAAGTGCATCTATCATCATAAAAGTGCATGTATCCATCATAAAAGTGCATATATCATAAAAGTGCATCTATCCATAATAAAAGTGCATGTATCCATCATAAAATTGCATCCATCCATTATAAAAGTGCATATTTCCATCATAAAAGTGCTTCTATCATCATAATAGTGCTTCTATCCATCATAAAAGTGCATCTATCATCATAAAAGTCCATCTATCATCATAAAAGTGCATCTATCATCATAAAAGTCCATCTATCATCATAAAAGTGCATCTATCCATCATAAAAGTGCATCTTTCAATAAAATAAAAAAATTGCATCTGTGCATCTATCCATCATAAAAGTGCATCTATCCATTATAAAAGTGCATCATTCAACATAAAAGTGCATCTATCATCATAAAAGTGCATGTATCCATCATAAAAGTGCATATATCATAAAAGTGCATCTATCCATAATAAAAGTGCATCTATCCATCATAAAATTGCATCCATCCATTATAAAAGTGCATATTTCCATCATAAAAGTGCTTCTATCATCATAAAAGTACATCTATCATCATAAAAGTGCATCTATCATCATAAAAGTCCATCTATCATCATAAAAGTGCATCTATCCATCATAAAAGTGCATCTTTCAATAAAATAAAAAAATTGCATCTGTGCATCTATCCATCATAAAAGTGCATCTATCCATCATAAAAGTGCATCTATCATCATAAAAGTGCATCTATCATCATAAAAGTGCATCTATCCATCATAAAAGTGCATCTATCATCATAAAAGTGCATCTATCTATCCATCATAAAAGTGCATCTATCATCATAAAAGTGCATCTATCCATCATAAAAGTGCATCTATCATCATAAAAGTGCATCTATCCATCATAAAAGTCCATCATTCATCATAAAAGTGCATCTATCCATCATAAAAGTCCATCTATCATCATAAAAGTGCATCTATCATCATAAAAGTGCATCTATACATTATAAAAGTGCATCTATCATCATAAAAGTGCATCTATCCATCATAAAAGTGCATCTATCCATCATAAAAGTGCATCTATCCATCATAAAAGTGCATCTATCCATCATAAAAGTGCATCTATCCATCATAAAAGTGGATCTTTCCATCATAAAAGTGCATCTATCCATCATAAAAGTGCATCTATCCATCATAAAAGTGCATCTATCCTTCATAAAAGTGCATCTATCCATCATAAAAGTGCATCTGTCCATCATGAAAGTACATCCGTCCATCATAAAAGTGCATCTATCCATCATAAAAGTGCATATATCCATAATAAAAGTGCATCTATCATCATAAAAGTGCATCTATCCATCATAAAAGTGCATCTATGCATAATAAAAGTGCATCTGTCTATAATAAAAGCGGATCTTTCAACTTTTATGATGGATAGATGCCATTATAACGCTTGGAGGAATCAGGACATTGTTTAATACAACTCTGATTTTGTTCATCTGAAAGAAGAAAGTCATATACACTTAAGATGTCTTGAGGACGAGTAAAGCATGGGTTAATTTTCATTTTTGGGTGAAATATCCCTTTATGGTTGAAATGAGTTGTCATATTTTCATTCCAAATTATTGCAAAAAGAACAATCTCTGAATGTGAGAATGAAGCCTCTGAATGCAGTCACTGTCTGTGAGCCTTTAGTTTTTAATATGGGCTATTATTGATGTCAGAATGGCATCAAGTCATATTCAAAAATAAAACCTTTAAGACTTTTGTTCTCGTCCAGCTGAGCTGCGTGACGGTCACCTGACAGAGTCTCAAAGTAGCTTTGATGAAAAATTCAGCAGCTATTCGCTCTTATGTCAGAGAAAGCCGCGATCAATAATTCACAGACGCGCTGTCGCGCCGTGTTTAACGCGCGAGGGTTCGCGGCACGGACAGGTGACGCGCGGGCCCGAACCAAGCAGACACGCGCGTGCATCGATTCTCAATTACAAGCGTCACGAGAGAGAGGAAAAAAAACTGACACTCGCGATTGACAGCTTGAAAAGAAGCGAACGAGGCGATTAAATCAACACGACAGCAGAACGGTTTCATATATTAGTTTAATTTGCGACCGGTGATGTCATTAATGTACTGACAGAACGAACGGGAACGGCCGTTGGATTCGTGCGCGCGCGCGATCTATTACCTGGGAAGAAAATCCGTTACAAACCAGTGTGTGTGTGTGTGTGTGTAACGTATGAAGATGCCGTTCGTTACCTCATCCTGCGGATTCGGTCTCTGCTGCTCTTTGGTGGCCGTCATGGTTTGAATCCCGTTTCAGATGGCGCTGAGAGATGCCAAAAATACCCAAATTGGCGATTCTAGCGCCGTTTCCAGGACTGCAGAGTCGCTCCTCCGTGTGAGTTTCGTCCGTGGAGGAGCGCGCGCGGCGTTTTTGGCATTCCACCGCAGCAGCGCGCGGACAGTCTAACGGAAGCGTGATCGATCGTTGCGAACGATGTGTTCTGATTCTGAGCTCGGTCGAATTGAAACTGACAGGGGGGGAAACGCACGCAAATCCGGCGGGTGAGAGCGGCGCGCGCACGGATGCTGCGCTCGAGGGGCGGGAGGATTCGCCTTGATGACGCGCGAGCCCGTGACTACAGACAGGCAGACCGACAGACAGCACGAGAGCTCAAGGATATCGCATTCATCACGGCAATTAATGCATTCCGCATCGATTCCAGCATCTCGACTGAGACACCTGCAGTCAAAACCCGAAGAACACCAATGACAACTTAAGGGTCAACCAGAAGCGTGACCTCGAGACTTCAGAATGACATCCAACACAGAGTTGCATAAAAGAGGAAAACCATTGATTGATTTGTGAACAAGAATAAAACCTTTGATTGAAACATGAATATATGATGAATTTCATGAACATTTTTGTGGTTGATTAGGGGTTGCACAAATGAAAAAGTTTAGAGACAACAATTTAAAGCATATGCAGTGGTTCTCTATTGCAAAGTTAATAATTTTCTCAATTAGCTAAGCAATTAAGCACTGTCCCAAAGTCAGGATTGAGAGATATAAAGTCGGAATTGAGAGATATAAAGTCAGGATTGTGAGATATAAAGTCAGGATTGAGATATAAAGTCAGGATTGTGAGATATATAGTCAGGATTGAGAGATATAAAGTCAGGATTGTGAGATATAAAGTCAGGATTGAGATATAAAGTCAGGATTGTGAGATATAAAGTCAGGATTGAGAGATATAAAGTCAGGATTGAGAGATATAAAGTCGGAATTGAGAGATATAAAGTCAGAATTGAGAGATATAAAGTCAGAATTGAGAGATATAAAGTCAGGATTGAGAGATATAAAGTCAGGATTGTGAGATATAAAGTCAGGATTGAGAGATATAAAGTCAGGATTGAGAGATATAAAGTCAGGATTGTGAGATATAAAGTCAGGATTGAGAGATATAAAGTCGGAATTGAGAGATATAAAGTCAGAATTGAGAGATATAAAGTCAGAATTGTGAGATATAAAGTCAGGATTGAGAGATATAAAGTCAGAATTGAGAGATATAAAGTCGGAATTGTGAGATATAAAGTCAGAATTGAGAGATATAAAGTCAGGATTGAGAGATATAAAGTCAGGATTGTGAGATATAAAGTCAGGATTGAGAGATATAAAGTCAGGATTGTGAGATATAAAGTCGGGATTGAGAGATATAAAGTCAGAATTGAGAGATATAAAGTCAGGATTGAGAGATATAAAGTCAGAATTGAGATATAAAGTCAGAATTGTGAGATATAAAGTCAGAATTGTGAGATATAAAGTCAGGATTGAGAGATATAAAGTCAGGATTGTGAGATATAAAGTCAGGATTGAGAGATATAAAGTCAGGATTGAGAGATATAAAGTCAGGATTGTGAGATATAAAGTCAGGATTGAGAGATATAAAGTCAGAATTGAGAGATATAAAGTCAGAATTGAGAGATATAAAGTCAGGATTGAGAGATATAAAGTCAGAATTGAGAGATATAAAGTCAGGATTGAGAGATATAAAGTCAGAATTGAGAGATATAAAGTCAGGATTGAGAGATATAAAGTCAGAATTGAGAGATATAAAGTCAGGATTGAGAGATATAAAGTCAGAATTGAGAGATATAAAGTCAGAATTGAGAGATATAAAGTCAGGATTGAGAGATATAAAGTCAGAATTGAGAGATATAAAGTCAGGATTGAGAGATATAAAGTCAGGATTGAGAGATATAAAGTCAGAATTGAGAGATATAAAGTCAGGATTGAGAGATATAAAGTCAGGATTGAGAGATATAAAGTCAGAATTGAGAGATATAAAGTCAGGATTGAGAGATATAAAGTCAGAATTGAGAGATATAAAGTCAGAATTGAGAGATATAAAGTCAGGATTGTGGGATATAAAGTCAGAATTGAGAGATATAAAGTCAGGATTGAGAGATATAAAGTCAGGATTGTGGGATATAAAGTCAGGATTGAGAGATATAAAGTCAGAATTGAGAGATATAAAGTCAGGATTGAGAGATATAAAGTCAGGATTGAGATATAAAGTCAGAATTGAGAGATATAAAGTCGGAATTTAGAGATATAAAGTCGGAATTTAGAGATATAAAGTCAGGATTGTGAGATATAAAGTCAGAATTGAGAGATATAAAGTCAGGATTGTGAGATATAAAATCATGATTGTGATATAAAGTCAGGATTGAGAGATATAAAGTCAGGATTGAGAGATATAAAGTCAGGATTGAGAGATATAAAGTCAGAATTGAGAGATATAAAGTCAGGATTGTGGGATATAAAGTCAGGATTGAGAGATATAAAGTCAGGATTGAGAGATATAAAGTCAGGATTGTGAGATATAAAATCATGATTGTGATATAAAGTCAGGATTGTGGGATATAAAGTCAGGATTGAGAGATATAAAGTCGGAATTGAGAGATATAAAGTCAGAATTGGGTGATATAAAGTCTGAATTGTGAGATATAAAGTCAGGATTGAGAGATATAAAGTCAGAATTGAGAGATATAAAGTCAGGATTGTGAGATATAAAGTCAGGATTGAGAGATATAAAGTCAGAATTGTGAGATATAAAGTCAGGATTGTGAGATATAAAAGATGAAAACAGGAGGAAAAGTCCATAACTTCCCAGAAAAATAGGGAACACATTCACAGACAGGGAACAAATAAGGAACACTAACCAGATAACTCACTCCTCAGAAACTATCAGTAATAACTCTCAAGTGGTAGTTGTGTAGCTGTAGGGACCGAGGAGGGACAGAACGCTCTTAGACAGCAAAAAGATCTTCATTTGTGTTCTGAAGATGAGCGGAACGACATGAAGGTGAGACATTAATGACAGAGTTTTCAATTTTGGGTAAATTGTCCCTTTAAGAGATTTTCTGGATAAAAGACAGGTCAGATGCCAAACAGACCCATTAATATATGAGAGCGGCGACAGCAGCGTTTGAGGATTAACTGGAGAAGAAGCAGGATTACAACAGGAGCAGAACGTTATTTATATATTTTTTAATTGACTTTCATATATGGAAACAGTAGAGATCACACCATTAAATATTATCAAAAACTCCCAAACCGATGGCTTGAATCACTGAAGGATGCATCTGTGACATGCTTTACGTTACAACACTGAACTGACATCATTGATCTTTATTTCCCTGTTTATCTGTATATAAAGCGCTATAGAAATAAAGGTGATTTGAATGACATGCTGTCGGTTCCCAAAGAACAGATCTCGGATTCATCCCTGTCTGGTGATCTATAAAACAGAGCAAACACTTACTCATACAGTGGATGTCTGTGGGTGGATCTGGTTATTGTAGTTTTTAAAAGCAGTGTAATGTATAGTGTTACGGTTATACTCTCAATGGAGTATGACAGTTGTTTATTTGCAGTTACGCTGTTGGCTTTTTTTCAACACAGATCTACTGTCTGTTCTTGTTATACAAGCTGAGGGGCAAGTCAAACCAATTTTCCATGGAGGCTGCTGATCATTGTATTTAAAGAAGACCTTTTAATACCCTTTTACAGTCTTGATGTTGTTTTCTGGCTCTACTAGAGCAGGTTTTCCTGCTTGAATGTTGATTATTTCCCCATATCGTTGCGGCTCCTCTCTTCCCAGTCTGTCAGTAACGCTCTGTTTAGTTCCTGTCTCTATGAAGCCCCGCCTTCTGAAGAGCACACTGTGCTCTGATTGGTTGGCTGGATCAGTGTGTTGTGATTGGTGTTTGGGAAATGTCCCTCCCCTTACCATAACCGCCAGTTTCAACACACTACTAACTCACCCAGGCTCCGCCCCTTTATTCTGCATATTAATTATTTAAATGAGGAATATTGTGACGTGTTCGTTTCCGGAAGAAAACTCAAGACTACAATGGAGGCGTTTTAGGAGCGTTTCATATGTCCAGGGTCTGATTATTTGTCAGTATTAATGAGGTTCTTTCATGCTTTTTTCCATGTTCAACTGTGTAATGTTACTGTTCGAGAATGAAAGAGTTATTCTCTATCTCACTCACTCACCCGTACTGGACTTTTAAACAAAACACTGTTATTGGTCAGTTAAACTCAATGTTGCAGTATTTATGTGTCGTTTCAAAGGTTTTTCAGATGCGCCACACATCCTGAAAACACAAAGGCCTTGCTGCTTTATTATCTCTCACAGAAGACACGAGCTGATCTCTCTGATCTCTCGCCTCTGTATTCATGAGCTCCAGATTTAGTCAAGGTGAAGACAACCTTGTGCGAGGTGTTGAAGAATGAGAGAGAGAGAGAGAGACGTCTTCTTGACCTGATTTTACCGGCTCCAGTGTGTGTGTGTGTCCAGTGTGTGTGTGTGTGTGTGTGTGTGTGGATAATATGGATATATTGTACATTCAGTCCATATGATCAAGTCATCTGTGAAGTTTAGCTGAACTAATCTGTCTGAAATCCCCTGTCACCCTCAAACAAACTCTTTTTTTAATTACACCGAGTCCCCCTTTTTGACTTTTTTTTTAACTCCTCCTAGACAGTGTTTCCAATTTTCTGAAATTGAATCATCTTCAGACCATGCCAGCAAAAAAAGTAATGGATGTCGTGTCGTTTTTGTACACCGCATTAAATTTGATGGTGTGATGAGAATCAATGGATCTCTGCAATGCTTTGGCACATTGACACCAAACTTTGCATGTGTCATTGTCACCTCACTCTGTCCACACCACATCAATTTCATAACAGTGGTAACTATTGGTAAAAATTGAGAAACAATTCAATCTTATTACTACATGCTAAAAAATGCTGGGATAAAAACATCCCATGTGGGCCGAAAATGGACAAACCCAGTAATTGGGTTGTTTTAACCCAGCGATTAGATTAAATGTTTGCTTAAAGGGTTAGTTCACCCAAAAATGAAAATTCTGTCATTAATGACGTTCCAAACCCACAAGACCTCCATTCATCTCTGGAACACAGTTTAAGATATTTTAGATTTAGTCCGAGAGCTTTCTGTCCCTCCATTTAAAGTGTATACACAGTATACAGCAGACATGGGGACTTGAGACTTGGACTCGAGTCACTATTTTTATGACTTGTGACTTGACAAAAAATTAAATACTTGAGACTTGACTCGGACTTGGAAGTTAAAGACTCGGGACTTGACTTGAGACACGATGACTTGAATGACTTGAGGGTTAATCACATGTTTTCAGTTTGAATATAAAATATATAAATTATTTTAAAAAATAAAGTTGACCCAGCTTGAGCGCAGGCTGAGAATAGCGTTGTCATGACTGGATCGCAACACTATCATCAGTCATGCCCTCTCGTACCTTACGCACAACACCACGCCCACTGAGATCAGATATCACATCATCAACACGTCAGCCGGAGGGGTACCGAGGGTCATCGCTTTCGGCTTCAACAATTATTCACAAGATGGCAAAAGACGAACAGCACGTTGCAAGGCATGCAACATTCTTACCCATTTGGCACCAATTAGTTATTGAAAATTGATTGGGCTTTGTTTGAAATAAACGTTAAATTATCTTATACTTTCTTTGTATTTTCCTCATAGCATGGTCATATTTATCTAAGCATATTTTTGGCATCTTTGTATAATCTCACCTAACAAATATATGTTTTTTTAAATTACAACTTTAACTTGTGATAGTCAAAAACGTATGAGGTCAAATTCGTTTTATACAGTGGTTCATATGCAGCCATTCAGTACTACAGCCATCTAGTGGATTCTGCAGGTAAAATTAAAATAAGGTGACTTGACTTGGACTTGACTTGACCTACTACAGGACTTGACATAGCCTATGACTTGACTATAATACTTGGGACTAACTTGAGACTTGAAGGTTCAGACTTGAGACTTGGTCCCATCTCTGAGTCCGTGTCCAGAAGGGTAATAAAAACATCATCAAAGTAGTCCATGTGACATCAGTGGGTTGGTTAGACACTTCTGAAGCATCGACAATACATTTTGGTCAAAAAATAACAAAAACTACCTTTATTTAGCATTGTCTTCTTCTTTGATTTTATATGGCGGTTGGCATACAACTTCAAGGTGCATTACCGCCACCTGCTGATTAGGAGTGTGGATCAATATCGCAACATACTTCCTATATTATGACGACTGTATTGATTTTTTTACTGCTTTATTAAAAAATGACATTTAGATACAAGGATATAGGAATATAGGAAGTGTGTTGCAATCTTGATCCACACTCCTAATCAGCAGGTGGGTTGAAAATGGACAAACCCAGCAATTGGGTTGTTTTAACCCAGCGGTTGGGTTAAATGTTTGCTTAAGACAACCCAATTGCTAAGTTTTTCCATTTTCAACCCAGCTTGGGTCGTTTTTAACCCAGCATTTTTTAAGAGTGTAGTGATTGTATTTAAGATTTCTCAGCCATTTAGCCTAAAATCATGTTAATTTGTCTTTAATTGCGCATTGTTTCAGTTGGTCTAATGCGTCCATCCATAACCTATTATCATACGTTCTTTGTGCTTGTTCCCTTAATATATTTCCCATATATTCCTGTTTATTCCCATGAAAAGTTTTCAACTTTGAAAACTCCCAGAATTTTGCAACCCTATAAAGTACCACACCTACTGATGTCCTGTCTGTGTTCTCAATCTGCTGACAGAGAGGAAACTACATACATATACACATATATATATATATATATATATATATATATATATATATATATATATATATATATATATTTTTTTTTTTTTTTTTAACGGATTGACTAGCTAGAAACAAGGCCAAGTCTTGAACATTGGGGGGTTGAAAAGGGGTTGCTTTTTATTAAAATACATTGAATAATTAAATGATTAAAAGGGATTTAAATAGAACAAAGAAGAAATAAGAATGATAAAAGTTGCTTTAGGTCTAATTATAGTCTATATACAGGTTCTTCTAAAAAAATGTGCATATTGTGATAAAAGTTCATTATTTTCCATAATGTAATGATAAAAATTAAACTTTCATATATTTTAGATTCATTGCACACCAACTGAAATATTTCAGGTCTTTTATTGTTTTAATACTGATGATTTTGGCATACAGCTCATGAAAACCCCAAATTCCTATGTCAAAAAATTAGCATATTTCATCCGACCAATAAAAGAAAAGTGTATTTAATACAAAAAAAGTCAACCTTCAAATAATTATGTTCAGTTATGCTCTCAATACTTGGTGGGGAATCCTTTTGCAGAAATGACTGCTTCAATGCGGCGTGGCATGGAGGCGATCAGCCTGTGGCACTGCTGAGGTGTTATGGAGGCCCAGGATGCTTCGATAGCGGCCTTAAGCTCATCCAGAGTGTTGGGTCTTGCGTCTCTCAACTTTCTCTTCACAATATCCCACAGATTCTCTATGGGGTTCAGGTAAGGAGAGTTGGCAGGCCAATTGAGCACAGTAATACCATGGTCAGTAAACCATTTACCAGTGGTTTTGGCACTGTGAGCAGGTGCCAGGTCGTGCTGAAAAACGAAATCTTCATCTCCATAAAGCTTTTCAGCAGATGGAAGCATGAAGTGCTCCAGAATCTCCTGATAGCTAGCTGCATTGACCCTGCCCTTGATAAAACACAGTGGCCCAACACCAGCAGCTGACATGGCACCCCAGACCATCACTGACTGTGGGTACTTGACACTGGACTTCAGGCATTTTGGCATTTCCTTCTCCCCAGTCTTCCTCCAGACTCTGGCACCTTGATTTCGAATGACATGCAAAATTTGAGCGACAGTCCAGTTCTGCTTCTCTGTAGCCCAGGTCAGGCACTTCAGCCGCTGTTTCTGGTTCAAAAGTTGCTTGACCTGGGGAATGCGGCACCTGTAGCCAATTTCCTGCACACACCTGTGCACGGTGGCTCTGGATGTTTCTACCCAGACTCAGTCCACTGCTTCCGCAGGTCCCCAAGGTCTGGAATCTGACCTTCTCCACAATCTTCCTCAGGGTCCGGTCACCTCTTCTCGCTGTGCAGTGTTTTTGCCACACTTTTTCCTTCCCACAGACTTCCCACTGAGGTGCCTTGATACAGCACTCTGGGAACAGCCTATTGGTTCAGAAATGTCTTTCTGTGTCTTACCCTCTCGCTTGAGGGGTCAATGATGGCCTTCTGGACAGCAGTCAGGTTGGCAGTCTTACCCATGATTGCGGTTTTGAGTAATGAACCAGGCTGGGAGTTTTAAAAGCCTCAGGAATCTTTTTGCAGGTGTTTAGAGTTAATTCGTTGATTCAGATGATTAGGTTAATAGCTCGTTTAGAGAACCGTCTCATGATATGCTAATTTTTTGAGATAGGAATTTTGGGTTTTCATGAGCTGTATGCCAAAATCATCAGTATTAAAACAATAAAAGACCTGAAATATTTCAGTTGGTGTGCAATGAATCTAAAATATATGAAAGTTTAATTTTTATCATTACATTATGGAAAATAATGAACTTTTATCACAATATGCTAATTTTTTTAGAAGGACCTGTAGTTGTCCATTTAAACTCTTTGCAAATATTATTTTAAAAATATGCACACTTTCACTCTTGTTTGTGTATGTTACTGTGGGTCGGTAAACATATCCATTGTAAAACTGTGTCAAATATGAATTATTATTATATTTAGCTACTAATATCTACCACACACACACACTTTCACTGTAAAAACGTTGCGTTTGAATTCAATCTTAGTCTTCAGTGACCATTAAGCCCCGCCTTATTTTATCTGATTGGCCATCATTTTGACATTGACGAGCACTGCTGCTGAGGTAGAACAAAAGATAAAAATGTAACTTTTTAAAATGTCTGCCATCCTAACAAAAACAGAGCAGTGCTAAATAGAGATCAGTATTAAGAAATATCACATATTTGGGGGGGCAATTTGGCCATTTCCAATTATTGGGGGACTTATTCACCTCAATGCCTATGGTGGTTACAGCCGCTGAACAGCAGCTCGCTGGATCTGGATCGAGCTCAGCTGTGTGTCCTGGTTTCATCTGGTGTGTGTGTGTGTGTGTGTGTGTGTGTGTGTGTGTGTGTGTGTGTGTGTGTGTGTGTGTGTGTGTGTGTGTGTGTGTGACAGTGGCTTTACACTCATTAAGGTGAGACAGCGCTCTCTCTCTCTCGGGAGTATATGCTAATTATTCTGGGTCAGAGTGATAATTACAGAAGTACGTGCTGGATTCAGCGCTATTAATAAAGTTCTTTAAGTCGTCTGTCCTCTAACCCCGGCGACCTTTCCTGACACTCTCTTAATTGAGGATCACAGCTTTAAAATTGACACATAATCTGATCAACAATAATAAGAGAATTTTTCCTGAGGGTGTGACTAAATTTAACTAGACTACAGTGGCTGTTCTGATACATGTGAGAAAGACCTAAAGTGGGATGAAACAGCACTTTGTTTGAATATAGTGTGTTTTATAGAAGCCAAAAGTGATGTCCGGGTAGGATATTTGTTTATAATGACCCTACAAGTTTGAATAAACCATCAAAATATGAGGGAAATATTTGATATTTTAAATATGAGGGAAGAACAAAACACTAAGCTTAGTTAAGGTATTAATCTGACAAAATTATTTGGCAAAAAAAGGCTATGTGTTATTTTACTATGTGTGAAGATATCAATTTCCCTAGGCCGGACATCCCTTTTGGCCACTGCACACAATACTTCAATCAAATTGATGCGATTAGGCTCATAATCATAGCAATCATAATGGTAGTAAAATGTGTTTAGGTCTTTCCAACCACACAGCATCATCATCTCTGTGCTTTAGTAATTCATATTATCACTGAAGTACGGGGATAAAAGTTTACAATTCCGATATAAACACTACGGTAGCGATTAAAATAGAGTAAATCACCCTTTGATTATTACTTGCTGATTCAAATAAAGATTGTATGATTACATCTTTACACCAGTAGGAGACAGAACCGTTAAATAATGTGTTTGTCTATAGCCCCTTTCACAAAGCAATACCAGTAAATTACTGTAAAATTACCTGAATTACTTTACCGGTAAATACACAAATATGCCGTTCACACAAGCAACAGCACTCTGGCTTTTTACCGGTAAGAGACGGTTCACACATCAAACAGAACACGAGTTTGCTCTTAAAGGGGTCATGAACTGTGTTTTTTTATAGTTTTATGATGTTTCCTGGGGTGCACTTATAATGTTAGAATGCTTTTTAGATAAAAAATTGTCATCATTTATAAATAAAAGGCATTTTTCCTACCCGGATTTTAAGGGGCGTGTCTGCAGTGAGACTTCAGTGTGAACGCCCACTGCTCTGATTGGTCACTGTGAGACTTCAGTGTGAACACCCACTGCTGTGATTGGTCACTGTGAGACTTCAGTGTGAACACCCACTGCTGTGATTGGCTGCTGTGAGACTTCAGTGTGAACACCCACTGCTGTGATTGGCTGCTGTGAGACTTCAGTGTGAACACCCACTGCTGTGATTGGTCACTGTGAGACTTCAGTGTGAACACCCACTGCTGTGATTGGCTGCTGTGAGACTTCAGTGTAAACACCCACTGCTGTGATTGGCTGCTGTGAGACTTCAGTGTGAACACCCACTGCTGTGATTAGTCACTGTGAGACTTCAGTGTAAACACCCACTGCTGTGATTGGCTGCTGTGAGACTTCAGTGTGAACACCCACTGCTGTGATTGGCTGCTGTGAGACTTCAGTGTAAACGCCCACTGCTGTGATTGGCTGCTGTGAGACTTCAGTGTGAACGCCCACTGCTGTGATTGGCTCCTGTGAGACTTCAGTGTAAACGCCCACTGCTGTGATTGGCTGCTGTGAGACTTCAGTGTAAACGCCCACTGCTGTGATTGGCTGCTGTGAGACTTCAGTGTGAACGCCCACTGCTGTGATTGGCTGCTGTGAGACTTCAGTGTGAACGCCCACTGCTGTGATTGGCTGCTGTGAGACTTCAGTGTGAACGCCCACTGCTGTGATTGGCTGCTGTGAGACTTCAGTGTAAACGCCCATTGCTGTGATTGGCTGCTGTGAGACTTCAGTGTAAACGCCCATTGCTGTGATTGGCTCCTGTGAGACTTCAGTGTAAACGCCCATTGCTGTGATTGGCTCCTGTGAGACTTCAGTGTAAACGCCCATTGCTGTGATTGGCTCCTGTGAGACTTCAGTGTAAACGCCCACTGCTGTGATTGGCTGTTGTGAGACTTCAGTGTAAACGCCACTGCTGTGATTGGCTGTTGTGAGACTTCAGTGTGAACACCCACTGCTGTGATTGGTCACTGTGAGACTTCAGTGTGAACACCCACTGCTGTGATTGGTCACTGTGAGACTTCAGTGTGAACACCCACTGCTGTGATTAGTCACTGTGAGACTACAGTGTGAACACCCACTGCTGTGATTGGTCACTGTGAGACTTCAGTGTAAACACCCACTGCTGTGATTGGCTGCTGTGAGACTACAGTGTGAACACCCACTGCTGTGATTGGCTGCTGTGAGACTTCAGTGTGAACACCCACTGCTGTGATTAGTCACTGTGAGACTTCAGTGTAAACGCCCACTGCTGTGATTGGCTGCTGTGAGACTTCAGTGTGAACGCCCACTGCTGTGATTGGCTGCTGTGAGACTTCAGTGTAAACACCCACTGCTGTGATTGGCTGCTGTGAGACTTCAGTGTGAACGCCCACTGCTGTGATTGGCTCCTGTGAGACTTCAGTGTAAACGCCCACTGCTGTGATTGGCTGCTGTGAGACTTCAGTGTAAACGCCCACTGCTGTGATTGGCTGCTGTGAGACTTCAGTGTGAACGCCCACTGCTGTGATTGGCTGCTGTGAGACTTCAGTGTGAACGCCCACTGCTGTGATTGGCTGCTGTGAGACTTCAGTGTGAACGCCCACTGCTGTGATTGGCTGCTGTGAGACTTCAGTGTTAACGCCCATTGCTGTGATTGGCTGCTGTGAGACTTCAGTGTAAACGCCCATTGCTGTGATTGGCTCCTGTGAGACTTCAGTGTAAACGCCCATTGCTGTGATTGGCTCCTGTGAGACTTCAGTGTAAACGCCCATTGCTGTGATTGGCTCCTGTGAGACTTCAGTGTAAACGCCCACTGCTGTGATTGGCTGCTGTGAGACTTCAGTGTAAACGCCCATTGCTGTGATTGGCTCCTGTGAGACTTCAGTGTAAACGCCCACTGCTGTGATTGGCTGTTGTGAGACTTCAGTGTAAACGCCACTGCTGTGATTGGCTGTTGTGAGACTTCAGTGTGAACACCCACTGCTGTGATTGGTCACTGTGAGACTTCAGTGTGAACACCCACTGCTGTGATTGGTCACTGTGAGACTTCAGTGTGAACACCCACTGCTGTGATTGGTCACTGTGAGACTTCAGTGTGAACACCCACTGCTGTGATTGGCTGCTGTGAGACTTCAGTGTGAACACCCACTGCTGTGATTAGTCACTGTGAGACTACAGTGTGAACACCCACTGCTGTGATTGGTCACTGTGAGACTTCAGTGTAAACACCCACTGCTGTGATTGGCTGCTGTGAGACTACAGTGTGAACACCCACTGCTGTGATTGGTCACTGTGAGACTTCAGTGTGAACACCCACTGCTGTGATTGGCTGCTGTGAGACTTCAGTGTAAACACCCACTGCTGTGATTGGCTGCTGTGAGACTTCAGTGTGAACACCCACTGCTGTGATTGGCTGCTGTGAGACTTCAGTGTGAACACCCACTGCTGTGATTGGCTGCTGTGAGACTTCAGTATGAACACCCACTGCTGTGATTGGCTGCTGTGAGACTTCAGTGTGAACACCCACTGCTGTGATTGGCTGCTGTGAGACTTCAGTGTGAACGCCCACTGCTGTGATTGGTCACTGTGAGACTTCAGTGTGAACACCCACTGCTGTGATTAGTCACTGTGAGACTTCAGTGTGAACACCCACTGCTGTGATTGGCTGCTGTGAGACTTCAGTGTGAACACCCACTGCTGTGATTGGCTGCTGTGAGACTTCAGTGTGAACACCCACTGCTGTGATTGGCTGCTGTGAGACTTCAGTGTGAACACCCACTGCTGTGATTGGCTGTTGTGAGACTTCAGTGTGAACACCCACTGCTGTGATTGGCTGCTGTGAGACTTCAGTGTGAACACCCACTGCTGTGATTGGCTGCTGTGAGACTTCAGTGTGAACACCCACTGCTGTGATTGGCTGCTGTGAGACTTCAGTGTGAACGCCCACTGCTGTGATTGGCTGCTGTGAGACTTCAGTGTAAACGCCCACTGCTGTGATTGGCTGCTGTGAGACTTCAGTGTAAACGCCCATTGCTGTGATTGGCTCCTGTGAGACTTCAGTGTGAACACCCACTGCTGTGATTGGCTGCTGTGAGACTTCAGTGTAAACGCCCACTGCTGTGATTGGCTGCTGTGAGACTTCAGTGTAAACGCCCATTGCTGTGATTGGCTCCTGTGAGACTTCAGTGTAAACGCCCACTGCTGTGATTGGCTCCTGTGAGACTTCAGTGTAAACGCCCACTGCTGTGATTGGCTGCTGTGAGACTTCAGTGTGAACACCCACTGCTGTGATTGGCTGCTGTGAGACTTCAGTGTAAACGCCCATTGCTGTGATTGGCTCCTGTGAGACTTCAGTGTAAACGCCCACTGCTGTGATTGGCTCCTGTGAGACTTCAGTGTAAACGCCCACTGCTGTGATTGGCTGCTGTGAGACTTCAGTGTAAACGCCCACTGCTGTGATTGGCTCCTGTGAGACTTCAGTGTAAACGCCCACTGCTGTGATTGGCTACTGTGAGACTTCAGTGTAAACGCCCACTGCTGTGATTGGCTGCTGTGAGACTTCAGTGTAAACGCCCATTGCTGTGATTGGCTCCTGTGAGACTTCAGTGTAAACGCCCACTGATGTGATTGGCTGCTGTGAGACTTCAGTGTAAACGCACACTGCTGTGATTGGCTGCTGTGAGACTTCAGTGTAAACGCCCATTGCTGTGATTGGCTCCTGTGAGACTCACTGCTGCTGTGATTGGCTCCTGTGAGACTTCAGTGTAAACGCCCACTGCTGTGATTGGCTCCTGTGAGACTTCAGTGTAAACGCCCATTGCTGTGATTGGCTCCTGTGAGACTTCAGTGTAAACGCCCACTGCTGTGATTGGCTGCTGTGAGACTTCAGTGTAAACGCCCATTGCTGTGATTGGCTGCTGTGAGACTTCAGTGTAAACGCCCACTGCTGTGATTGGCTGCTGTGAGACTTCAGTGTAAACGCCCATTGCTGTGATTGGCTCCTGTGAGACTTCAGTGTAAACGCCCACTGCTGTGATTGGCTCCTGTGAGACTTCAGTGTAAACGCCCACTGCTGTGATTGGCTGCTGTGAGACTTCAGTGTGAACGCCCACTGCTGTGATTGGCTCCTGTGAGACTTCAGTGTAAACGCCCACTGCTGTGATTGGCTGCTGAGACTTCAGTGTGAACGCCCACTGCTGTGATTGGCTCCTGTGAGACTTCAGTGTAAACACCCATTGCTGTGATTGGCTCCTGTGAGACTTCAGTGTAAACGCCCACTGCTGTGATTGGCTGCTGTGAGACTTCAGTGTAAACGCCCATTGCTGTGATTGGCTCCTGTGAGACTTCAGTGTAAACGCCCACTGCTGTGATTGGCTGCTGTGAGACTTCAGTGTAAACGCCCATTGCTGTGATTGGCTCCTGTGAGACTTCAGTGTAAACGCCACTGCTGTGATTGGCTGCTGTGAGACTTCAGTGTAAACGCCCACTGCTGTGATTGGCTGCTGTGAGACTTCAGTGTGAACGCCCACTGCTGTGATTGGCTGCTGTGAGACTTCAGTGTAAACGCCCACTGCTGTGATTGGCTCCTGTGAGACTTCAGTGTGAACACCCACTGCTGTGATTGGCTGCTGTGAGACTTCAGTGTAAACACCCACTGCTGTGATTGGCTGCTGTGAGACTTCAGTGTGAACGCCCACTGCTGTGATTGGCTGCTGTGAGACTTCAGTGTAAACGCCCATTGCTGTGATTGGCTCCTGTGAGACTTCAGTGTGAACACCCACTGCTGTGATTGGCTGCTGTGAGACTTCAGTGTAAACACCCACTGCTGTGATTGGCTGCTGTGAGACTTCAGTAACGCCCACTGCTGTGATTGGCTCCTGTGAGACTTCAGTGTAAACGCCCATTGCTGTGATTGGCTCCTGTGAGACTTCAGTGTAAACGCCCACTGCTGTGATTGGCTGCTGTGAGACTTCAGTGTAAACGCCCACTGCTGTGATTGGCTGCTGTGAGACTTCAGTGTGAACGCCCACTGCTGTGATTGGCTGCTGTGAGACTTCAGTGTGAACGCCCACTGCTGTGATTGGCTGCTGTGAGACTTCAGTGTAAACGCCCACTGCTGTGATTGGCTCCTGTGAGACTTCAGTGTAAACGCCTACTGCTGTGATTGGCTCCTGTGAGACTTCAGTGTGAATGCCCAGTGCTGTGATTGGCTCCTGTGAGACTTCAGTGTAAACGCCCACTGCTGTGATTGGCTCCTGTGAGACTTCAGTGTAAACGCCCACTGCTGTGATTGGCTGCTGTGAGACTTCAGTGTGAACGCCCACTGCTGTGATTGGCTGCTGTGAGACTTCAGTGTAAACGCCTACTGCTGTGATTGGCTCCTGTGAGACTTCAGTGTAACGCCCACTGCTGTGATTGGCTGCTGTGAGACTTCAGTGTGAACGCCCACTGCTGTGATTGGCTAACGTCTTTGCATTTGAAATAGTATTACTCCCTCTTTTAGCTCGTCTTTACAATTACAGCTCTCGTTTTTTTATTTTATTTTTTATTTATATTTTTACTATATATATACACTATTTTAATTTTTTTATTATTAAAATAATAATTGTATTATTTGTGCATTATTATCAGGTCCAGCAAATATGCATTATTATATTATATTCAGCATTATGTATTATTATATTATATTCAGCATTATGTATTATTATATTATATTCAGCATTATGTATTATTATATTATATTCAGCATTATGTATTATTATATTATATTCAGCATTATGTATTATTATATTATATTCAGCATTATGTATAGTCGTTGTATGATTCTAATAAGATTATTAATGTAATTAAGGTCACTGAAAATGTCACACTTTCCAGTGACATTGCAATCAATCACAGTTCTAATCGCAAGAAAGTGTGTCAAAATGACCGCTCTCAAATTGTACAATGTTAAATGTTTAGCTCATCCAAGAATTACACTCCCTTCATTTACTCCCTCATGCAATCATTTGAACGTCCGTGTTCACTACAGTATGCGCGTCGTGTTAAATATATTCATCATATAAAGCCATTGTTTCTCTTCAGAAGACTTAAAGACTTCAGAAGATTTGGATTAGACTACTCGATTAGTTATTTTTACAATGCCTTTATGACATTTTTTGCATCTTTTAAGTTTGAGAGGAATGGACTTTAAAAATGGAGGGACATAAATCCCTCAGGTTTCATAAAGAATATCTTCATTTGTGTTTGGAAGTTAAACAAAAACGACTTGATGGTGAGTACATGATGACAGAATTTACATTTGTTATACATTTTGTTAATTTGTATTTGGGTGAATTATACCTTATAAATAGGCCTACTATAGCCAATTGAGCCTCGGATAAAACAACTATATATATCGCGAATCATATCGTTTCCATCAACGATACATATCGTCACATTTTTATATCGCAATATATCATTTAACGATATATTGTTACACCCCTATTCTTAATATATTCAGTCATTTTGCTTCTCCAGTCAATGTATCATGATTTCAGAATGTTTAGATATTTGTACTGGGAAACAAGACTAAACCCAGCAAGCAATTTTGCATTTAAAAGACGTCTAATAGCCTACCAAACACAGCCCTGACGTCTAGGCTGAAACAAGGCAAAATCTGTCTAACCATAGCCCAAGAATAGACTAGTCATCCAGAACATGAACATGGCACAGAAATGAAACCATAGACCTTGTAATCACTGTTGATCTCACAAGTTATTTCAGCAAAAACGTCATGTATTCAAATTCAAGGCTATTTTGGCTGGAAGTGGGTTAGTCATAGTCAGACTTAATCGGGTCTATAGTTAAAGGGTTACTTCAGCGATTAGCATTAAGCTTTGTATCAGTAGAAACCCAGGAGAATATTCAAATTATCGCACTTTCCCCCCTCATATCCCCCTGAGACGAGAGAATTATGTATTTTATTTCTGGAAAAAATTTCTGGAGTTTTTGTCCAGAGGCTGAAGACTACAGCCAGCAGGAGGCGCTATTCCCACATGTTTTCAACATCGCACTCACAGCACTCGGCTCGGTCCAGTGTTAATTTCGTTGATGAATAATTTGTGTCATAATTTTCGTCAACAACCTTTTTTCACTGACGAAAACGAGACGATAACTAAATAAAAACTAGTGTTGGATGACGAAAATCTACTGTCATTTTGGTCAACGAACAAAAACAAGACGAAAATGTCAGGGAGGGACGATTAGGGAAGAGATCCGGTCAGAGCTGATGTGACAGATGTGCACATTTGAGCTGTAATGCGCGGATCTAACGGCTGGAAAACACGGAGCTGTTGAGCTTCTCCAGGCTCACGGATCTCCAATCCAGCGCTTCAGAGCGGCTCAATGAATCAATAACACACATCTATAACAGGCAATAGTTTATGAATTAATGCGGATGAATAAGGACAATGTTTATTTACGATGTTTATATAGTAATATGTTTTAGACGGTTGTAACAATGCATATTTCATTTCCCTCATCTGAACTTTAAAGAGCAGCTGCAACTGCAATAATAATGCGTTTCAAAATAAGAGTCCCGGTGTTTTCTGAGCTTGTTTATAATTAAAAGTCACGCATTATATATTCGTTCTTGGTTTCATTATAAACTGTATTTAATTTCATTCCCATTTAATTCATAGTTAGGAGGAAAGACCCGTATTTGACACATATTCAGTATCAGGGTTATAATAGTTACATAAAACCATTAAAAATCTCCATTACTTAAATAAATAATCAAACTTGAAGCTTTAGTTTAACCTGATATACTAACTAAAACAGAAATACAAATTTATAAAAACTATATAGATGTTTTTTTTTAAAACAAACAAAAAAGTGAATTGAGCTCTTTTGTGTATTTTTAATATCAAAAACACAATGATGTCACTGTCAGTTCAAGTAACAGTCGGTTATGTAATGCTTAAATGCTCAATTAATGCCTTACAACGGAACTAAACTCATTCGATTTTAGTCGACTAAAACTAGACTAAAACTAAAAACAATTCAGGTGACTAAAATATGACTAAAACTAAATCAAAATTTGCTGTCAAAATTAATGAAAATGAACGCGGTGGGAAAGTGATCCAGTAGCCGAATAGCCGCGCCTAGAGTAGGGCAGTGAAGCAGTGCATTCTGGGAATTGTTGTCTTTCATCCTCATGAGACAAAAATACATTTTCTGTGTTTTCTCAGTCTAGAAGGCACCAAATTCAAAAATAATTTCACATTTCTACTACATTAATGACCCAGTTTAAATACAGATTCATCTTCCCAGCGCTGAAGTACCACTTTAACCGAGACGGAAATTGCTTGCTGGGAAATACTGAGGACAAAAAAAACCCCAAGTTTTTTTTGCAGTGAGGCATACTCTTAAAAATAAAGGATGCAAAATGGGGTTTACACAGCGATTAAAACCATTTTTGGATTCACAAATAATCTTTGAGTGACCTTTTTTTTTCTTAGTGTGAAGAACATTTTAATAATCTAATAAAAAATTATAATAAAACATTTTTCCAAGAACGTTTTGTGGTTCCATGGATGTTAAAGGCAATAAAAACTTTATTTTTAATGTAAGGTGTGGTAAATGTTTCAAAGGACAATCAGAATAAAGGGCTTTAAAAATCAATGCACTGAGATACTGAGATCAAATAAAAACAAACTAATACCATTCACATCTTTAAAACTTCATTGTTTAATATTCTATGCAGTAGCCTACAGTATATGTGACCCTGAAACCCAAATCCAGTCCTGATCTCACGGGTATATCTGTGGAAATAGCCAATAATACATCGTATGGGTCAAAATGATCCATTTTTCTTTTATGCCAGAAATCATTAGGATATAAAGATCATGCTCCATGAGGATATTTAGTCAATTTCCTACCATAAATATATCAAAAATGTATTATTAGTAGTAATATTTTCTCAATATTTAGATTTGTTTGCACCCTCAGATTCCAGATTTTGGTTATGATTTGATTCCATATTGTCCTATCCTAACAAACCATACATCAATGGAAAGCTTATTTATTCAGCTATATACGTTAAACTATGTTATGATATATAAATCTCAATTTCAATAAAAATGGACCCTTTGACTTATGAAGTACTGAAGAGCAGGGATGACCCACAAACTGTTTATTTTGAGGAGTTGATTCAGGAAAGTTCATGCAGGCTGTCATGTTGCACTGAGGGCTGCCGTATGAGCCGCAGGCGCTCTCTAGTGGTCATGACTGAGCAGTACAGACAGTCCCTGCATATACAGAAGTGGCCATTAGTGATGTGGAAAGGGAAATCATATATTTGAGTACCATTATGGTTATGATTATGAGCTTAATCGCATCAATTTGATGATCGAAGTATTGTTTGGCCAAAAGTGATGTCCGTCCGGCCTAGGAAAATTTATATTTTCACACTTTATTCAAATATTATTAAAGCTTTTGTAATCATGTTGCGTAACTACTTGGAGTCGATTGTTTTATTTGTGATGATAATGCAGTGAAACATGACAAATTGTGTGATATAATTTTTATCCAGGCTGACATACAAAGAAATTATGAACACAGAGAGAACCAACAGAATATTAATAACTGATTATTTTGTAGTCAATGTTTGCTTTTTCCTGTCAACCTTTTTTTTTCTATGCACTTTTTTTTTTTTTTGGTAAAATAAAACCAGTAGTTGTTATAGTTTGCCTTTTTTTTACCATAGTATTTTGTCTGCTAAATGACTTAACCAAGTTTATTGTTTCATTCTTCCCTCATGTTTAGAATTTATTTTTTTAATAAAAAAACAACAACAACAACTTGTAGAACTTGCAGGATCATTCAAACGTATAACTTAGAGCACGAAATTTGTTTGGCCCGATGAGGTCTATATGTGTACCGAGTTTCATACATGTACGCGCAAGTGTGTTTGATTTATGAACTAAGTTTTCAGACCAACCTTTAGGGGGCGCTGTCTGATGGCCGCAGATTCTGATGTGTGTGCAAAGTTTCAAGAGTTTTCGAGCTTGGTAAGGGCCCTAAAAGTGCCCAAATAGTCGAAAAAACTAAATTGTCCTTAGAAGAACAATAGGGCCCTAATTACTTGGTAATGCATTACACCCTGTCAAACACTGTCAACATAGAGCAATAATTGACATGTTCTGGTCAAGTCAGTCAAACCACCTTTAAAGGGTTACTTCAGCGATTAACATTAAGCTTTGTATCAGTAGAAACCCGGGAGTATATTCAAATTATCGTACTTTTCCCCCTCATATCCCCCTGAGATGGGAGAATTATGTATTTTATTTCTGGAAAAATTCCTCCGATGACGCAAATATCGTCATTTTACATCATCGGAGGAGTGTTTGTCCAGAGGCTGAAGACTACAGCCAGCAGGAGGCGCTATTCCCACATGTTTTCAACATCACACTCACAGCGCTCGGCTCGGAGCTGCGGAGATTCATGTAAACGGAGCGGTGGAGAGCAAAGGGAGTGTTTCAACTGTTTAATTGAATTCCTATGAAAGATAAGCTTCCAAAGACATGAACTGAACACGTGCCAGACTGATCACGCTGTGAATGCATCCGCGATACCTCCGCTCATGTGATGAATGTAATCCGATCCTGCTGCGTTTGTGCCGTGACACTCAGGCTCACTCACATTATATCGAACAGACACGTTCAGTTTTTAATTTGTAGTGTCTCTAACTGAACTGATTTTATGAAAATGAACGCGGTGGGAAAGTGATCCAGTAATCCAGTAGCTGACTAGCCGCGCCTAGAGTAGGGCAGTGAAGCAGTGCATTCTGGGAATTGTTGTCTTTCATCCCCATGAGACAAAAATACATTTTCTGTGTTTTCTCAGTCTAGAAGGCACCAAATTCAAAAATAATTTCACATTTCTACTACATTAATGACCAAGTACCCCTTTAATTCTATAGTGCTTTATAAAATACAGTGTTTCAAAGCAGACAATTCATCAAATATGAGACAAATTCTGCAGTAAAGCAGCTCTAAAAAGATAAGTGTCCTTATTCAGCTCAATTCAGTCCAATAACCCTGTTAAGTTAATCAATTAACAAATTCATGTCCTCTATAATCAGCTCTACAAAGAATTCTGGTACCTAAAGATCAGGGCCCAACGCTGTAATGTGCCACTTGATGGCGACCAATTATAGAGCATCAGTGTGCAACTCTATACAAAGATGAGCCATTAGTTTCATTATATCTGTGGAAAATGTGTGGGAAGAAAGCGGTCAGTAAACTCTGCTGCTAAGAAACATAGATGTTTCATCCAAGGAGGTGAAGATGAGGGAAATAATCAACAGTACAAAAATAGGCTACGGGTCGAACAGAGTGTTAAAGAGCTCCTGTTCTGCTTTTTAGTGTGTGATGTTGCTGTTTGAGTCCCTCCAGCGGGTGTTCTCCTCTATATCAGTGTCACAGTTTCTGAACTCCTGAAACACCTCCATTGTAGTAGCGAGTTTCTTCCGGGAACAAACACATCACAATATTCCTCATTATAATAATTAATACACAGAATAAAGGGGCGGAGCCTGGTTGAGTCAGTTAGTAGTGTGTTGAAACCAAGCGGCTCCTCCTGCGGTCTCTCATGAAGCCGATACGGAAGTGACTTAAACTGCAGTTCATCGACTGGCCACTAGAGACCGGCTCCAGAATCTCATTGAGCTCATGTTAAAATGCCCAACTTTACAGCAGAATAAAACATGTTTACAGCCTGGGACACATTCTGGTTTTAGTCTATGCGGCTCATTTTGCCCTTCATGACGACTGTGAGGGGGTGAATGTTTTTATAACTCATTCGTTTACATTATATAAAGCCTTAAAGTTCTGCATAATTAAGGGCGTGGCCACTTTGAGTGACAGGTGGATTGCCGTTTATCTGCTGTCTGTTAGTCGCATCACCTCAGCTCCGCCCACATCCCGCCTCTTTGCCCATTTTCTGTTATCCGGGAGTGACGCATGATGATGCGCTGCTAAGATGGCAACGGCCAGCTCGTCCCTACTTTAGGCTTCAGAATCCTATGGGTGACGCCAAAGACACTACATCCATATTTTTATACAGTCTATGGTTGAAACAGGCGGTTATGGTAAAGGACGGGGCATTTCCAAAAGCATGCTCAAAGGGCCTGACCAATCACAACACACTGCTCCAGCTGACCAATCAGAGCACAGTGTGCTTTTCAGAAGGCGGGGCTTCATAGAGACAGGAACTAAACAGAGCGTTACTGACAGACTGGGAAGAGAGGAGCCGCAACAATATGGGGAAATAATCAACATTCAAGCAGGAAAACCTGCTCTAGTAGAGCCTAAAAACACAATCAAGACTTTGAAAAAGGGCATAATAGGTCCACTTTAAAAACACACAAACTTTAAAAGACTTTAAAGTAATTTGGTTTTAGTATGTTTAAACAAACATGCAAAATATAGACTGTGGTACTGGTTTCCTGTTACAGCTTCAACCTGGATACCATGTAAACATCAAATGAAAGAGGAATTTACATTGGGATACACAAACGCTGTGCTGTTTGCATGTTTCTGCATCTGTTGCGTGGGTGCGTGTGGATTTATACGGCGCATTAGCGAGCTGCCGCCCACCAACAACCATATTTAATTCCTCTTTTACAAGTCATAAAACCAATAACGGGAAACTATCATTCCAGTGTTTGCAAAGCAAAACTGATCATCACCTCAACAGCGGCTGTAAAGGCCAGAGAGGTAAAGGCTATGAATCATTTAGAAGTAGCCTACTTTGGAACGAAGCCAGGCTGTGATGGACAAAGTCTAACAAATATGGGAACAGGTTTATAAAATCAAAATCATGTCTTGTGAATGCACTTGGACATGAATCAGCTGCTCAATGAAGTAACTCAATGTTCTGATTATTACGGTAGCTATTATCTTATTTCACCTTAAAGAATGACTGCAGGTTTTAGTGAACACACCAAATTCAAGAGTTTGATGTAGTCATTTTGCATAGTTGTCAGGGGTGGACTTAACCATTAGGCCAAGGTGGGCGACCGCCTGGGGCCGCCGACTGCCAAAAGCCCCCCTAAAATGATTTTTATACGAGATGCAAAGCATCTCATGCATCTGAAGTTATTAAATACGGAGCAATGGTGTAGCTGTACTTGTACGGTGTACTTGTGTAGTGGAAACAATTGTGCAGTGAAAATGACCGCCTAGTGTCCAACCTACTCTGTTATAACCCGTTTACACGTGAGCAAGCGATCTACAGCATGACGAAAGCAGTTATTTATAACATATTTATAACAAGGTCGTGCAGCAGGAATCGGTGAAACTGTGAAGGGAACCAATTGCAGTGTGCAATTGTATAGGGCCCCATTCCTGTATTTTGCTTGGAGCCCCAAATTCACTAAAACTGCCCCTGATAGTTGTGCTTGGAGTCGATTGTTGGAGACACACTGCAAAAAATAATCTTCTTACTTAGTCATTTTTTCTTGTTGTCAGTCCAAATATCTAAACATTCTTAAATCAAGATTCAATTACTAGATAAGTAAAATGACATAAGATATTTTTTCTTGTTTTCTTCAAACAAATCAAAATAAAACAAGCAAAAACAAACAAGCAAAATTATCTGCCAATGGGGTGAGAAAAATAATCTTGTTTCTGTCCCGAACATTAGCAGATCATTTTGCTTGTTTTAAGATTTTGATATTTTTTCCCCAGAAAACAAGAACAAATATCTCATGTCATTTTACTCATCTAGTAATGCATCTGAATTTAAGAATTGTTTGATATTTGGACTGGAAACAAGAAAAAATTACTTAGTAAGAAGAGCATTTTTTTGCAGTGCACTACTGTACTCTAAAAATACTACATACTTACATAATTCATTGGTTTGAGTAAGACCAACTTAAAGGGATAGTTCACCCAAAATGAAAATGTGATGTTTATCTGCTTACCCATCATACAGGGCATCCAATAAATAGGTGACTTTGTTTCTTCAGTAGAACACAAATGAAGATTTTTAACTCCAACCATGTCAGTCTGTCAGTCGTATAATGCATGTCAATGGGGTGTAATTCTAGGAGAGTAAACATGCACAAACAACTTCATATTAAACCCTGTGGCTCGTGACACATTGATGTCTTAAGACACGAAACGATCAGTTTGTGTGAGAAACCCAACAGTGTTTATATCATTTTTTACCTCCAACAGCCGCGAGCGCACGATCACTTCCGGTGAGTGAGGTCAAAATACACGATATGGCGTAGAGATACGCGCAAGAGATCACTTCCGTCGCTTATATCTGATTGAGATACGCCATATCGTGTGTTTTGACCTCACTCACCGGAAGTCATCGCGCAGTGAACGCTGATGTACATGCTGGTGTATTACAGGTAAAAAATGATATAAATACCAACCCAGGCTCATTGGAAATGCGTAACTCTGCCTACATTTTTGCAAACCCCGAAATATGTACCTCCAGGCAGTGTTGGGGGTAACGCATTACAAGTAACTTGAGTTACATAATAAAATTACTTTTTCAAGTAACTAGTAAAGTAACACATTACTTTTCAAATTTACAACAAAATATCTGAGTTACTTTTACCATTTCACACAGCAGAGCGTGTGAATGTGTATTTTTACCTTAGCCTGAGGGTTTATTTCAATTTTGGTGTGAAGAGGTCTTTACATTTGCACAAAAATACAATCGTTTCGTTATAAAAAAACAAAAACAAAAAAACAAGCCCACCCCAGGTGAGAAAAAGTAACGCAAAAGTATTGTTACGCATTACTTTTCTTAAAAAGTAACTAAGTAACTCAATTAGCTACTTTTTAAGGGAGTAACGCAATATTGTAATGCAGTACTTGTCAAAGTAACTTTCCCCAACACTGGTCGCGTGTGAGCGGCAGAGAGTCATGTTTGCGGTCCAAATAGCTCAATATGAGACGTGAAACGCTAAGACGTGAATTAAAACACCATCATGGTTTAAATGATTTTACAGTTACACACCTACGTGACCCACCACAAGTTTAGCGTGCAAACTCAAACCACCTCCGTCTCACACATCAGTTTAAATAGATCTGTGTGTGGATTGGCTATCAGGGATGTTTAGATAACTATATATCTGACACTGTCACTCTTTTGAATCATTGTCTCTCTTCTAAGCGCCACAAAACAACCATTTCTTTAGTCATTTCAGTTCCTCTAATGTCACTTTCTTCACTTCATCTTATCCGTCTGAGTGTTTGGCTCGCTATCTCGAGGCGGCACGACGAGAAATTCAATTGGAAGATGCTCTCGCTCTCTCAGCTAATTACACTTTTCAGTGTAATACTGGGAAGTGCTGCGATGCTATCTATGAGTCTTTCTGTGTGTGTGTAACCTGACTCTCTGTTATAAGCATATCTGATAGCCTCCCTTAAGTAATATGAGCACACAAACGCACACTAGTGCCATACTAATTGCTTTGTGTGCATGTATAATGTGCGTTTGAATTTGAGATGATGGACAGAGTGATGAGGGATGTTGGTTACTGGTCGACCTCTCACTGCTGTGAAAGGAACCGCTCATCACACACACACACACACACACACACACACACACACACACACACACACACACACACACACACACACACACACACACACACACAGGGTTCTTATTATGCTTTTATTCATGTTTGATTGTTCTTTAGTGTGTGATGTTGCTGTTTGAGTCTTCTCTATATCAGTGTCAGTGTTTCTGAACTCCCTGAAACGCATCCATAGTATTCTCGAGTATTCTTCGGGAAAACACGCCACAATATTCCACATTTAAATAATGAATACGCCGAATAAAGGGGCGGAGCCTGGTTGAGTTGGTTAGTAGTGTGTTGAAACCAATGCCCTGTCCGAATTCCCACACTTGTGGTCTTGGCCACTTGAGAGCGCGTGCATGTGACAGGAAGCAAGTGCGCAAGACTGTCCCAACATGTCTTAAAAATGCCAAAGTGCAGTGCCGTTAACGCACACAGACTAAACCCATACTATCTCGAATAAAAGCACATCCCATCATGCATTATGTTCGGGAACTCACATGCGCCGAAATCGAGAGATGTGGAGGAACACATCCCACTGTAAGTTAAATGAATTAGATTACATATAACAGAAAGTGTTGCACATTTTATTGGTGCAAAAATGAGTGTATTTTGTACATGTGCAACTGTTTTTATTAATTTAAAATTGTGTCTTCTGTTAGTTACATAGCGACTACTGAAGTTTATTTTAAAATGCACAGTATTGAAAGCCATGTAAACACATGCAAAAAGGTCAAGTAGAAAGACGCAAGTGTGGGTATTTGGGCAGGGCACAAGTCCTGAAAAGTGAAGCCAAAACATCTCGATCGCCTCGGTCATAAACCCCGTCCTCTATGTGTAATCTAATGGGACGTGAGACAATCTAAACAATCAAACTACACTTCAAAGAATTTTTTCCCTAAGATGATTTCTGTCAATTTGGTAGTTTTTAAAATCACGCTGATGTAGGTTCAAGGGCCCAGTTTTAACGATCTGAGCGCATGGTCTGAAGCGCACGACACAGTGTACTTGATTAACCAATCAGAGTCTCATCTACCATTCCCTTTAAAAACACTTGCACCACGGCGGATTTGCTATTTACAGTTTTTTTTGTGATTGTTGCGGGCAAAAATCCTTGATTATGTGGCAATAGGGCTGGGAATATTTCAGACATTAATAAACACACGGCTCAAACTTACAAAACACTGATGAGTCAAACAAGTTCTGTAGCTTTACAAAAGGAATATGCTGCAACTTCTGTAAAAATACACTTGTAAAATATAAAAAAATAAAATGTGCTTCCTGTTTTACAGAGGTAGCTATACAAAACAAACATCTTCTGTTAAAATAAGTGCTTCCAATGCACAAAGTGCAAACTCTTATTGTAACGAAAATGTACTACTAATATACATAAACTGTATGGTTTTTGAAACTAGTATGATTTAACCCACTGGTAACAAAAAGTGCAATCTGACAACTGTAAGTATGCATCAACTTCTGCGTAGCCTCTAACACTGGCCAATCATTCGCCATCCTCATCCTCCATCCCCTCTTCCTCAACATCCATCCCAGGGGTTTGCAGCTTGATGTTCACGCCACGTAATTACGCCACTTCATAGCTTTCCCATGGCAATAGGGGAAATAGCTGCTCTTGTGTGAAGTAAACGCAACAGTTTTTAACTTTCTGCTATGATGTATGTGAGTTTTTTCCAATGAAAATGCAGGGATTATGAAATTATGCAAGCCCGCATATTTTTGTGCGCGGAAATCGGGAATTAATGCGGCGAAAGTGTTGCGTATTTGAAAAAATGGCTGATTATGCATGAAATCAGGCGATCGTGTTTTTCTGGAGGGACTGTATTTAGATGGTGGAATTTGCGAGCGGAAAGACTGAACGCTTCTCCAGGGAGGAATCCTTTTATTTTTAGTATGTTTGTGTCCTGTGTGTGTAATAAGCAAAGTGTACACGTGTTGTGCACCGCCTATAGGCTCATATTACTAACACACACTTGAAATAACACATAAATACTGCACTATTGACTTTAGAGCAGGGGCCTATACCATGAAGCCGGTTTAGCTGGCTAGCCAGATATGTTTAAGTTTAGTTTGTGCCAATCCTGGGTTTTAGGTACTATGAAAGTAGCTCGGCTTTAATCGGTGTATAGTTGCCATGGTATCTTACGCTGTGACGGCTAACCTGCTCCGGGGCAGGTTATGTTCTGGATTCGAGATCTGAGATTTAAGTTTGACCAATCAGCTGTGAGCAAAGTGACTCTCTGATGCAATTCTTTATTTATCCTCTTACATGGAAAATTATTTCCTTCTTTGTAAATGCTTTTAAATTCTTTATATATACTTCAATGTCTTTATCTTCAGCAAAAGAGTTTTGAATCACGTTAGCTCTCTCAGACATGAGTCACATGTGCGTTGAAAGGCCTGTGATTGGCTGGTCACTGCTGATGTCACACTTAAACATGCACGCGCTACAAACTCAGGATCAAAGCCTGAGTTGACAGAGAAAGTTGATGATCAGCATCATGGGACCAACAAAGCCTGAATTGATTGGTTTGGTTTTGTCAACTCAAAACTAATCCTATAACCCTGAGTTTGTTGATCTACCATCATGGTACAGGCCCCACATGTGTTGGTCAGTGGTTTTCAGTTCCTCACAATAGCAACACTCCAACAATGCTCCTGAACACACCTGGTGTTCACACACACACACACACACACACACCTGGTGTTCAGACCAGACGCCCATTTGTGAACAGATGGGCATTAGTGCATTTGCAAACAACGTGGCTCTGGACGTGAAAATGACAACTGCGCCACATTGTACAGGGTGTATGATAGAGCCCACTTCACGTTCACTACAGCGCAGACTCAGGTCCCAAATCAGCGCAAAATGTCAGCTCCATATTGGGACATTGGCGGCTTAATTTTTCAACAAAGGAAGAGAGTAAAGGTGCGTCATCCATCTTTATTTTACAGTCTATGGTTAAAACTGGTGGTTATTGTAAGAGACGGGGCATTTCCCAAACACGCTGGAAGCGCTTGACCAATCACAACACACTGCTCCAGCCGACCAATAAGAGCACAGTGTGCTTTTCAGAAGGAGGGGCTTCATAGAGACAGGAACTAAACAGAGCGTTACTGACAGACTGGGAAGAGAGGAGCCGCAACGATATGGGGAAATAATCAACATTCAAGCAGGAAAACCTGTTCTAGTGGAAATCAAGACTTTAAAACGGTAAAAAGGGCATAATTTGCCTTAAAGCTGTTTATGACTATTCCAATAAAGGAAAATGGGTTAGTGGGTTTACATGACCACATGCTTTGTTGGTTTAAGCATAATCAGGTTCAGAACATGCATGTAAACACACTTGAACACACTCCATTGTGAGTTGTTACCATGTTTCTTGGTCCTGGTCCTGGATGAGTATTCAGGTTTTGGACTCTGGTAAGGCTAAAATGTGTTCAGGGTTGAGAAACATTGATGAAGATGAAGAAGATCCTTCAACAACATGAGTTCTGCTCCTGGTCCTCTCAAAGGAGGAAACACACCACAGCCTCCAAACACATGAATGAACGGCACAACCAATGCACGGATAACCAGCGATTCTGGCAGCCCTGAAATGGGTCATATACCATAGCAGCTGAATTAAATACGCTCAAGTATGTGCAGTTATTGCATGGACGGAGCAAGAACATAACATCTAAAATGCATGTGTTCAGTTCTTAAATAACCACTATGTTAACAACAACAGTGTGCGGTTTATCTCTTAATAAAGGTGCATTTCACTGGACGGTAGAAAAGTGGTAGCATTTTATTTAAAGGCAAGGGTAGGGTTAGGGTTAAAGACCCTCATGTCATGCAGAGATGTTATAAAATGTTCGATATAAACAAATATAGTTATTTAGAATATGCATCACGGTTTCATTCCAGTGAAGTGAAGAAAGCATGAGCCAGATAAAGAGAAAAGGGAGGACAGGGTTTTACCATTCAGAGAAGAAAACTTAGTTTAGGATTGGGAAAGTTCATGATAATCTATGGTAGTCTATCCACAAATAAAATTGTCAGCATGAAGTATTCTGAACAATATATATAAAGCATTAAATCTGTCTATCTATGAGGAATCAACTCCTCCATGCGTCACATGCACCAATTTATTTTTCTATAATCATTAACAACATATATTCTTTACTTCAATGAGCCCATTGTTTGTGTCTTGTTTATTAATACATTGCTAGCTAACTGTGTGATTTGTATATGTACTTTTCTGAAATCCACAACTTGGACAGCTCTGAATTCAGATCATTGTAATGTAGATGCATGCATTTTCTGTAAAGCTGCTTTTGAGAGGATATGTATTGTGAAAAGTGCTATACAAATACATGTGAATTGAATTGCAGACTGTATGCCTGCTATCAATCATGCATTGACTTTTAAGATGACCAAACAACCACTAACCTCACTTTGTAAACTTCAACATTGCCTGTGTTAATGCATTGGAGAACTGCATACCTCCATTATCATGAACACTAAACATGCATTCGTTATGATTAATCTTAACGGTCTGCATTTGTGGTAGTACTTTTTGTGTTTAATGCATTTTAAGAAGTAAAACAAATACAAAACATCACTGGGTTATATGACACTCCCATAAGCTCAATTATTATTGATCATTATTTTGTGTTTAGTTGTGTTACGCCAATCAGCCGGTCACTGCATTGGGTAAAAAACACACAAAAACACACACAAAAACACACTTACTGTAATACTCTTGGCCGATGACTGACATTTGACCTGATGAGAGACGCTGGCGGTTTGATTCATCGAAGAAATGCGACGAAGATCCGAAGGTGCGATCGATTAATTGAATCTGTAGTTGTTTGCCTGACAGAAGCTACTCGATCATCATGAAAGCGAATGAATTGAGAGCGATCTCTCTCTCTCTCTCTCTCTCTCTCTCTCTCTCTCTCTCTCTCTCTCTCTCTCTCTGTGTGTGTGTGTGTGTGTGTGTGTGTGTGTGTGTGTGTGTGTAATACAGTAATGGAGTCATCGTAACTCGTGTGCTGAGATCTGCTTTCATACCGTTCATCTCTAACCAACCGCCGAGTCTGTTCCTTGTGCTTTCATTAACTTCAGCAGGTGTTTTTAACATCCTCCAAACTCGTCTCTGACCTTCAGATTGTTCTGATATCTTTTCTAACTGATCCGACTAATGGATTTCCTAAAAATGGCGATTAAAAAATCCCATAGATTTACATTGACTAAAATGTTCAGTTGAACGAAGACTGTTCAAACTCCAACTGTCACAAATTCAAATTCAAACCGCCAGAAGCCCATTAGACTCAATTAAAGGCACAATATGTAATATATTGTTATTGATTATCCAAAAACCACTAGAACAATGTTATATATTTTGTTGACTTGTGTTCTTAATGTTTCCAAGAATGTTTAAATCCAGAGAAATAAGCCATGTGTCGACTATAATAGCCGTGTTTCCATTACACTTCAAATTACAAAAATACGCCCAAAGGAAACGTATTCAATTTCGCAAAAACTCCCATATATTGCAAAAAAGTTTTTATGCTCGCATTAAAAAGGAAATTTTCGCAAAACTCCACTGGAAACGCATTCGCATTTACAGCTCACCTGGCGTATGTAAAAGTGGAACATCCTTTACAGATGACGCGGACAGAAGACGAGACAGAGTTCTCATAATAGACAATAGAATTACAGGAATACTTCAATCTAAACACAGAAATGCCACATTATCATGAAGACCTAGGCAGATATGAGGGAGAAACACACACACACACACACACACACACACACACACACACACACACACACACACACACCTCATTCGCTCAAGTGTAAGGTGCTTTCCTTGCCATTAATGCTAGAATAACACGCATGTCTCCTTCCATTAGTAATAATGGCTAGCGGCTGATGGGATATACATAAACCTGACTTATCGCGAGAAAAAAAAAATGGTTTTAGACACATAACATTGGTTAATGGAAACGCTGTTATTTTGCAATAGTTTTTTATCGACATCGCAAATCTGTAATGGAAATGTAGCCAATGACATCATACCCGCGTTACCCTCGATTTCCAGCGTTTGTAGTAACCATGGAAACACCAGCTTCGCTTTAATATCTGCTGTGTATATGAGACACTGTTTGGATCATTGATGGACAGAAACTGATCATTGTTCTCCAGCTCAACACAGTTAGTCTGATTGTGTAAATCTGCTGTTCTTGATTTACCGCACAGAGTGCCATGTTTTACCGCCTGATATGATCTCGCTCACGGCAGTGTGAACAAGTGTCTCATAGCAGCGCCGAGCCGACGCACAGAGGAGCATTATAACATCACTTTAACACACTCACATGTGTGTGATATGATAAAACAGCGCTGCGTTACCACACACACACACACACTCGAGCGTAAAAAGCTCTGCGTTACCACACACACGCATGAACGGAAGAATAGGAAGCTTGATTGTGTGCAAAATCAAGGCGAAACATTACATATTGTGGCTTAAAGCTGCTATTCTATATGTGTTTTATTTAATTATTTATAACAAATTTTTTGCTCATGTTGTCACAGGGCAAGTTAAACAAATATAGTCACAGGACAGATTTTATTCGGTTTGACAAATGTAAACAAACCCAGCAGATCTGCCAACAATCGATCGCGTATTTGCATTAAAAACACGTTATTAAGATGAACTCTCGCGAGAATTTAAATGAGATCATTCAGCTGAATATAATTAAACACAATGTTTCTGATAACCTTAATCTATTCATCTTTAAGTGCATTTATATTATATTAAACTAAATGAACTTTTATATGTATTTAAAATGGAAAAGCATTTATTTCAGTGTGTTCTGTGAACAGTGGCGTGTGTTGTGAACACACTTAACATGAAGATTCGAACATCCAAACAAAACATTTCAGAGAAAAAATGCAATGAATAAATAAATACAAGTTTTGTGGTTACATTGAGACTTATTAAAGGGATAGAACACCCAAAAATAAAATAAAAATGGTCCTGTATAAATTTCTTTATTCTGCTGAATGCAAAGGAAGATATTTTAAAGAATGTGTGCAACCAAACACTTGTAGGCACCATTGACTTCCTTACTTTTTTCTCATATTTACAAGTTTATATCTCACAGTTCTGACTATAACACGCAACTGCGAGTTTATATCACACAATTGCATGTTTTTCTTGCAACTGGCTCTTGTGAAAACACACTGACGAAGATCACAAACACACACGAGGGCCTGTTCATTAGAAACCATGAGCTTTTATTGGAATGATTCACCATTACACTTATAAATCCCACCCATGTGTCATCTGCCTTTATCAAAACAAGCTTCTGCTAATACTGGCGCAATCATCATTCCACTCAATCACGTTCATATGATTGGTCTGCGATCATGAATAAAGGACATCTGAAGATAAAAGCAGTCGAGTATCTAAAATGCCATGAAAGAAAGAGAGAGACAAGACAGAAAATCCAGTATATGGGATTTTTTTTAACGTTTTCTTTTAGTCACAAATTTGAGAGATCGAAAGCAAGTATCAAAGTAGAGCAGGAAACACTTTGCTTTAATGTGGTAGGGGTCGAGGGTCATAAAACATTAAAATAAAGGACAGGATGGAGCCGTACACACAGGTCAACATGTGATTCTTTACACCTCAATGACAATAATGGTCCAGTTTTCATCAGTTCAGTAACATCACACATTAACTGAAGACTGAAGCTGTTTCGGGTTCTTACACTGGGATAAAATCAACAAAAAAACACATGTTTGTATGTTTCCAGCAGTCGGGTCGTATCGCCGTCGGACACATGTCTACTCTGAGGGGACCAACAATAGAAAAAGTATTTCTCATTTTTTGCATCCGCACCCTACCATCCCATAAGTGTGTGTGTGTGAGTGTGTGTGATGGTTTAGGACATGACGCCGAACACGGGGTTGTGGCGGCAGATGCTCGGGCCGATCTCCTCGTAGTCCTTCTTGGTGTGACACACCTGGTAGAACTCCGGCTGAAAAGAAGCAGACAGACACGTCGTCACACAGGTGCTTCAAATACAATTAAAGACCTGCATAATACTATACAGAGGAGGACAGTGCTTAAGGATTCTCCATACTTTAGTATTTCTACTCCAGTACATTTTTCAAGTACATATTTTATCAGGGTTATTCTTCGGAAAACTTTTAATTCATTACATCCCAAAGCATAAATTTTACTGCACTACATTTCATAAATAATTGAATACTTAATTACGTTAAAAAATATAGTACTTTCTTTCTTGTACTTAAGTAAAATTTTAATTACTTTTACTTGAGTAAAAGTATACAATACTACATTTTAATGTAATTAAGTATTAAAAGGAGCACTCCACTTTTTTTGAAAATAGGCTCGTTTTTCAAGTCCCCTAGAGTTATATAGTTGAGTTTTACCGTTTTTGAATCCATTCAGCCGATCTTTGTATCTGGCGGTAGCACTTTTAGCATAGCTTAGCATACATCATTGATTCTAATCAGTCCATTAGCATCTCATTCAAAAAATGACCAAAGACACTTTCAATATTTTTCCTATTTAAAACTTGACTCTTCTACAGTTACATCGTGTGCTAAGACCAACTGAAAATGAAAAGTTGTGATTTTCTACACCTATATGGCTAGGAACTACTTTCTCATTCCTGCGTAATAGTCTCGGATCTTCGCGGCTGTACCATGGCTGCAGAATCTTCTGTAACATGTTGTATTCATTACAACATTTTATTTTATTTATTTTTATCCAAAAAAAAATCTTCTTCAAACATGATGTGCTTAAATTCAATAAAAATCATCATCTTATGAAGTTTAACAATCAAATCACATTTAAGCCACATTTTTCTGTCCCCAAATTTAAGACATCTTAGACCATTTAAGAGTTTTTACGACCTTAAATTTGATCAAACTGAATGAAGACTTTAAGGATCCGCGGGGACCCTGATTGAACATCCTGCAGTGAGGATGTAATGAGGATCATTATTAAACATCAGTGTAATTGAGTTCTCACAGAGACGCTCCAGAGATTCACAGACAGCACATCTGAACTGATGCATTATTATAAGGCCGGCAGACAGCGGCTCGGCTTCTAAACGAAGCTGTTATTCATGCAGAGATCTCTATATGTGTACCAGTGAACGCTTATGAGCTGTAGCCTCAGAGATCGTGGATTCCTCGTCCTCAGACGATCACTCACTAGCCTGGCCTGTTAAAGCCATCAGAGCACTTTGGGATTTTAAAAACTGTGGAAACCCTGATCTTCTTTCCCTGACAATAGTTCTGTACACTGTAATGAATTATAAGATAATAAACGGGGAAAATTCTTGAATCGATCCTTCTCCTCCCCATGATTATGGATGTGGTGAAGAGCGGTGTGAGGAGAGGACCGGCTGTGCTCCAGCCCTTAAATAAAGTCGTTCTGTCATTGCGCTCGGAAGCTAATCAAACATTTCTGTATCACTTTACTTAAAGCCTTTATATCCAAGGGCGCAGTGGCTCAGTGGTTCATGTAGATTGTCTACAAACCGGAAGGTTTGTGGTTCGATCCCTGGTTCCACCTGACCAAGTGTCGAGGTGTCCATGAGCAAGACCCCTAACCCCATCTGCTCCCGATGAGCTGATGGTGCCTTACAGGGCTGACACCGCCATCGGTGAGTGAATGTGTGAATGTGAGGCAAAATGTAAAGCGCTTTGGATGGCCATAGGGTCTGTTGAAAGCACTATATAAAAGCAGTCCATTTACAATCTACCATATCTAATGCATATGGGTATTTTAATGCATTAATTATGCACCTTATAATGCATTTTATGATCTCATGAAATAACCACAGTTATAATACTTGTTATGCCTTTATAAATGCATTAAAACACGTGACTAACAACCAATTTCAGACTTAACAAGGAAAATATCAGGATTATTTAACACGATTATAGGTGAGCGATATGATCAAAGTCACAATATCAGTGAAATTTCACAATCACCAATACTTCAGCAAAAATGAATACTAGGTTAACTAATGTAAGAAAAAGGCCAGTTACAGATGACAAGTGAAAAGTCAGCAATACCATAAGAACAAAGAAACTAATTATAAACAATATGGACAAATTAGGGCTGTTGATCGGTTTGTTTGTTTTTATCGCGATTAATTGCACTCTCGTTGTGTGATTAATCACGATTAATTGCACTCTTGTTGTGTGATTAATCACGGTTAATCCCGATTAATTGCACTCTTGTTGTGTGGCTAATCACGGTTAATCCCGATTAATTGCACTCTTGTTGTGTGACTAATCACGGTTAATCCCGATTAATCACACTCTTGCTGTGTGGGTAATCCCGGTTAATCACGCTCTTACTGTGTGATTAATCCCGATTAATTGCACTCTTTTTGTGTGATTAATCCCGATTAATTGCACTCTTTTTGTGTGATTAATCCCGATTAATTGCACTCTTTTTGTGTGATTGATCCCGATTAATTGCACTCTTTTTGTGTGATTTATCCCGATTAATTGCACTCTTCTTGTGCTATTAATCCCGATTAATCACGCTCTTGTTGTGCGAATACACCCGATTAATCACGCTCTTGTTGTGTGATTAATCGCGATTAATGGGCCGTTGGAAGAGCCAACATACCTCACGATGACCTGCACCATCCGATGGGAAAATTTAACTGCAGTAGCCACCGTTCAACCTTAAGAGGGCAGCACTCAGACGTCTTTACACCATATATTATAGAATTAAAACACTTTATACCCAAAATGTCAAAACATTTACTCGAATCAATGAACAGCGCTAATAAAGCACCAGTCCTGAAAAATCATTCACTAAAAAAAAGTTGTTCTAGGGTTTAGTTACCCTTTAAGCAAGCTCTGAAATATCACAAAAGTTCAGTTTATAACATACATTATAATAAAATAGGATATTTTTGTTTGGAAAGATGAAAACGGTACATTTTCATCAGTTATTTTATCTATGGGTCAGTACATTACAGATTTTTGCTCACTCAAAATCAGATAACAGTAAGCAGATAAGCACTGTAAGATCATATTCGGTATGTAGATGGTACAAAAAGAAATTCCTCGAACTATAACATCCCGCTCATGTCCATCGCCTTTACATCTGATTTGAGTGACCCATCTGTATCAAGCTAGTTAATCTGCCTCTGCACTTACTCTCGATTTCATGGGGACAGGAGAGCTGTCAGTCAAATAAATGTGAAAAAGCAACTTGCGTTATTTAAGTAATGGGTTACTTTACTAGTTACTTGAAAAAGTAATCTTATTATGTAATAGCCTACAAGAAAGCATTGAATAATCAAATGTAAAATAACACTGCTTAGTCTTCCTGTACACATTAAATACAGATCCTTATTAAAGTTAGATTGTACTGTCATTTGTTGTTTGATGATCATTCATGACACAGACAGCAGCTGTTACACCTGCGGTGTACCTTTACGCTTACTTAAGACATAAATGACTCTTCAAAAAGGCATTTTTTTTATTTTTGGGTGTATGTGAAGCCATTTGCTTATCCGCATTCGACTCTGACTCGTTTTCATAATCGTTGAAAGCCAAATTCAAATTCGATCATTTCCGATTAATCGACAACCCTTTTGCAAATATTATAAAGCACTTATTATTTAACAACCGATATAATGCATTGTAGTGTACACTGATAAGTAATATGTTAATTTTCAATATTTCAGTAAAATAATTCAAGTAGCCGTGTAGTAAGTGTGTGATGGCGTGTGTATGCAACTCACAGTCGAGGCCAGCATGGATCCTCCGAACCACACGGCGTATCGCTGCATGTGATGGGTGATGACCTGCACGTCGATGGGCTTAGGCTGTGAGAGCAGAAGAGAGGCAGAGGAGGTTTTGAGTTGGGTCATTCTCACTGTAAACGCACTGACGCTGAGGTTGAGCTTTAAACGGGACCTTGAGTTTTCCTCCGCTGAGCTCCTCGCTGAGCTTCAGACGAGCGTCGACCGTTCTCTTCAGGTCTCTCTGCAGACGCCGGCCAAAGTCACGGAACATGGTGGAGCCGCCCGACAGAACGATGTTCTGCAAGAGAGGACATGTTTACACACACGTTGTGTTTCCATGTTTTATGGGGACATTCAATAGGTAATAGGTGGTTTTTATACTGTACAAACCGTATTTTCAATCCCCCTTCACTGCCCCTGCCCCTAAACCTACCCATCACACACACACACACACACACACACACACACACACACACACACACACACCCCCCATCACAGGAGACTGCACAGTTTACTTTCTGTGAAAAAAACCTCATCCTGTGTGATTTATAAGCATTTTGAAAAGTGAGGACATGGGGAACGTCCTCATATTTCACCCTCTTTTTGTAATACCTGTGTCATACCCATGTCATTATACACATTTGTGTCCTGATATTTCACAAAAACACACACACTCAGAGTGTCAGGCGAAACACACACTCACACTCAGTGTCAGGGCGAAACACACACACACACACACACACACACACACACTCAGTGTCAGGGCGAAACACACACACACACACACTCAGTGTCAGGGCGAGACACACACACACACACACACACACACACACACACACACTCAGTGTCAGGGCGAGACACACACACACACACACACACACACACACACACACACACACACAGTGTCAGGCGAGACACACACACACACTCAGTGTCAGGCGAGACACACACACACACTCAGTGTCAGGGCGAGACACACACACACTCAGTGTCAGGGCGAGACACACACACACACACACACACACACACACTCAGTGTCAGGGCGAGACACACACACACACACACACACACACACACACACACACACACACACACACAGTGTCAGGCGAGACACACACACACACACACTCAGTGTCAGGGTGAGAGACACACACACACTCAGTGTCAGGGCGAGACACACACACACACACTCAGTGTCAGGAGACACACACACACACACACACTCAGTGTCAGGCGAGACACACACACACACTCAGTGTCAGGGCGACACACACACACACACTCAGTGTCAGGGCGAGACACACACACACACACTCAGTGTCAGGGCGAGACACACACACACACACACACACACACTCAGTGTCAGGGCGACACACACACACACACACACACACTCAGTGTCAGGGCGACACACACACACACACTCAGTGTCAGGGCGAGACACACACACACGCACGCACGCACGCACAAAACCTCATTTTCCCACAAGGACAAGGATATTGCCATCTTTGTGAGGACATTTTGTTGTCCCCATACCGTAGGGATTACCAGTCCACGCGCACTCTCGCACACTCTCGCACTCATACACACACACACACACACACACACACACACACACACACACACTGACCTTATAGAGCGGACGGCGCACGTCGATTGGACAGTTCTGAATGACCTCATCAACCACCTCAGAGATCGGCTGAGTGAAGTCTGGATTAGCGAACTGAAAGAGGAAACAGAAGTGTGTGATATTTTTAATATCAAGTTCAAGACATTTTTTAAGAACTGCAAAAATATGAATACTATTAATACTGTATGTCTCTACAGAACAAATAAAGCTTAATAATGCATCTCATATTCTTTTAATTAAACCAACTGTGGCAAACATTCGACGAGGACATTGAGTCTTGAAAAATATTAAACATGTTTTGCTGATATGTCTTCAATATGTCTTGAGACTATGTACATACAGTCATGCCCGTGTTTTTCATGACCGCAAACCTTCAAAATATGAGGAAAATGTTCTATATATTTTTTTATATTTTAAATATGAATGAAGAACAAAACACTAAACTTATGATATTCATCTGACAAAATTATTATTTGGCAAAAAAGGCAAACTACAGCTACAGGTTTAATTTGACTATGCAAAAATTGCATTACATTTTTTTTAAATATTTTGATGGTTCTCTCTTGTTTTTGCATGTGTTCATATTTTGTTTGTATGACAGCCTGGACAAATATAATGTCAGCACAATTAGTCATGTTTCATTGCATTATCATCACTAATAAAACAATAAACTCAAAGCACAACTAAACAATATGCTTAGAAAATCTATAACACATTTTGAATAATATTTAAATAAATGCCAATTTTCCTATGCCGGACATCACTTTAGCCCAATACTGTATGAACTAAAATTGGTTTGTGTACTAATAATATCAATACATATGAATTAGAGGTCGACTGATAATGGATTGTGCTGATGCAATGATAATATATTTAAAGAAAAGAAAAAGTGCAAAGATTATTATGCAGATGCTATAATGTTCTTAGTCTTTAAAGGCATAATATGTAGTTTTTTGGCACTTTTCAAAACAATGATTCATTTCTGTCCATCAAACTGAAGGGGGGAGTCTGAAATCCCCTGCCGCTTCAATATACCTGTAAATATCTTAATCAGATTCATAATCAAAGCCTTAATTAATATTTATCCTCTTATTTCTAATGATTAATTCCAGTTGATTTTACTCAATAGAACTACTGATTGTTTGTTCTTCTTTTATGTTTTCTAAAGTTTGTATTTGATCTTTGAGTGGCGTCTGGCCTATGTGTAACACAGCCCCTAACATGCTGGGAGTGCAGTAACAGTGCACTTAGCACGGCTTCCATAGATTAAATATGAATTTGTCTTTCATTTTTATTATATTTTATTCATTTTATACTTCCTTTTACTGAAACACTAAAGAATCAAGATGAATATTGCCTGTACTATTGTCTGTACCTCTCACTGAGAGAAAGCACATGTTATCAGTATGTTTTTGTGTGTGTGCGTTGCATGATCTGTGCAGGCCCAATATTGAAGATGGACATTTTCTGCACACAACACCAGACGTGAAGACGCCTTTCTGCAACCTCCGAGGTCAACAATGATCTAAATCTAGTCATGGGGCGACAACTAGTCTACCTAGTTTAGTGATATGCTCTGCTATCTATCCTTGTGTGGAAATTTACCATGACTGTGCATTTTCTCTGAGCCAATCAGAATCATACACCTTGAAGAAATGATGTGGCTAGACCTTGAAAACAGTATTACTGTTGGGACAATTGTATGTATGGTACGACGAGACCGGTAGAGAGGAAGCGCGGCCTACGAACTCCTTGTGAGACAGGGTAACGCGGGTATGATGTCATTGATAGGCGACACACGGTCCGTGTCCTGGTTAAAATTGCTGATTTCTCTGGGTTTAAACATTCTTGGAAACATTTGGGATAATGCATACACGCCAACAAAATATAACACTGCTCTAGCGGATATTGGATATTTTAATCCAGAAATCTTACATATTGTGCCTTTAATAGCAATAATTGATATACAAACCTCAGGATGAAAGAAGATCTCGGGTCCCAGGAAGCGCTCGTATCCCACATCGATGGTGAACTCTTTCTTGCTGATGGCGTTGATGCCGGTGTACTGCTTGATCCATTTGGATCCGTCTGTGTCGTACTTGTTGAACTCCTTCACCAGGTCGGGACAGACGTAACTGAAGCGCTCCTGCACAGCGGACAGACACGCTCAGAGTCTGGAGGACGGGGCGCTTGTGTGGTCATCACACACACACACACACACCCACCACACTCACACACGCTGCGCTTCACACTCACACGTTCACACTCCACACACTCGCTCAGTTCACACTCACTGCGCTCACACTCGCACACGCCGCGTTCACACTCGCTCGCGTTCACACTCGCTGCACCAGCGTTCACACTCCACACGCGTTCACACTCGCCGCGTTCACACTCACCTCGCGCGCCACACTCAGCGTCACACGCTCTCTCTCACCGTAACTGCTCACTACGCCGCTCACCGCTCACACTCATACACGCTGCCAACACTACCCTCGTCACACTCGCACGTACCTGCTCACATCCTCACACGCGCTCACACCTGCGCTCACTCACACACGCAGCTCTTCACTCAGCGCTGCCGTTTCACACTGCCGCTTACACTCGCACACTGCACACTGCTGCTTTTACATCGCACGCGCACGCTCAAACCGCGCGTTCACACGCCTCGCTCACACTCGCGTTCACTCGCGGGCTCACAGCGCTTCAAGTATCGCACGCGTTCAACTCGCGAAGTTCACACTCACAACCACACACTAGCGCGTGTACACATCACGACTCACACTGCGCGCCTCACTCGATACGCTCACTGGCCTTCACACACCGCACACGCCGCTCGCTGCGTTCCACCGGGCCACACGTGTGACGTACACACGTCATGACGTGAGTAACACACTCCGCTGTCACACCGTGCAGCCCCTGGTGTTCGCTCACCCACACACACGAGATGTCACCACTGGGCTGCCGCCACAGCCACACACGCCGCACACTCCACACACACACACACACACACACACACACACACACACACACACACACACACACACACACACACACACACCAAAGCACAGAGTTTTTACCTTTCCTGCTCAGTCCTATCCTGTGAAGAAGTGGCCGAGAGCCTGAGGCTCAGACAAATGCACAAAAACATGATGCTCTTCCTCAGTGTTTCTGCCTTGTTTCCAGCACAAATATCTAAACATTCATAAATCAAGACATTTACTGAAGGAGCAAAATGACTGAAGATATAAAAATAAACTTAATTCAAAGGGAAATCATTATTGCAGTGCATCACTATAATAGCTCAATTTTAATCATGATATTGAATTAAGTTAAAGAAATTTGAGTGTTGTTAATCACAAGTTTAAAATCTTTTTCCATGTTACAAAAAGAATGTTGGAGGTTTTAATGCAGTAAACAATACAGTTAAAGTGTTTCAAGTATAAAATGTTTCAAAAAGACTAAAAGTCAACTATAAAGAATCAGAAGATTGTCAGATCTGGCACATTTACTTCAGATTACTAGGTAAAAATGTTTCAGTGTAAAGAAAATACATTTCAAATCTTATTTGATAAATCTTTTCATTTTCAAAATGCTTGACAAAAAAAAGCATTCTAAAAATGGAAACATTGTAATAAAGATGAGTCATATGATATCAGCTCTCAGGACTGGCACGAGTCATTGTTCAAGTGGACAGAATGATATGCGAGTGTGTGAGTGTGACGTACCACTGGAATGACGTGAGTAACTCCGTCTCCGCTGTCGATGACGGTTCCTGTGAGTGTTCGCTCACCCACCTGCCGAGATGTCCATGATGCTGCGAGAGCCAAAACAGCCTGAAAACACACACACACACACACACACACACACACACACACACACACACACACACACACACACACACACACACACACACACACACACACACACACACACACACACACACAATCAATCAGCCAAACACCATAAACACAGTATGTATGTGTGTTAGTGTGTTAGATCTTATTCCTAAATGATTCGTCTCTGTCTATTAAACCTTTGACGAGTCTGATCACAGCGGATTCAGATCTGTGTTTGATCCAGAGAGAGTAGCTGTCATGTAAAGATATGAAACGGCTTCTCTTCAACCACACAGTGTCATTATTTCTGTCTTACAATAATTCAGATGATCACAGAAGTACTGGATAAAAGTTTATAGTTCAGATAGAAACAATGATGACTACAGTTTTTATAAAATTGTAATAAAATTATGATTCTCAGTTTATCCAGAATCATGCAGCTCGTGTGTGTGTGTGTGTGTGTGTGTGCGTATATGATGTGTGGTGTGTGTGTGTGTGTGCGCGTGCGTGCGTACCTGCACAGCGATGTACAGCCCTGGCACATTAAAGGACTCAAACATAATCTCGGCCGTGTACTCGCGGTTCTCTGGAGTGTTTAAAGGTGGTTCAGTCTGCAACAGAGAAAACAACAGCAGGAAGTGATGCACTGGTCTAAATCAACAACTAGTGGAGTTACACAGTGTCCAAACCAGACGCTTTACACGATGTTAATCAGTCTTTTCCATGTTAATCAGAGGTTCCATCTTGGCACCGCGTCACTCCCGGATAACTGAAAATGGGCAAAGAGGCGGGGCGTGGGCGAGCTGAGGTTTGCTGAAACCACACCCACCTAGCACGACCATAGTTGCTACCCACCTGTCACTCAAAGTGGCCACGCCCTTAACTATGCAGAATTTTAAGGCTTTATATAATGTAAACAAATGAGTTATAAAAATATTCACCCCCCTCACAGTCGTCATGAAGGGCAAAACTAGCCGTTTAGTCCAAAACAACAGTTTGTCCCAGACTGTAAACATGTTTTATTCTGCTGTAAAGTTGGGCATCTTAACATGAGCTCAATGAGATTCTGGAGCCGGTCTCTAGTGGCCAGTCGAGGAACTGCAGTTTAAGTCACTTCCGTATCGGCTTCATGAGAGACCGCAGGAGGAGCCTGCGATTCTATTTGAAACGGCTTCCATTACCTCGATTACGAGATGAGGGAACATAATAAATTACAGCCAATCAGAACAGTGTGTGGGCGGAGTCTCTCTGCAAGCACACTGATACAATCCTCATCATTGAACAGACCGGGGTGTTCACATTGAGTTAAGATCACTTTCAGTATGGCTATGAATATAAGATGCTTTAAACATTAAATGAAGCACATAAACACTACCTGAGATTATCATTGTCGTAGTTTGCACAACATCGCAGAAATAGAAAACGCACGTATCATTGTTGTGGATGGTTAGGACAAAACTCGGATTAACATGGAAATATGTATTTTATCACGTGTTGTGGTGCTAAAGGCCAAGATGACCACATGAGCAGCAGCGCTCAGGCGGAGGTTTACTCACTAGCAGGAAGTAATGGTCCTCGGGTTCGGCCCTCAGGTACTTGAAGATCACCTGCTCCATAAACCTCTCCATCAGATCCCAATCCTCCACGATCCCGTGCCGTATGGGCCACTGCAGAGACACACACACACACGCTCAGGGATCACACACACACACGTCTGGAGGAATGTTTCTACAGATGATGATTAGGATGGTGAGAGATCAGCATCACATGATTGATTAGAGTATAAACCGTAATGCCATATCAGCAACTAATGGCTTTTTTCATAGCAAGAGCAGAGCTGCACATTAACACACGGAATAAAATAGAAAAGTACAACAGATTAAACTGTGACCCTGGAGCACTAAACCAGTCCTGCGTCTCACGGGTTATCTGTGGAAATAGCCAACAATACATTGCATGGGTCAAAATGATCAGTTTTTCTTTTATGCCAAAACTCATTAGGATATTAAGATCATGCTCCATGAAGATATTTAGTAAATTTCCTACCGTAAATATATCAAATGTATTATTAGTAGTAATATGCATTGCTAAGGACTTCATTTGGACAACTTTAAAGGAGATTTTCTCAATATTTAGATTTTTTTGCACCCTCAGATTCCAGGGGTCCGTTCTTCGTACGTGGCTAGCTCAGTTACCTGGATTTGATTGTTGATGATTTGGCATGATCTGGGATTGTTTGGTTCTTCGACGCTCATCCTGGACTTGCTATCATAGCAACAGGTCCGTAAGATTAAACCTGCTCGGGAGCTGCTGCTTTCATGTAAACGGGATCAGATTGCATCTTGAGGTGATGCTTAAAATCTGTCCTAGCCACTGCGACTATTACAAGAATTCCTTACTGAACCAATAATAATAATTTTATTAAATAATAATAATAATTATTATAAAAATATTATGAAAATGATATTTTAATGTTGTGTAAAAGGTGCTATAGACACTTGATTGAGAGATTTATTTGTGATGGAATAATTACTTTATAGTTTACTCACATGTACAGTTAATCTGTGCCATGCATTCATTTGAGCGATGACATATTATGGGATGTCTTGATGCAGCGTAAGAGATGCAGATTAGAAACTTTAATTAATACTGTCATGTAACAAATCTGCTTCAAATTGAATTAAAAACTAAATTACTAACCCTAACCCATTCTATAAAATCGTGAGAATCACGTACATCAAAAACAGTGCACATTTAATTTATCTATTAGAACTTTTATGTTGGTTTGGTCGTTTGGCTGTTTTCTTATAAAGGTCCAGAAATTCACGTTTTTTCTCTTTTTTAATTATGATGTCATTACGTTGTCTTGATGCCAGCCAATCGCTGCATTGCTGATCGATGCGAGTATCGATGGATCTTCCCTCTTCAGGGAACACAGGAACGCGCAGTAATCTTATGGCGCTTTTCCACTGCATGGTACGGCTCGGTACAGCTCGCTTAAACAGTACCACCTCGGTTGGGGTTCCAAGCGTGCCGTATCGATACTAAAATGTGACGAGTAAACACTGCAGATCACTGATTGGTCAGAGAGAATCGACACTACTAGCGTCATTGGATTTGCGACACCAACCTGCTAGCAGTAACAGCCAGGCAGTATCGTTGGCAAGACTTGAAAGGAAAATATGATATAGTGATTGAGACCGTATACAGGGAGTGCAGAATTATTAGGCAAATGAGTATTTTGACCACATCATCCTCGTTATGCATGTTGTCTTACTCCAAGCTGTATAGGGTTGAAAGCCTACTACCAATTAAGCATATTAGGTGATGTGCATCTCTGTAATGAGAAGGGGTGTGGTCTAATGACATCAACACCCTATATCAGGTGTGCATAATTATTAGGCAACTTCATTTCCTTTGGCAAAATGGGTCAAAAGAAGGACTTGACAGGCTCAGAAAAGTCAAAAATAGTGAGATATATTGCAGAGGGATGCAGCAGTCTTAAAATAGCCAAGCTTCTGAAGCGTGATCATCGAACAATCAAGCGTTTCATTCAAAATAGTCAACAGGGTCGTAAGAAGCGTGTGGAAAAACCAAGGCGCAAAATAACTGCCCGTGAACTGAGAAAAGTCAAGCGTGCAGCTGCCAAGATCCCACTGGCCACCAGTTTGGCCATATTTCAGAGCTGCAACATCACTGGAGTGCCCAAAAGCACAAGGTGTGCAATACTCAGAGACATGAATTTATCATCATTACTCCAGTCTTCAGTGTCACATGACCCTTCACTAATCACTCTCATATGAGGATTTTCTGCTCAACAAAATTTGTGATTATCAATGTTGTGCTGCTTTATATTTTTATGGAAACTGTGATCCTAAATCGCCCCTATACCCTATAATAGGGCGTTATTTGAGGGCACAGCCATTTGTAGATATAAGTCTGTAGATATAAGGGTGCTCGGCTTATATCTGTAAGGTGTAGTCTGTAGTGCACATCTATAGGGTGCTCGGCTTATATATGTAAGGTGTAGTCTGTAGTGCACATCTGTAGGGTGCTTGGCGTATGTCTGTAATGCACATCTATAGGGTGCTCGGCTTATATATGTAAGGTGTAGTCTATAGTGCACATCTATAGGGTGCTTGGCTTGTGTCTGTAGGTGTAGTCTGTAATGCACATCTGTAGGGTGCTCTGCTTGTGTCTGTAAGGTGTAGTCTGTAGTGCACATCTGTAGGGTGCTTGGCGTATGTCTGTAGTGTGTAGTGCACATCTATAGGGTGCTTGGCTTGTGTCTGTATGGTGTATTCCACATCTGTATTGTGCTAGACTGGTGTCTGTAGTGTGTAGTGCACATCTGTAGTGTGCTAGGCTGGTGTCTGTAGGGTGTAGTGGACATCTGTAGTGTGCTAGGCTGGTGTCTGTAGTGTGTAGTGCACATCTGTAGTGTGCTAGGCTGATGTCTGTAGGGTGTAGTGCACATCTGTAGTGTGCTAGGGTGATGTCTGTAGGGTGTAGTGCACATCTGTAGTGTGCTAGGGTGATGTCTGTTGTAGTGCACATCTGTAGGGTGCTCTATGGTTTCGGACACCACTACAAATGGCTGTGCCCTCAAATAACGCCCTATTATAGGGTATAGGGGCGATTTAGGATCACAGTTTCCATAAAAATATAAAGCAGCACAACATTGATAATCACAAATTTTGTTGAGCAGAAAATCCTCATATGAGAGTGATTAGTGAAGGGTCATGTGACACTGAAGACTGGAGTAATGATGATTAATTCAGCTTTGATCAAATGTAATTTTAACATATATATTCATATTTAACATATATATATATATCACAATTTTTAATGTATTTTTGATCAAATAAATGCAGTTTTGGTCTCACCGACGCAAACGTTTGAACAGTAGTGTACATTTTTCATGCGGGGTCACTCACTTTGGTGGCGTAATTGGGTTTATCGATGGCTTCGTCTCCGATGAAGAAGTCGAGGTCATCCACACCCTTCATCATCCTCCGCTGAGCCTGGTCGCCCACCTTCGCCGACTCCTTGATGGCGATGCCTGACAGAAGAGAAGGATGATGGGAAGCCAGAGATCATCAGATGCATAAAATATAAAGCAGCACATAAAAGATATAAAGCAGCACAACATTGATAATCCACCAAATTTTTGTTGAGCAGTGCTAGGTCCTCAGATGTCTCTTAGTGGTACACTGCATCTGTACAGGGTATCTGATGGTTCAGCTCTCTTGACCAATACAAATGTACTTTAACAAATGATCAAATTTAATCAATATATATATATGATATATAAATGACTATTCTTCCATTTCATTGTATTAGAGTAGAGATTGAAGTAAAAAAAGCAATTTCAAGCCAATGAAAACGCTAGAAAATTGTACTAACTAGAAAAAGCCTTAAATGACAGAAACTGGCTTAGAGATCGTCTGTTTCTGCAGCTCAAACTCTGCTTCTCTACAGCCGTCTGAAGCTCGTGCACTACACCCTACAAATGTGCACTACACCCTACAGAAACCACCCTTGCACACTACAGACATACACTACACCCTACAGATGTGCACTACACCCTACAGAAACCACCCTTGCACACTACAGACATACACTACACCCTACAGATGTGCACTACACCCTACAGACATCAGCCTAGCAGACTAGAGATGTGCCCTACACCCTACAGATGTGCACTACACCCTACAGACATCAGCCTAGCAGACTACAGACATGCACTACACCCTACAGAAACCAGCCTTGCACACTAGAGATGTGCACTACACCCTACAGACATCAGCCTAGCACACTACAGATGTGCACTACACCCTACAGAAACCAGCCTTGCACACTATAGATGAGTCCTACACCCTACAGACATCAGCCTAGCACACTACAGATGTGCACTACACCCTACAGAAACCACCCTTGCACACTAGAGATGTGCCCTACACCCTACAGATATAAGCAGAGCACCCTACAGATGTGCACTAGACTACAGACATCAGCCTAGCACACTACAGATGTGCACTACACCCTACAGATGTGCACTACACCCTACAGACACCTGCCTAGCACACTACAGACATGCACTACACCCTACAGACATAAGCCAAGCACACTACAGATGTCCACTACACCCTACAGACACCAGCCTAGCACACTACAGATGTGCACTACACCCTACAGACACCAGCCTAGCACACTACAGATGTGCACTACACCCTACAGACATCAGCCTAGCACACTACAGATGTGCACTACACCCTACAGACATCAGCCTAGCACACTACAGATGTGCACTACACCCTACAGAAACCAGCCTTGCACACTCAGAGATGTGCCCTACAGCCTACAGACATCAGCCTAGCACACTACAGATGTGCACTACACCCTACAGACATCAGCCTAGCACACTACAGATGTGCACTACACCCTACAGACATAAGCCAAGCACCCTACAGATGTCCACTACACCCTACAGACACCAGACTAGCACACTACAGATGTGCACTACACCCTACAGACACCAGCCTAGCACAATACAGATGTGCACTACACCCTACAGAAACAGCCTTGCACACTAGAGATGTGCCCTACACCCTACAGACACCAGCCTAGCACACTACAGATGTGCACTACACCCTACAGACATCAGCCTAGCACACTACAGATGTGCACTACACCCTACAGAAACCAGCCTAGCACCCTACAGATGTGCACTAGACTACAGACATCAGCCTAGCACACTACAGAAATGCACTACACCCTACAGACATAAGCCAAGCACACTACAGATGTGCACTACACCCTACAGACATCAGCCGAGCACACTACATTTGTGCACTACACCCTACAGACATCAGCCTAGCAAACTACAGATGTGCACTACACCCTACAGAAACCAGCCTTGCACACTAGAGATGTGCCCTACACCCTACAGACACCAGCCTAGCACACTACAGATGTGCACTACACCCTACAGAAACCAGCCTTGCACACTACAGATGTGCCCTACACCCTACAGACACCAGCCTAGCACACTACAGCAACAGATGTGCACTACACCCTACAGACACCAGCCTAGCACACTACAGATGTGCACTACACCCTACAGACACCAGCCAAGCACCCTACAGATGTGCACTACACCCTACAGACACCAGCCTAGCACAATACAGATGTGCACTACACCCTACAGAAACCAGCCTTGCACACTAGAGATGTGCCCTACACCCTACAGACACCAGCCTAGCACACTACAGATGCACTACACCCTACAGAAACCAGCCTAGCACACTACAGATGTGCACTACACCTACAGAAACCAGCCTAGCACACTACAGATGTGCACTACACCCTACAGACATCAGCCTAGCACACTACAGAAATGCACTACACCCTACAGACATAAGCCAAGCACCCTTGCACAGATGTGCACTACACCCTACAGACATCAGCCGAGCACACTACAGATTTGTGCACTACACTACAGACATCAGCCTAGCACACTACAGATGTACACACCCTACAAAAACCAGCCTTGCATACTAGAGATGTGCCCTACACACTACAGACACCAGCCTAGCACACTACAGACAGATGCACTACATACAGACATAAGCCGAGCACCCTACATATGTGCACTACACACTATAGACATAAACCTTGCACCCTACAGCTGTACACTACAGACATTAGCACAGAAGAATAGACACTCACATGAGGGAATGATGAACTGTGGTTCTGTGTTTCCTGCATATCCCAGTTTAGTGTACCTGAAACAGAAAGCACACACACACACACACACACACACACACACACACACACACACACACACACACACACACACACACACATTACTGCTCATATTCATTCATTAATGCACACATCACTCAAGTGTTGCAGTTCCTGTTTGAAGAGCTGCATATCAAAATAAATAAAACACCACCAATTCATCCTGTCCGTTTCATATTTCTATACGACGTGCACATAATTCAGAGTGTGTTCATAAATCAAAAATACATATTTAAAAACACAGCAAATCCAACGAGGGATGTCAACATCTCACACACTGTCACTGTTTCTGAAGAGAATCGCACTGTTATTCATCGAAAACACGAACCTTTTGCATTTAAGAATAAAAATGTATTTATTAATTAGTGTTGTGTAGTTTCATGTCTCAACATGTCAAAATAGCTTCACACTGTCGATCTGTCCTGCTCAATAAAAACACCACAGAATCAAAACATTTATAATCATTCGCCAATATCCAGAATTATATTTTAATGCAGGTTACGGATTTTAAAGGATTTCGTGTTTTTCTCTGTTTGCCCATATAAGGCCGCAGCAAGAATACGGAAGTAGAGGAAGAGGAAGCAGCTGTGCGCATGCGCACAAGAAAAGACAACAGATTCAATCATTTTTACCCGTTCTTCAAACTCATTTAGTTTTAGATTTTAACCATTTATATTATAATACGTAATCAATATAATCATTCTGCTCCGCGAAAACAATTTTTATATGCGCGTTAAAGCGGCGCGTTCCGCCGCTCGGGCGCCTGTAATCTCAGCATCACACACTCGGCTCAAACACACTGATTTCATGACAGCTATCGCGCATCTCTGCGCTGGAAAAAGCCAATATCGCAAAGCTCAAACAGCAGCTGATAAACGGAGAACGGTCATGCAGCAACAGAACGTTATCCGTGCAGGAGCGCGCGCGCGTCTCGCGCCGGTTATCATTAGAAGGGGACGGATCGCGCGGTTCACTCACCCTGTGCCACAATCCACAACGCATGCCGGTAACCGAGCGGCCATCTCGAGTGGTTAAAGAGCCGGTGAGCTCCCGGTACGAGTGATGATCAGTCGCTCCGTTTGTGCGCGAGGCGGAACCCGGAAACGCGAAGGGAAGCGTTTTCCACTTCCGCATTCAAGCACAGGCGAAACCGAGCGCGTCACACAGTGATGACAGAGCGGCTCAAACACGTGACTGAAACTCTAACGCTTTTCAAAGCACATCTTATCCTAGAGATTGTTCGTTTTCCCTAATTCTGTCAAAGCACGAGCACACACTCAACGCACAGCGGGGATATTGAAAAATAAACTATAATAATCTCAGAAAAAATAGTTAAAAACAATAATAGCGATGTATAATACGTGTCAGTAATGTTGTGGGTTTGTCCCCATACACACACTTGTCTACCTAAAGCCGTATTTCCTGTCTTTGGCCCAAGTGTTCACTTTATTAACTAGTCTATGTCTGTTCAGTAGTTCCTCTGTGGTAGACGACGCTGTGCTGCTTCTAATAAAGTGACCAAATTCATTTCTCACCTCTGCACCAACACTTCACGCTTTACTACCAAATTATGTGTAATATTTAATTTATTTAACGTACACTGGACAAATGTGTCTTCTTCTGAAAATGGTAATTTATGGTATTAGAGATAGAATGGATGTTTAAGATTGTTTCCTGTCACTACATCACTGCACTACACCCTACAGACATCAGCCTAGCACACTACAGATGTGCACTACACCCTACAGACATCAGCCTAGCACACTACAGATGTGCACTACACCCTACAGACATCAGCCTAGCACACTACAGATGTGCACTACACCCTACAGACACCAGCCTAGCACACTACAGATGTGCACTACACCCTACAGACACCAGCCTAGCACACTACAGATGTGCACTACACCCTACAGACACCAGCCTAGCACACTACAGATGTGCACTACACCCTACAGACACCAGCCTAGCACACTACAGATGTGCACTACACCCTACAGACACCAGCCTAGCACACTACAGATGTGCACTACACCCTACAGACATCAGCCTAGCACACTACAGATGTGCACTACACCCTACAGACATCACCCTAGCACACTACAGATATGCACTACACCCTACAGACATCAGCCTAGCACACTAAAGATGTGCACTACACCCTACAGACATCAGCCTAGCACAAAGATGTGCACTACACCCTACAGACATCAGCCTAGCACACTAAAGATGTGCACTACACCCTACAGACACCAGCCTAGAACACTACAGATGTGCACTACACCCTACAGACACCAGCCTAGGACACTACAGATGTGCACTACACCCTACAGACACCAGCATAGCACACTAAAGATGTGCACTACACCCTACAGACACCAGCCTAGAACACTACAGATGTGCACTACACCCTACAGACACCAGCCTAGCAACACTACAGATGTGCACTACACCCTACAGACACCAGCCTAGAACACTACAGATGTGCACTACACCCTACAGACACCAGCCTAGCACACTACAGATGTGCACTACACCCTACAGACACCAACCTAGCACACTACAGATGTGCACTACACCCTACAGACATCAGCCTAGCACACTACAGATGTGCACTACACCCTACAGACACCAGCCTAGAACACTACAGATGTGCACTACACCCTACAGACATCAGCCTAACACACTACATCACTGCACTACACCCTACAGACATCAGCCTAGCACACTACAGATGTGCACTACACCCTACAGACACCAGCCTAGCACACTACAGATGTGCACTACACCCTACAGACACCAGCCTAGCAAACTACAGATGTGCACTACACCCTACAGACACAAGCCTAGCACACTACAGATGTGCATTACACCCTACAGACATCAGCCTAGCACACTACAGATGTGCACTACACCCTACAGACATCAGCCTAGCACACTACAGATGTGCACTACAACAGACATCAGCCTAGCACACTACAGATGTGCACTACACCCTACAGACATCAGCCTAGCACACTACAGATGTGCACTACACCCCACAGACATCAGCCTTGCACACTACAGATGTGCACTACACCCTACAGACATCAGCCTAACACACTACAGATGTGCACTACAACAGACATCAGCCTAGCACACTACAGATGTGCACTACACCCTACAGACATCAGCCTAGCACACTACAGATGTGCACTACACCCTACAGACATCAGCCTAGCACACTACAGATGTGCACTACACCCCACAGACATCAGCCTAGCACACTACAGATGTGCACTACACTTAAGTGTGGATAGTTGAATAAAGATTTTTAAGGGCACTTATTCCAATCTCGTGCACACTCTCAAGTGGCCTCAGTAACTGCTGTTTTAAAATGTTTATCCATTTTGTTAAACATTCTGAATGTCAATACTGTTCTATATTATGTTTTAATATTAATCTCTGTGTGCATGTTTGCAAAGCAAGCATGGCAAAAAAAAAGTTTTTACTTTTTAGCATAATTTTAGCTTATGTGCACGCTTTTTTGATAAAACATCGATGTTGTATGTATATGTATGCAAATTGTCAATGAGACATTAACAAGCTATTAATGTAAACACTCTTAACAAACGATTAAACCGAAATGTAATTTATATGTTGTTTTTTATAATGAATTTGGCCATCAGATGGCGCTCTATTGGCCTCTGACTGAAGATCTTGTCTGCATCATTACAACAGCAGGAGTTTTTATGATCAGAAACACTGTATGATTTCATTAATGTAGTTATATATGTCCCAGAGCACATGAGAGTAAGGCAGGCAGAGTAATGACACCAAGGTTTGATTTTGACATCGCTGGGTCATAAAAGCATTTAACCAGTGTTATTAATTAAGGTAAATTGAGGCAGTTTAACAGAGACCTAAAACATTACTGTCTGTGTCCATTTTGCACGCGTCTGACACAGAACGTTAAATTCTACTGTGCTACTTTCCCATTGTTTTTCTAGGTAATCAAGCGCTGGAGTGTTTACCGGTTGCGCTCGCGGAGACTTCGGTTCGAATCCCGCTCGGAGCGGGTCGAGTAGTATCAGTTACATTTTGTGCCGTGACCCGGATGGGAGTGAGTTTGTGAGTTTAGCGGGGTGAGTGTAAATTATGTATTGTGAGTGTAAACTTCCCCTGGCATTAAGAGGCAAGCGTCTCTGTGGTCTTTAGCATCCTTGCTAGTGCGACCGCCTCCCACGCCGAGACCTCGGTTCGAATCCCGTTCGGAGTGGGTTGAGCAGGACTGGCTATATTTGTAACTGCTATTCTTTATTAGTCCTCATCGCCATGTCTTGTAATTAAAGTAAAGCACATGTACATATATGAATAGTCATTTGAAGCATGTTTAAGCCTATGTCTTATACAGTTAAAGGTGTGATGAATAGAGAAACCAACTTTCCCTTGAGCCTTTGATATATCAAAGTTCATCATGATATAAGAATATTCTGTAAGTTTCAGAGCTGAAAACTTCCTTGTTAGTCAAAGAAAAGCTTTTATAGACACCAGGCCCAGAAAACGAGAGCTGGAATCCAATGACGTCATGGGAAGAAGAAACGCAACTCAGCTGATGAATATGTATGAGTGCTTCTGAAGCCCCGCCCACAGAGTCGAGGCGCCACAGGTTTACAGAGCAGTGATCATGGCGAGTACAGTAATATATCGCTCTGTGCCAGGCTGTGGAAGAACACAGTCGCTGCGTAAGCTTCCTTCAGATGCTACTATTAGGAATGAGTGGTTGAACTTTATTTTTAATGAAGTTCCAGCTCACGTGGGGAAGACATGCACGTGTGTTAGCTTCATTTCTGAGTCTCAGGGGCTGGATTTGCAGACACAGTGTTGTGCTTCTATATTGGATTCGACATGAATGGTGCAACAAACTTATGTGAGTAAAACATCTTTTATATATGTAATGGTCTTAGGCCTATGAATCTCAAATAGTGAAATTTGCAGACACGTGTGTGTGTGTGTGTGTGTGTGTGTGTGTGTGTGCCTTCTATATGTGGATTCCACATGGGGACAAAATGTCCCCACAAAGATGCAATTTCAAATCCTTGTCCTTGTGGGGACATTTTTTTGTCCCCATGAGGAAAACATCTTATAAATCACACTAAGTGATGTTTTTGAAAAAGTAAATGCAGCATGTCTCCTGTGATGAATCTCAAATAGTGAAATAATATTCCTTTACAGTATAAAATGATTACGCCTATGGAATGTCCCCATGGAAACACAACATGTGTGTGTGTGTGTGTGTGTGTGTGCTTATCGACCGATCCGGCGGGCCATGTAATACAGAAATAATATTCCAATCAATCTCGGGTGGATGAGAAATAAATCATTGTGTTTGTTTGATAAAGACGTTTACGAGCCCTGTGATCGAGAGAATCTTTCCGGTTGCCGCTTTCAAAACGATCCCTCCCTAATGTGAACTGAACTGACAGGGGACGCTCATTAAATATGCAAATCTAATCCAATCGCGTTTACTTCCAAGTCTCCAGTGCGGCACGCCCATCGAAACCCAGCGTTCAGGAGAACGCCTCAAGAAAACAGCCTATTACTGATTCATTATGATGTTTCTGAATGTAAAAACCACACAAACGTCTTTAGTTGACCTCAGACAACAGAATAAAAAAATTAAAAAGCCTGTTCATGACACTTTTAAAGTCTGAACTTGACCAAAATTCCAGAATTGTTAGCGAACTGATTAGATAGTTCAGTGAATGTTTACATGATTGTCAAAGAATGAGACGCTAAATATAATTTTGGCTTTAATAAGATTTCCCCAATAATAATAAACTTGGTGTCCTCCATGGTTCGGACAACAATTAGCAATTGAATGTGCAAGCTCATAATCACGACTTCAGAGGTGGGAAGTTGGAAATGTGCGATAGCCTGTAAAGGCAGTATTAAAATAAGAGGCAGATCACACAGAGCATGCTTCCCAGATGTTTAGAATCCAACATGGCCGACAGAACATCCAAGGGCTGGATTTTGGTCTCATGAGGGAGTAAAAACAACAACAACAACATCATATCTTGTAATTGCAACATCACAAACTGTGAATCAAACATTAAATATGTCCCTTTATTAGACAGTTTACCGTGTTCCTCCACCAGAAGGTCAGACATACATGTGGACAAATGAGGCTGTTTGTTAAAGTTTACACAGATCCTCTATTTATACAAAACCACATGCTTTATTCCTTATTAGGCGTGTGTCCATTCTGACCGAAGGGCCCTAAGTGGATGTGGACCGCTATGGTTTCCCCAACCATTGGCGGTTGTTGCTAATAGATCATTTGGTTTTCTTCAAGATGTAGGTCACCCAAACACTTCCTACATACAAGCATCCATCGTGAGTTTGTCTGCTGTGGACAGAATCAGATTTAGCCTTACAATTACAAGGACATGTAAAACTGCGTCAACAGAACAAGCGCTTTGGGTCATTTGGTGCAGAAACACTGGGAATATTAGAGTGATATATAAGCTAACTAGCCTGTTTAGTGCTCACATGTGACCAGTTATCTCTGTTTTACAGCTTGTGTGTTTATCTGCATCTGAGACCTACAATAACAGACATAAAGCAATCATGCAGCCTCACTTTAACTGCGGTTTGTGCCAGTGAGCAAGTGGATGAATAATGCAGCTTTTCCAGTTCCTGAAAAGGATTACCGTTATCAGGACATTTAACAGTGCCATTAACAGTCGAGGCAGATTTATTTCTAAAGCGCTTTATACAATACAGAGAGTTTCGAAGCAGCTTCAACTCTTTTTGTGGTGTAGTTCTGCTTAAAGCCATAATTCACCCAAACATGATCACTGTCATCATTTACTCACTCTCAGGGCCTCATCGAAGATGAACACAAATGTTCTTCAAAATATCTTCTTTTGTGTTACAGGTTTGGAGTGACGTGACGGTGAATAACTGATGACAGAATGATTATAAAAGGGTGAACTATTGCTTTAAGACACTAAATATTTACTGTGGCTGTAAGATAAGCACACACACACACTCTCTCTCTCTCTCTCACACACACACACACACACTCTCTCTCTCTCTCACACACACACACGCTCACACATTCCGGTACTCGCACAAGACACAATCTTTCTCTCTCACAGACACACACACCCAAACACACACACACATTTTATACTGTACAAACCATATTTTCTATCCCCCTACACTGCCTCTGCCCCTAAACCTACCCATCACACACACACACACACACACACACACACTGCCCCTGCCCTAAACCTACCCATCACACACACACACACACACACACACTGCCCCTGCCCTAAACCTACCCATCACACACACACACACACTGCCCCTGCCCTAAACCTACCCATCACACACACACACACACTGCCCCTGCCCCTAAACCTACCCATCACACACACACACACACACTGCCCCTGCCCCTAAACCTACCCATCACACACACACACACACACTGCCCCTGCCCCTAAACCTACCCATCACACACACACACACACACACACACTGCCCCTGCCCCTAAACCTACCCATCACACACACACTACCCATCACAGGAGACTGTGCAGTTTACTTTCTGTGAAAAAACCTCATCCTGTGTGATTTATAAGCATTTTGAAAAGTGAGGACATGGGGAACGTCCTCATATTTCACCCTCTTTTTGTAATACCTATGTCATACCCATGTCATTATACACATTTGTGTCCTGATATTTCACAAAAACATGCCCACACACACACACACACACACACACACACACACACACACACACACCTAAACCTACCCATCACACACACACACACACACACACACACACACACACACACACACACACACACACACACACACACACTGCCCCTGCCCCTAAACCTACCCATCACACACACACACACACACACTGCCCCTGCCCCTAAACCTACCCATCACACACACACACACACACTGCCCCTGCCTGCCTACCCATCTACACACACACACACACACACACACTGCCCCTGCCCCTAAACCTACCCATCACACACACACACACACACACACACACACACACACACACACACACACACACACACACACACACACACACACTGCCCCTGCTGCCCTAAACCTACCCATCACACACACACACACACACACTGCCCCTGCCCCTAAACCTACCCATCACACACACACACACACACACTGCCCCTGCCCCTAAACCTACCCATCACACACACACACTACCTATAACAGGAGACTGCACAGTTTACGTTCTGTGAAAAAAACCTCATCCTGTGTGATTTATAAGCATTTTGAAAAGTGAGGACATGGGGAACGTCCTCATATTTCACCCTCTTTTTGTAATACCTGTGTCATACCCATGTCATTATACACATTTGTGTCCTGATATTTCACAAAAACATGCCCACACACACACTCTCTCTCACACACGCTCACACACATACTAACTCTCACACACTGACACTCTATCACACACACACGCTCACACACATTGTTTTCATGTTTGTGGGGACTCTCCAAAGACTTAATGATTTTTTTACTGTACAAACTGTATATTCTCTCCCCTAACCCTACACTACCCATCACAGAAAAGCCGTTTCCCTCATGGGGACGATCCTTGTAGGGATATTTTGTCACACTTACACACACAGAGTAGGGAAGGGCCAATCAGGAAACACCCCTGTATTGTAAAAGCATCACATGACTAATAGTTCCAGCTCGGCTCAGCTCACGGCAGAAACTCGCACCGCCTCCACGTTCATTTCTCAAACTCTAATCATTAACTCACACAAGAGCAGCAGCTTTCAAACCAAGAGGTCGAGAAGACTCGCACACGACTGAGGTGAGACGCTGTGATTTTCATCATGAAGGATTCATGGACTTTCTGTTTCAAATCCAACGCAGTGATTTGGAGATCCGACAGCATTTGTGCTTTGTGAGTTTGATGATTAATGCTGGTGATAACGGCGCAGATAAGCAGGACTAAAGTCAATAAGTCCAAGAGCAAACGCCAAACAGAGTGACTGAGATCATGGGGCTGAATGAGGAAGAGCAGAAAGACTGGAAATCACTGGAGCCGACTCACGAGGTGAAGATCTTCCTCACGGTGCTGTACACTCTCATTCTCAGCCTTGGCATTGTGGGAAACAGCGTCACCATTCACGTGGCGCAGGTGCTTCAGCGGAACGGCTACCTGCAGAAGAACGTGACGGATCACATGGTGAGTCTGGCCTGCTCCGATCTACTGGTGCTGTTGATCGGGATGCCGGTCGAGCTCTACAGCGCCATCTGGTTCCCGTTCTCTTCCTCGTCTGGCGACGCGGCCTGCCGGATCTACAACTTCCTGTTCGAGGCGTGCAGCTATGCCACCATCTTGAATGTGGCCACGCTGAGTTTTGAGCGCTACATGGCCATTTGCCATCCGTTCCGGTATAAAGCCTTGGGCGGCAGCCGTACGAGGAAGCTCCTGCTGGCCGCGTGGCTCTGCTCGGCCCTCGTCGCTCTCCCGCTGCTCATCGTCACAGGAACCGAAGGGTACATTCCCGAAGGCCGCCGGATGGCAGTGCAAAACCTGACCTTCTGCACCAACCTGAGCCAGCACTGGGTCATGTATCGCACCAGCATCTTCTCTGCGTTCGTGCTCTATCTTCTCGTCCTGATCGGCGTTGCCTTCATGTGCAGATCGATGATTGTAGTTCTTCGGGCCCCAATGGGGCCTAATGAAGTCTGTGCAAACGGAGCTGGACGGGACGTTCCCAAACACGAGAGCGCCCGTCTGAAAGCGTCCCGTAAACAGTCCATCCTCTTCCTGGGTAAGACCCGCTCTCTTCATTGATACATTCATTATATTGAATGTTTTGTTGGCCCATAAGGCAAGTCAAGTCAGCTTTATTTCCACAGCCCTTTATACAATACAGATGGTTTCAAACAATCAGTGATAAACAGGAAAATAACAGAATCAATGATGCAAACATCATCAAATATGAGGCTTGTATTCAGCAGCTCTAAAAAGACAAGTGTCATTCAGATCAATTCAAAAGAGCTGTTCTCATCTGATATTGTCAGTGCAGTCAAATGAAAAAGCAGTAGGAGATGGCAGTGATTGTTTTCTTTTGGGAAAAAAAAGGTTTACCTTTTAACCTGAACCAGCCTTACACAAATATCCACTGAACACATTCTCTCTATCAGTCAAGTCCAATTTCAGTCAACTCATTTTAATGAGCCAGATCATTTGGCTCAGTTCAGCAATAATGGTGTGTGCACACCAAATGCAAATGTAATTATTTGCGTAGATAAGTTGATTGCATTCAAAGTCAATGCAAAATGCAAATAGACACAAATTCGTAAAGTGGGCGACGCATTTGCCGCCAACGTGTGATATTTGCCTCAATCGCGACTTCAATGCAAGTTGAAAAATTTTAACTTGAGGAGAAAATTTGCATGACACATTGTCGCGCAAGCCAATCAGTGAAGGCTTTCCAGCATATTCAGGACTTCCACAACAGATACAGACCAGCAATTGTTGTTATCTCCATGTTTGATGACAGACAAAATGGCAAAAAAAAAGTTGTGGATGATATGCGTGAAAACACTCAGCGAGTTATACAGCGAGTAAACTAGAGCGAGTAACATGATATTCGCTTCGGTTTCGGTGTGCACACACTATAAGAACCGGCTCTTTGGCTGTGTGTACACCTGGTATTAAGAAGCGTTTTGGTCGATTGGATCACAAGTGGACGACAATAAATACAGGTGTAAACGGGGTCTAAAATGTTTTGAGATTATTCACTTTCAGAGGTAGTCGAAAACCAATTAGACTAGATTGCTTTCATAATGTATACCCTCATGTGGTCGAATGTTATCTGCACAGAACGCCTAGTACTTGGCTCTTAATTTAAATCAGGCCCTAAAAGGTCTTTTCTTTCAAAATTAATGATTATTAGACATTCTCGTGTGCTCTGGAGATGTGCTCTGAAAAACAGTAAAAAGTTGCATAGGATACTTTTCTTGGATTAAAGACCTTTGCAAACTCAAGGGAACCTTGTAATTCTACATCTGTGTTGTACCTCTCTTAGTGGATCCTGACATGTTGACTCTCTTCTCACACATCATTCTGTTCTCTCTCTCTCTCTTTCTCTAGTGCTGATCGTCTGCGCTCTGCTTGTGTGCTGGATGCCAAACCAGATTCGCAGGCTGATGACAGCAGCGTTGCCCAAGTCATCGTGGACCGTAAGCTACCTGAGTAGCTACGTGAAGCTGCATCTGGTGGCCGACAGCTTCTTCTATCTGAGCTCAGTGCTGAATCCGCTGCTCTATAGCCTCTCCTCACGCCAGTTCCGCTCGGCGTTCTGGCAGACACTCCTGTGCCGTTTGTCTCTCCAGCATGTCAACAGAAGAACACTGGATAGCAGTCAAGCCTCAAAGAGCTCCAGTAGCACGTTTCGCCCCCTGTTGCGCCGATCTCTAAACCACATACGGACAGTCACCCGTGACAGATCAACGCCTCCATCATCAGTAGAGAGACCGAACCCCGCAGACCGGCCACCGAGCGCAGACGCGCTGACCTCTGAACCACAGGAGAGAAATCAAGCAACCACACTACCTAACACTAACTGATAAACAAACTAACTGTATACCACTGAAGACCACCGTAGACCAATGTAGATCTCTGCAGACCATCACTGTTTTCTCCAGAGCGGCTGTATAGATACACTTTTTTACAACGGAAATGAACCATTACTGAACTTACTTAAGCTGGACTATGACACTATTTTCTTCTATATTTGTTGTACAGTGGAACAAACTTTGCTGCATTATTGTCCTGTTATCACTGTAAAGCTGCTTTGAAACTATCTGTATTGTAAAAGGCGCTATATAAATAAAGGTGACTTGACTATACCGCTGTAGATCACTTCAGACCACTGTAAATCATACCAGACCACTGTAGATCACTGCAGACCACTGTAAATCACAGCACACCACTGTAGATCCCATCAGATCACTGTAGATCACAGCAGACCACTGTAGATCACATCAGATCACTGTAGATCACTGCAGACCACTGTAGATCACAGCAGACCACTGTAAATCACAGCACACCACTGTAGATCCCATCAGATCACTGTAGATCACAGCAGACCACTGTAGATCCCATCAGATCACTGCAGATCACTGCAGACCACTGTAGATCACTGCAGACCACTGTAGATCACTGCAGACCACTGTAAATCACAGCACACCACTGTAGATCCCATCAGATCACTGTAGATCACAGCAGACCACTGTAGATCACAGCAGACCACTGTAAATCACAGCACACCACTGTAGATCCCATCAGATCACTGTAGATCACAGCAGACCACTGTAGATCCCATCAGATCACTGTAGATCACAACAGACCATTGTAGATCACAGCAGACCACTGTAGATCCCATCAGATCACTGTAAATCACAGCACACCACTGTAGATCCCATCAGATCACTGTAGATCACAGCAGACCACTGTAGATCACAGCAGACCACTGTAGATCACAGCAGACCATTGTAGATCACAGCAGACCACTGTAGATCACAGCAGACCATTGTAGATCACAGCAGACCACTGTAGATCACTGCAGACCACTGTAGATCACAGCAGACCACTGTAGATCACAGCAGATCATTGTAGATCACAGCAGACCACTGTAGATCACAGCAGAGCACTGTAGATCACAGCAGACCACTGTAGATCACAGCAGACCACTGTAGATCACAGCAGACCATTGTAGATCACAGCAGAGCACTGTAGATCACAGCAGACCATTGTAGACCACTGTAGATCACAGCAGAGCACTGTAGATCACAGCAGACCATTGTAGATCACAGCAGACCACTGTAGATCACTGCAGACCACTGTAGATCACAGCAGAGCACTCTAGATCCCATCAGACAACTGTAGATCACAGCAGACCACTGTAGATCACAACAGACCATTGTAGATCACAGCAGATCACTGTAGATCACAGCAGAGCACTGTAGATCACAGCAGACCACTGTAGATCACTGTAGGTCCCATCAGATCACTGCAGACACTGTAGATCACAGCTGAGCACTGTATATCACAACAGCACTGTAGATCACAGCAAACCTCTGTAGATCACAGCAGACCACTGTAGATCACTGCAGACCACTGTAGATCACAGCAAACCACTGTAGATCACTGTAGATCACATCAGATCACTGTAGATCACAGCAGACCACTGTAGATCCCATCAGATCGCTGCAGACCACTGTAGATCAAAGCAGACCACTGTAGATAATTGTAGATCCCATCAGATCACTGTAGATCACAGCAGAGCACTGTAGATCACAGCAGACCACTGTAGATCACAGCAGACCACTGTAGATCACTGCAGACCACTGTAGATCACAACAGACCACTGTAGATCACAGCAGAGCACTGTAGATCACTGCAGACCACTGTAGATCACTGCAGACCACTGTAGATCACAGCAGACCACTGTAGATCACTGTAGATCACAGCAGACCATTGTAGATCACAGCAGACCACTGTAGATCACAGCAGACCATTGTAGATCACAGCAGACCACTGTAGATCACTGCAGACCACTGTAGATCACAGCAGACCACTGTAGATCACAGCAGACCATTGTAGATCACAGCAGACCACTGTAGATCACAGCAGACCACTGAAGATCACAGCAGACCACTGTAGATCACAGCAGACCACTGTAGATCACAGCAGACCATTGTAGATCACAGCAGAGCACTGTAGATCACTGCAGACCATTGTAGACCACTGTAGATCACAGCAGAGCACTGTAGATCACAGCAGACCATTGTAGATCACAGCAGACCACTGTAGATCACAGCAGACCATTGTAGATCACAGCAGAGCACTCTAGATCCCATCAGACAACTGTAGATCACAGCAGACCACTGTAGATCACAGCAGACCATTGTAGATCACAGCAGATCACTGTAGATCACAGCAGAGCACTGTAGATCACAGCAGACCACTGTAGATCACTGTAGGTCCCATCAGATCACTGCAGACACTGTAGATCACAGCTGAGCACTGTATATCACAACAGCACTGTAGATCACTGCAAACCACTGTAGATCACAGCAAACCTCTTTAGATCACTGCAGCACTGTAGATCACTGCAGACCACTGTAGATCACAGCAGACCACTGTAGATCATAGCAGATCACTGCAGACCACTATAGATCACTGCAGACCACTGTAGGTCCCATCAGATCACAGCAGACCACTGTAGATCAAAGCAAACCACTGTAGATAATTGTAGATCCCATCAGATCATTGTAGATCACAGCAGAGCACTCTAGATCCCATCAGACAACTGTAGATCACAGCAGACCACTGTAGATCACAACAGACCACTGTAGATTACTAGATCACAATAGAGCACTGTAGATCACAGCAGACCACTGTAGATCACAGCAGACCACTGTAGATCACTGCAGACCACTGTAGATCACTGCAGACCATTGTAGATCACATCAGATCACTGCAGACCACTGTAGATCACAGCAGAGCACTCTAGATCCCATCAGACAACTGTAGATCACAGCAGACCACTGTAGATCACAGCAGAGCACTGTAGATCACTGCAGACCACTGTAGATCACTGCAGACCATTGTAGATCCCATCAGATCACTGCAGACCACTGTAGATCACAGCAGACCATTGTAGATCACTGCAGACCACTGTAGATCACAGCAGACCACTGTAGATCCCATCAGATCACCGTATACCACTGTAGATCACTGCAGACCACTGTAGATCACAGCAAACCACTGTAGATCACTGTAGATCCCATCAGATCACTGCAGACCACTGTAGATCACAGCAGAGCACTGTAGATCACTGCAGACCACTGTAGATCACAGCAGACCACTGTAGATCACTGCAGACCATTGTAGATCCCATCAGATCACTGCAGACCACTGTAGATCACAGCAGACCACTGTAGATCACAGCAGACCACTGATGACCACTGTAGATCACAGAAGAGCACTGTAAATAACAGAAGAACACTGTAGATCTCTGCAGACCACTGTAGGTCCCATCAGATCACTGTAGATCACAGCAGATCACTGCAGACCACTGTAGATCACAGCAGACCACTGTAGATCACTGCAGACCACTGTAGATCACTGCAGACCACTGTAGATCACAACAGACCATTGTAGATCACAGCAGAGCACTGTAGATCACAGCAGACCATTGTAGATCACAGCAGAGCACTGTAGATCACAGCAGAGCACTGTAGATCACAGCAGACCACTGTAGATCACAGCAGAGCACTGTAGATCACTGCAGACCATTGTAGATCACTGCAGACCACTGTAGATCACAGCAGAGCACTGTAGATCACTGCAGACCACTGTAGATCACTGCAGACCACTGTAGATCACAGCAGACCGTTGTAGATCACTGCAGACCACTGTAGATCACAACAGACCATTGTAGATCACTGCAGACCACTGTAGATCACAGCAGAGCACTGTAGATCACTGCAGACCATTGTAGATCACTGCAGACCACTGTAGATCACAGCAGACCACTGTAGATCACAGCAGACCATTGTAGATCACAGCAGAGCACTGTAGATCACAGCAGATCACTGCAGACCACTGTAGATCACAACAGACCATTGTAGATCACTGCAGACCACTGTAGATCACAGCAGAGCACTGTAGATCACTGCAGACCACTGTAGATCACAACAGACCATTGTAGATCACTGCAGACCACTGTAGATCACAGCAGAGCACTGTAGATCACTGCAGACCACTGTAGATCACAGCAGAGCACTGTAGATCACTGCAGACCACTGTAGATCACTGCAGACCACTGTAGATCACAACAGACCATTGTAGATCACAACAGACCATTGTAGATCACTGCATACCACTGCAGACCACCGTAGATCACTGTAGATCACAGCAGACCATTGTAGATCACTGCAGACCACTGTAGATCACAACAGACCATTGTAGATCACTGCAGACCACTGTAGATCACAGCAGACCACTGTAGATCACTGCAGACCACTGTAGATCACAGCAGACCACTGTAGATCACTGCAGACCACTGTAGATCACAGCAGACCACTGTAGATCACAGCAGACCATTGTAGATCACAGCAGACCACAGCAGAGCACTGTAGATCACAGCAGACCACTGTAGATCACAGCAGACCATTGTAGATCCAGCAGATCACTGCAGATCACTGTAAATCACAGCAGATCACTGCAGGTCACTGTAGATCACATCAGATCACAGCAGACCACTGTAGATCACTGTACCAAAATTATTGGGACGCCCCTCTAAATCCCTGAGTTCAGGTGTTCAATCCCTTCATGGCCACAGGTGTATAAATCAAGCACTAGGCATGCAGACGGTTCTACACACATTTGTGAAAGAATGAGTCGCTCTCAGGAGCTCAGTGGGACCGGGATAGGTTGCCACCTGTGCATTTCATGAAATTTCCTCACCATTTAATATTCCACGCTTAGCTGTTAGTGGGATTGTAACAAAGTGGAAGCAATTGGGAACAACAGCAACTCAGCCACAAAGTGGTAGGCCACGTAAAATCACAGAGCGGGGTCAGCACATGCTGAGGGTCACAGTGCGCAGAAGTTGCCAACTTTCTGCAGAGTCAATCGCTACAGACCTCCAAACTCCTGTGGCCTTCAGATGAGCTCAAGAACAGTGCGGAGAGAGCTTCATGGAACAGAGTCACAGAGTCCTGACCTCATCCTGACAGAACACCTTTGGGATGGATTAGAGCGGAGACTGCGAGCCAGGCCTTCTCGTCCAACATCAGTGCCTGACCTCACAAATGCGCTTCTAGAAGAATGGTCAAAAATTCCCATAAAATCGCTCCTAAACCTTGTGGAAATCCTTCCCAGAAGAGCTGAAGCTGTTAGAGCTGCAAAGGGTGGGACAACTCCATATTAAACCCTACGGATTAAGAATGGGATGGCATTAAAGCTCATGTGCATTTTCTTACCAAAGCAAACTGCAAAGTGATTAAAGACCATAAAATGAATATAGGCATTAAATATGGCTCATTTCAGTCATACATCATATGGATGCCTTCATTGTTTGATCATTCCAAATAAAAAGTGCCAAAACATTTAGAGGATAAACATTAACACTGCAGATAACTTTTGAATAAACTTTATTTTAATATAGTTAAAATACAATGCTCTTACAATGCATGATGCCATTTATTAAACCTACTTAATAAACTTTCAAAGAAAATCCCACACACGTAATAACATGCATTTAATAAGTAATGCATCTCCTCACTGATTTAAAATAAAACCTGATCCTGATTTTTGGTGCAAACATTGCAAAAAAACACAGCGCTTTTAATGTTGCTTATGTGGTGTTTTCAATATGCTCTAAGACAAACCATGTGCAGTCACAAGTCAGCACAGTTGCTGAGTATTTTCTCTTTAAAACTGCAGTGAACCAAAGACAGGCTCATTTTCATTTTCATGATGAGGCAAGGGTGTTGAATTAAATTCAAGCTATTTTAAGACTCAAAAGCAATTTTGGGATACAATTATTGACTACAGTGGGAATTTAAGACTGCTTAGATATTTGTACAGGAAAACGAGAGAGAAATACTGAGGAAGAGCATTGTTTTTACAGTACATCTGGCCCTCATCCGGCCTTTTCAGTGCTGTCCTCGCTGAAGAAAGCCGTCAGCTCCTTTCCAATAGGAACATATTTAATGTTCTCCACCTCTCCTCCGTAGTTACTGGGCTTCTGGAAGTGGATTTCTAGATGATCCTGAAGATCTTCTTCATCCATCAGCTCCTGAATTCCCCCCAGCAGCACGGTGCGATTCGGAGCCCCCGAGAACGTCTGCAATGTGACAGCAAACACCATAAAACAAATGCATGGTCTTCCTCACTGAACACGTATTTCTGATGTAGAAAATCAATGTGTGTGTGTTGCAGCAAACATACTTGAAATTTCCTGAGCTGGTAGTCATACAGAGGAAACACGTCAACCACCATGTCGCTGCCGGTGTCTACACAAAACTTTCCTCTGAGAACCAAGTTCTCTGCAACTGAAAGTGAAACCAGGAACGCCGTCATGAAGAAGTATGAACCTACTGTATAGTGGCTGAATTATGACAAAAGCACAATATACTCCTAGTGAGTGCAGTGCGGTAAGGGTAATGTGTAGGTAATTCCAATTTAGTTTAAATGATGATATCCCTTCATTCTAGAGATATTCCCATTCAGGAAAATAGTCCAGTTGTACATCATAATCTCCGCCTGACACTTTTTAAAAAATATTTTCTTATAATGTTCAGAGAATTCTCCAAAGTAACACTTTTATAGCATGATGGGAATTAGGGGTGTAGCGGTTCAAATGACTCCGGGTTCAGTTTTCATTATGATTTTAGGGTCACGGTTTCGGTACAGTTCGGTGTGTGCTATGTTCAGGGTAATTCAAAATGTTCAAAATAAGATCAAACTATAAGATAAAAAATACAATGGAGCAAAGATGCATATGAAATAAACAGTGCTTTTCAGGTTTTTAGGTACAGAAATTGAATAAAGTAATCAAATATAAAATAACATTGCATATTATAATCTTCACTGTATAAATTAAATGAAGATGAATCATTATTGAAGTTACAAAATCTATTTATTTAAAAGCAGTGATTGAAAAGCAGAGTGATTTATTTTTTGATTAACATCAAAAACAGCAGGAATAGGTTTCTTTCCCTTTAAGACAGAATGCACAGATCCAGTACACACTACACATGAACGCATGTCTTTATCGACTGTTTATATCTTGGTGAGTAATCCTAGCAAACAAAGTAGGTTATCTACTATGTTTGCTAGGATTACTCACCAAGACTGGTATGTTGACATATTTTTTGTGTGAATCCGTTCAAGCGCAAGACTTGAAAGAGAACTCAATATTTGCAAACTATCTGTGACACACATACACACGTTGTGTTTCCATGTTTTATGGGGACATTCCATAGGCGTAATGGTTTTTATACTGTGTAAAATATATTCTATCCCCCTACACTACCCCTAAACCTACCCATCACAGGAGACATGCTGCATTTTAACATTTTCAAAACACATCACTTAGTGTGATTTATAAGATGTTTTCCTCATGGGGACCAAAAAATGTCCCCACAAGGACAAGGATTTTGGATATTGCCCTCTTTGTGGGGACATTTTGTCCCCATAACATAGGGATTACCAGTCCACACACACACACACAAATCTTCTCTCAGAGCACGCAAGTCTTGCTCTTGAATGTTCAAATTGGCAAGGCTTAAATGAGTGTAGTTTAAACACAAATAGCAACATGTGCTGTTCCTGTCTCACAACACCCGGTTAAACACACATCAACACCCGGTTGAACAGACATCAACACCCGGTTGAACACACATCAACACCCGGTTGAACACACATCAACACCCGGTTGAACACACATCAACACCGGTTGAACACACATCAACACCGGTTGAAACACATCAACACCGGTTGAACACACATCAACACCGGTTGAACACACATCAACACCCGGTTGAACACACATCAACACCGGTTGAACACACATCAACACCGGTTGAACACACATCAACACCCGGTTGAACACACATCAACACCCGGTTGAACACACATCAACACCCGGTTGAACACACATCAACACCCGGTTGAACACACATCAACACCGGTTGAACACACATCAACACCGGTTGAACACACATCAACACCGGTTGAACACACATCAACACCCGATTGAACAGACATCAACACCCGGTTGAACACACATCAACACCCGGTTGAACAGACATCAACACCGGTTGAACAGACATCAACACCCGGTTGAACAGACATCAACACCCGGTTGAACAGACATCAACACCGGTTGAACACACATCAACACCCGGTTGAACACATCAACACCGGTTGAACACACATCAACACCGGTTGAACACACATCAACACCCGGTTGAACACACATCAACACCCGGTTGAACACACATCAACACCCGGTTGAACAGACATCAACACCGGTTGAACACACATCAACACCCAGTTGAACAGACATCAACACCCGGTTGAACACACATCAACACCGGTTGAACAGACATCAACACCGGTTGAACACACATCAACACCCGGTTGAACACACATCAACACCGGTTGAACACACATCAACACCCAGTTGAACAGACATCAACACCGGTTGAACAGACATCAACACCCGGTTGAACACACATCAACACCCGGTTGAACACATCAACACCCGGTTGAACACACATCAACACCGGTTGAACACATCAACACCGGTTGAACACACATCAACACCCGGTTGAACAGACATCAACACCGGTTGAACACACATCAACACCGGTTGAACACACATCAACACCGGTTGAACACACATCAACACCGGTTGAACACATCAACACCCGGTTGAACACACATCAACACCCGGATGAAAACACGCCGACACCGGTTGAACACACATCAACACCGGTTGAACACACATCAACACCGGTTGAACACACATCAACACCCGGTTGAACACACATCAACACCCGGTTGAACAGACATCAACACCCGGTTGAACACACATCAACACCCGGTTGAACACACATCAACACCGGTTGAACAGACATCAACACCCAGTTGAACACACATCAACACCGGTTGAACACACATCAACACCGGTTGAACACACATCAACACCCGGTGGAACACACATCAACACCGGTTGAACACACATCACACCCGGTTGAACACACATCAACACCGGTTGAACAGACATCAACACCCGGTTGAACACACATCAACACCCGGTTGAACAGACATCAACACCCGGTTGAACACACATCAACACCCAGTTGAACACACATCAACACCCGGTTGAACACACATCAACACCCGGTTGAACACACATCAACACCCGGTGGTGGATGATGACGGCGTAAATGACTGGGTCACGTACGAGCATACGGCACTAGCATACAAAAGTGACTGTTTTGTCCATGCTTTTTGATCATCGCTGTTGTGAGGTATTGGGAAGCCAGAATGGCCAGAAACATACATTAGCTGAACTCTGTCTGTTTTACGCGTTGTTATTTTCAACATAAATAGATGCGTCTGATTTGGGTGCGTGCTGAACCGCGGGTGGATTTTTTTTACAGAGAACCGTTATACCCCTAATAGAAATGTTAGAATGCAAAATGTCACTAGAACATATTTTTGTTAGCTGAGTATGTGTACCATTTTGCAGCATAAATGGCAGGCCAGTTAGTCATCATTTTTTTTCTCTTTAAGACTGCTCATACCTTTTTTTAAGTCAGTTACATAAAAACATAGATTGGTCTTAGAGAGAGGTACATAGAGAGGTAAAAAGTAAGACTGATTACCTCTACCAAACTCAGTCTTTACATAATAGCTATGTGAATGCAATGCCCAGTGTGATTAGTGTGTTTAATTTAAAAAAGAAAAAGCACTTTAAATACCCGGACGACCGCACTTAAATGAGTGTGTAATGTTGGACGCTTTATGCACTCGACCATCGCAACTGTAACTCTTTCCCCATCAGGGTTTTTTTTTGTTAAAAGTTGCCATTCAACGCACAAAAGTTTCATAGCCCCCAGAATATTTTACTGTATAAATATGTGAACTTACAATAAATCAAAAGAAAGAACAGAGTCTCCGCTTTAAAAAAAACAAACAAAAAAAACATTTTATTCTAGCTTCATGCATTCTTTTTCTATCAACACTTTGAACAAAAAGCTGAGAAAATTGTGTTTTTGTAAAAGACTACGTCTGGATCGGATTCAGAACGATGATCAAAACATCAAAAGCTTCACAGTTGTTCCCTCTTCATTTGGTAACATTAGCCAGTTTTGATTTATATGCTGTTAAAAGTTTAAAGGTCACACTAGATTACATGTGCGTAAGCAACGCTTTTAAGGCTGCATCTGATATCACATACTTCCTTACTATATAGTAGGTGAAAAATAGTAGTGACAAAAGTCAAAATTCACAGTATTCATAAAAGAGTGGGCAAAAAGTACCCGGATGACCTACTACTAGTCTGCATATGATGGACTTTACTATCCCATGAATAGTGGTCGACCGATACTGATATTAAAAGATTTGTTTAAATGATATAAATGTGTATTTGCTGAATGCTGATAATAAATAAGAAAGTATAATAGTATAGTGTAAATGTATAATATTTGCCTTTCTGTTACTAATAATATAAAAGTGAATACTTTTCGTATACAGTTTACTTTCTTTGTTTAACAGTTCTATCTAGTAACATATTAGACAAAACTGTTCAACTAAAGAAGATAAATAAAAGAAGCGATACCTACTCAAGAGAGTACAGCCTCTCGCTTGTTTTTGCTTCTTTGTCGCCTGTGTTTTGATCAGGAGATTCTCTATTAAAAGGTGTGTAATAGCGCCCCCTACCGTCTAACAGTGAAAACACGGATTGCCGGAAAACTCTGTCAATGTTGGGGAAAGAGCTAATTATGTAGCGCATGGAGATACACAAGAGAGTTGAGTACATAGTGCATTGTATAAGTGTATGGTATGGCATTCTTAACACAACTTCTTATTATTCAATAAAAATGTTTAAAACGCGCAATAACAATATTGACAACATTATGTGTGGATAAAGACACACCTCCGGTGTTGACGAAAGTAACGCGGCCTGTGCCGTTACTCTTGTCATACTCCAGTTTTTCCACTTCACCTCCCCCTCGACTGGCTCTAGAGAAGGACAGCTCCAGCCGGTCTCTCATTCGCTCCTCAGGTAAAGTGGGAGGGGCGTTGCAGAACTTGATGGTCTTCTTGGATACCTTGACATGCACCTGCATGGACAGAATAACAGCAGTTCACGTCAACGCATTATTCTGGACACGGAAACGAATCTGTGATAAAATCCCTCAGCAAGCTCTGATGGAAAACCTCTACCTCAAACTTCACAGAAGGATCCAGAGTTAAAGCATATGGCTTTATATCCATCTTGGCTTTGTCACAGGCCACTGAGCACTTCGCCAGTCTGAGGATCTGCTCTGCCACTGAAAGACACAAGTGAAAGAGACAGTGTGCCCACATTATGAGAGACATAGGCTATACAGTAGTGGCCAAAATGTATGTACGGAAGATATATTTGTTTTTAATGACCCTAAGTTCGATTAAACCATCAACATAAATATTTTAAATATGAGGGAAGAACAAAACACTAAACTTGGTCAAGGTATTTATCTGACTAAATGATTTGGCAAACTACCGCTACAGGTTTAGAAGCACAGAAAAGCAAATTCACAGGAAAAAGCAAGCATTGACTATAACACAATAAGTTATTATATTCATATTTTGTTGGTTCTCTCTTGTTTTTGCATGTGTTCATAATTTCTTTGTATGACAGATTTGTGTTATCACAAATAAAACAATCGACTCCAAGCACAACTATGCTTTGAAAGTCTTTTGAATAGCATTTGAGTAAAGGGTGAAAAGGTCAGTTTTCCCAGGCTGGACATAACTTTTGGAGACTATTGTACATGAATCTGTAGGTTGGTCCTCCTTATACTAAAAAAGAAAAATGCATATGTCGCTATTTGTTTGCTAAGGTCGCATCTCTATCTCACCAACAAATACATCACTACTAGAGCAACCAATCATCTGAATGTTCCTATAATCAGAGCTTTTTATTTGTATGCACCGTGGTTATTGAAAAAATTAAACACAAAACACAAACCACCTTTACAGAATGAATTCCCACTATTAATACTCCACAAAAACTATTAGTTCACTTCTGGTCACTTCATGCGTTTTCACTGATCAGATCTGATTTATCATTTACACTTGGGCACATAAATGTGTCTCCGCAAAACGGATATAAATCCGATCTTTAATTCCTGTGCTATATGCAGATTTAATGGAGTTTACGTCACCGAAACTAAATATGAGCTGTATTTTATTAATCATCAGCTAATTTCAAAATCAAAGACCGTAATAGGAGAGAACGTGGCAACAGCACTGGTAAAATCATTCAGTTTCTTTACTTTTAATGAAGATTGTTGTGTGTTGAGAATCTCTGACTTACTTCCGGTTTTATTTGCGGTAGGTTGTGCGCTGGCCTAATGAAGAGATACTCATCTGTGGCAATGCGTGCCGCAGAAGCGCTATCATATAACATGACATCTAGCCTATAACAAACGCTCACATGTTTATTTTTTAGCATTGTTGGGAGGAGTAAAATTTACATATGTGGTTTTAAGAACCAGATGCATTTAGACATGTTCAGTTTCATCTGGAACTGGGGCCCAGACCACCTCGAATGCATGAAACGGAGGGCATTTACAAACAGGCCCTTACAGTCTGCACTGAAGGAATCACGTTGCTGTTTTCATTAATCACTGATATATTTGTATTGTATTTGTTGTTTAAATTGTGTCTTTGTGTTTTTATGTCAAACTTTATGTAGCAATCTTGACCAGGACTGCCTGGAAGAAGAGATGTTATGTTTCAATTGGATCTTCCCGGTAAAAGAAAGGATAAATAGACATCCAGCAGAGCCGACGACATCAGGATTTCACAAGCCCTGTTTCCACCTGCATTTTGGTCGATAACGTGTAAACGGAGTCTGAAACACTTTGAGCATGTCCACTTTCGACCACTTCCAGTAGTCAAAAACACATTAGACCGGATTGCTTTCGTAGTGTAAACGCTCATGTGGTCAAATGCACTGGAACAGCCTCTAAAAGACCGTCTACTGACCTAACGTGTGAACATTATGGGAAGAGCGCTAGCCAGATGGGATTTAGACTGTATGCTGGAAGTTTGTTTTGAAGAGGAAAAACGTCTCAAGCACAATGTTCTCTCTCCATTCCTGATTTCTAGCACACAAGTCTATCAGAGCTAAAGCTGATAATGTCCGTGTTTTTCCGTCATCTCCGGGCGCGTTCATATGTTAAATTGTGCTGAAGGGGAAAAATCTGGAATCCCTTCTCTTCAATAAATAAATATCCTTTTGAGTGAAATGTATAATCAAAGCATTAATCAATATGTATCCTCTTACAATATAAAAAGTATAGGATATTATTTAATCAATAGAACTACTCTAAAGTCTGTATTTGGCCTCTGTGAAATATGGATTTGTCTTTCATTTGTTTCATTCCTTTGTACTGTAACACTAGAGAATAAGGATGAATATTGCCTGTACTTCTCACTAAGGAGAAGAACATGTTATCTGTATGTTTTGGGAAACCATGTTGTTTATAGTTGATGCTTGGCCAACAACAACCTTGAAGTAGTTTTGGGCCTGGTGGATCCGTGGGTATGTGTGTGTGTATGTGTGTTAGTCTGTTTTTCACAGATCAGCATTGGTACAACTGGCCTTCTACTTGAGACCTGCCGGCACCTGTCCACGACCTGAATGCCACAGCGTGCCTAACTGTCACAGGGTGTTCAGGTGTAGGTTCATGTTTCATGTTTTAAGTTTTCCATGTTCACAGTCATGTGTTGTCATGCACTTCCTGGTTTGTCATGTGATCCTGCCATGTGCTCCCTGGTATTGTGTTCTGTTGTGTCATTGGTTGATTATTGTTCACAGGTGTGTCTTGTCTTGTCCTCAGTCTGTGTGTATTTAAGCCCTCATGTTTGCCATGTGTCTGTGATTGAATGTGTACCACTGTTGGTGAGTGTCAGGTCAAGTCAAGTTTTTCGTTTAGTCAAGTCTTTTGTTTGTTTATTTATTGTTTTGCCTAGTCTTTGGTTTATGTTTTGGATTTTGAGTTTGTTAATAAAAACTGCACTTGGGTTCTTACAACTTGCCTTCAGTGGATTCTTGTTACACTAACGAGTTCAAGCGTCAACAGCTGATCTATGGAGATATGCTTCAGACTATCAATCCATGTGTGGAAATGTACTATGACTAGCTGTTTTCTCTTAGCCAATCAGAATCACTTAACCTAAAGCAATGACGTAGCTAGACCTTGGAAATTAGTGTAACTGTGATGTGGAAATGTATGTACGCAGAGAGCACGACCTACAAAACTCCTTGTGAGACCTGAAGCTGGCTTCTGTTGATGAAACTGCAAACTATTCTTCAGTAAAAAATGTTTTTTTAATTTTTTTATTAATCGCACTTCTGACTCCTGGTCTGGTCTTGGGTCCTAAATTGTTGTCCCCAAAAGTGGACAAAAGAGACGGATTAAAACACCAGGGGCCAGATTTACTAACAGCTTGCACCAGTGCAAACCCTCTTTTACTAAAGACACGCAGAGATAAATTAGCGCTGAAAAGGCTGGGCGGTTATTTTTGCAGCTGACCTTATTGCCCAAAATTCATGTGAGGAGGGTATTTAAATGAATCCCCCAAGGTGATTTACAAAGGTTTGCGCTCGTCAATTTACTGGTGTTTGTGCCATTTTTTTACCTCCCAGTAAAGCACGTCTTAAAGCAGATGCTAAAAGGTAGATTGCATTGGTCATTATAAAAATGATTCGGCCGTGTCTGTGTTCTTACAGTAGATCCCGCACAGAACTGTCCACTCATATTGCCGCTTTTATGGAATTCACCCTTCGCAGAGTTTGATTGACAGGCGATCTGACCAATCACATCGCCGAATTTGATGTTTTGTCTGACAAAGCAGTCAGGAGAGTTTGTAGATTAACGTTGGTGGACTTGAACTTGAAAAACGGTTTTCCGCGGTTGAAACAATTCTTTTAGTGTTCATTCAAGCTTATTTGATGCTTATCAATTAACTAGAAGGAAGAGATGATTGGTTAACGAGCAGCTTGAACCGAGGCGTTACAGCGGTCACCACACATTGAAGAGCCACAAAACGGTATTTATTGTTTAAATTTCTTTAAAAAATGACCAGATTTGAAAGTTCAATTGTTTCATATCAAAAGTAACTTGCCCTGTCGTGTCTGTCTGCGTGTTGTCTGAGTCCTCTTTGCTCCGCGATGTATTTTCTCTACGTGAGAGCATGTGTGTGGTGTGAGAGCACCATTGCTTGTCGGACATAGCAACAGTAACTAAAGGGGGCGGGTCTTTGCGAACGGTCAATTGCGCTCTCACGCTAATTCGCCCTGTTTAGTAAATCTGGCCCCAGGTGTAAAACGGGAATGTGTCTCCCTCGTCTACTTGTGATCCGATCGACCAAAACACATCTTAATACCAAGTGTATTAAGATGCTTAAATAATGGATCAATGCAAATAAAACTGTAACTGATCATGATAAAATGTGATCTTGTCCATACCCTTCTCCTCCTCAAACGTGAGGAGAGCCTGGCCGCCCTTCAGGAGAAACGATGGCCTTTGTGTGACTGTGAATACAGACGCCACGAGATCACTGTCCTCTCCCTCATCCGCCTCAAGACCTTGAGTAAACTTCACTGTTTTCACTGGGATTTTGGCATGTATCTGCATTCAGAGAGAATGAAGTGTTATTGGTCAGTATTCGAATACATCCCCTTATATTTTGGGAAAAGGGCCATATATATATTCTTCTATGGCATCTGGAACCTTTATTTTTAAGAGTGTATAATTCAGTAAAGATTGTTCTGCTCTTGCTTAATGAGAAGGAAAGTGTCCAACATTTGACACAATCTTCTACTTTATATTATCTTGAAACGCTTGTTATATGAACTACCTGAGCTAACCAGGAGTTTGATCAATACAAGTACACCTCTAGAATCTAGTCAATCAATCAATAATCCCATCTAGGGCATCTATAAATGAGCACACTGTAATAATAAAACACTGATCAACCTTGAATTTCCGTTGCAGAGAGTCACTTTCGTCCCTCTTGAGTTGTAGCTTCTTTCGAAGATCATCAAATTCTCTCTTCAAGTCCTGATTGATGCGATCCAGACTGTTCATCTCCTTCTGAAATGATGAAGGATAAACACAGAAACTCATCAGCTGCTTTCAGTTAGAGTCGTTGCCCAGCTAACCATAATATACTCTAAGAACGTTCCCTTTTAAAGCTATAAAACACTTAATTTCAACAGTTTTGAGGTTAATTGATCTAATTTTGAACTGTATTATGTTGAATATCAACGTTTTTTGTGTGTCTATTTGTTAATGAGGGATTTGTGGACACATTACATTTTTTTACAATCGCTATGACAATTTTTTTAATACTTTTAACAAATTTCCTAAACTCTTAACGCACCGACACACCTACATCACACAACTGGCAAAACGGTTAATTTCATGCTCAAAATCACACTTTGTAAACAAAACTCCAACACTAATTTTCAAAATACAATAATTCACTAACACAATACACTATGTCTCCCAAAACCCTAACACATGTTCTCTTCCAACAGGAACATTACGTCAATCATAGCACAATGCATTAAAAAAAAAAATAACACTGATGGAATAACAGAAACTGCAGGATTTTATGTGTCAGGTCTGCCTTTATATAATATACAGTACATTTTATTGATCAAAGATCTTTTGAAGACTCTCTACTTTATTGTTTTGTTGGATTTAGTAAATGCATGCATTTTGTTTCTTTTGCTGCAGAAATTCAGTACAAAAACTGAATGACCCATCTCAGAGTAGCATTATGGGATGCCCTTCAGTTTTATTTCATTATCAGCAATCATCATGATGACAATAGCAAGTTCCTGTTCTTCACATTCCTCTGCCCCCAAAGAAGCCCAAATAGTCCCTCCTTTACTGTAAACCATATGGTCATGTGCTTGAAAGAACATCAACACCTGAACAATTCCTAGATGGGAATCAGCTGTGATTTATATATTTGCATAACTTCATTTGGCTGTTTCTCAGTACCAATGGAATAAAATACAGGGGATATATTTGTGTTTCAATTCACGATATGAACAGCTGTTCACCTTGACTTTAGTCTATAAGGTTAGGTTTAGAACGAGGTGTTATCTGTGCTGACATCAGTGTTAAAGCATTGGTAAATCTGGCAGTAAAAAGCCATTGTTTTGGTCTTGGTTGAGCTTGTGTGCAAAATAAGTTCAAGCATTTTAAATTAGTGTTAACTGTATGCATTTTGTGCAAAAGCAACAATAAATGAGTTAATTGTATAGCCTAAACAGACAGATGTTGTGCTAACTGCGTTAAGAGTTTAGGAAATCTGTTAAAAGTATTGAAAAAATTGTCATAGCGATTGTAAAAAACTGTAATGTTTTTAGATCTGCGGAGTTAAAGTTCTAGCTTTTATTTTGTAGTAAAAAAATAAAATTAGACCCTTGGGGTAAGACGGACTACCCAGAATTGGCACAGGAAGCGCCAAGTTGTTCCTAGTGTTATTTTTTTTATGTAATAATTATTGTAACGAGTAGGGTTATTATTTAATATTTACATGAATATGATGTACATTTCAGACATATTCACTTGCATTAAAACCTATAGGTTAGTTGAGTGAAATCATTCAATTATTTTTACTTTTATGGCATATCTTCAATTAAATATGTAAATATTATAAGTCTGTAAAAGTCATATAATAATTTTACCTTTCAATAAATCTCATTTACAGGTATTCTGCTTTTGTCTGTCATTATTTATTCAACTAAATTGTCAAAATAAAATCTTAAAAAGGAATAGAAAACAGTTATATAATCAGTGTTGGGGAAAGTTACTTTGAAAAGTAATGCATTATAATATTAAAAAGTAACTTATTGAGTTACTTAGTTACTTTTTCTCACATGTACTGGGCTTGTTTTTTTTAATTTTGTTTTTTTATAACAAAAAAGTTCTATTTTTGTGCAAATGTAAAGACCTCTTCATACCAATATTGAAATAATAAGCAAATAAAAAATACAAATTCACACGCTCTTCTGCGCTGCCATTCTGGATAATGGAAGAATAGGACGCAGGAGAAAAAAAGTTTTACCAATAAAAAAAACAATTCTTTTAATTTTTGCTCATGGTTTACCTGAATCATTAAAGGTCAGCAGCAAATTGGTCAATAAAGGTAGATTAAATACATAACAATATTCATTTTATTTAACATTTCATTATTGGAGGTTTGCATATTTTGCATTTGACTGATTTTATTGTTTTTGAGGAATACTCAATCTTTATGCAAGTGAGATGAATAAATGCTCAAATTTAGTCTAAAACTACAATAACTATCATGTTCACACACACAACGCCTCTGCACTTACTCTCGATTTCATGAGGACAGGAGAGCTGTCAGTCAAATACATGTGAAAAAGTAACTTGCGTTACTTTTTTGAAAAAGTAACTCAGATATTTTGTTGTAAATTTGAAAAGTAATGCAATACTTGAAAAAATAATCTAATTATGTAACTCAAGTTATTTGTAATGCGTATATAATAATATTTCACGATATGCTAAAAACATAAAAAATCAAATCGATCAAAAACTATGCATTGTGTGAAAGATTATATAGGTAGGGGTCTATCTTACCTCTCTTTTAATATTTGACATATAGTTCTATAACAACAACTAAATCAGTCTCTATTGGCTGATGCATCATCATCCATGCTAAACTTATATCTAATTAAGCTAGTTTAAAAGCAAATCCACACTGTTTTTAAAAGGATAATTCATGTATGAGTTTTTTCTTTTCTGTTGAAAACAAAAGAAGATATTTAAAGAATGTCGGAAATGGTCACCATTGACTTCCATAGTAGGAAAAAAAATACTACGGAAGCCAATGAGGTCCATCAGCTGTTTGGTTTCCGACATTCTTCAAATCTGTAGTGTTTAGCAGAAGAAAGAAACTCATTTGGAACAACTTGAGGGTGAATAAATGATGACAGATATGTCATTTTTGGGTGAACTATCCCTTTAAGGGAGGCATCTTCCCCCATTTTCCCCCAGAAATGTACATGTTTATGGTTATCCTCACCTATGGAAACTCACCTGTACTTCTTTAAGATCTTTCCTAAATGTGTCAGTCAATTTTTCTTCATATTCCATGAATGTCTGAAGTTCTGAATCGGCTTTTTTCTTCTCGTCTTCCGCTTCAGCCTTTTCCAGCAGCAATCTGGACCTTTCATTATCAGCAGCCTCGACGAGATCCTGTGTGGAGATCATTAATAATACAAATGTTCGACATAGATCATTTATGAATAATTATTCGTATAGTTTATGAGTGTTTTAACCTTGTATTTCAGCAGCTCCGCCTCGACAGCGCTCATCTCGTCGTCCAGGTTTTGATGCTGTTCGTTTTGAACACAAGTGTTATAAAATGTTGAACTGAATTGACATAGAAACATAAAAAGTGCGAGACAAAATGGACGTACCTCGCCGTTTACTCCAGCGTTGTCAGACATGTCGCAAGCGAAATCGAAAGTATCTGAGGTTAAATAAAAGACGAATCAAACCATCAAATGCTTGTCGAATGGCTAAATATATTCCGTGATTATTATTGACCACTTATTACGTACCTCACAACCTCCTTGATCCCGAACTTGCCTTGTTTTGAGAAGTCACGTGAGCGAATCCTGAAGTAAAAGTGAAAGTGACGGTTGGTTGATTCGAATCGGTGCCTTCATTTGTGATCCGAATCTCTTCATCTAAATCTGACAGTCACTTATGAGCGTTTTGTCAGTTTTGCTCACAAAAGGCTACTTCTAAGTCTCTGGAGCGCAAAGATATAAACTATAAATAAAATACTACATAAAACTATAAAAGGGGAAAATTTATAATTTCCCGTATTTATTAATGGTTTATTCATGTATTACTAATACGTATTTCATTAATGCATTGCTGTTATGTACTTATTTGTACTTTCTATTTATTATTAATATTATTAATAATAATAAGTCACGTGAGCGAATCCTGACGTAAAAGTGAAAGTGACGGTTGGTTGATTCGAATCGGTGCCTTCATTTGTGATCCGAATCTCTTCATCTAAATCTGACAGTCACTTATGAGCGTTTTGTCAGTTTTGTTCACAAAAGTCTACTTCTAAGTATTTGGAGGGCAAAGATATAAACTATAAATAAAATATATAACTACATAAAACTATAAATGGGGAAAAATTATAATTTCCGTATTAATATTAATAAACCATATTAATGGTTTATTAATATGTATTTCATTAATGCATTACTGTTATGTACTTATTTGTACTTTCTATTTATTATTAATATTATTAATAATAATAAGTAACGTGAGCGAATCCTAACGGTTGATGAATCGTTACGTGATCGGAATCTCTTCGTGAAATTCTTAAGAAATATGAGACATTCTTATGAAAATATTTCCATTTATTACTCCCCATTATTACACGCCTCGCCGTTTACTCCAGCGTTGTCAGACATGTCGCAAGCGAAATCGAAAGTATCTGAGGTTAAATAAAAGACGAATCAAACCATCAAATGCTTGTCGAATGGCTAAATATATTCCGTGATTATTATTGACCACTTATTACGTACCTCACAACCTCCTTGATCCCGAACTTGCCTTGTTTTGAGAAGTCACGTGAGCGAATCCTGAAGTAAAAGTGAAAGTGACGGTTGGTTGATTCGAATCGGTGCCTTCATTTGTGATCCGAATCTCTATTCTCTTCATCTAAATCTGACAGTCACTTATGAGCGTTTTGTCAGTTTTGCTCACAAAAGGCTACTTCTAAGTCTCTGGAGCGCAAAGATATAAACTATAAATAAAATACTACATAAAACTATAAAAGGGGAAAATTTATAATTTCCCGTATTTATTAATGGTTTATTCATGTATTACTAATACGTATTTCATTAATGCATTGCTGTTATGTACTTATTTGTACTTTCTATTTATTATTAATATTATTAATAATAATAAGTCACGTGAGCGAATCCTGACGTAAAAGTGAAAGTGACGGTTGGTTGATTCGAATCGGTGCCTTCATTTGTGATCCGAATCTCTTCATCTAAATCTGACAGTCACTTATGAGCGTTTTGAAGTATTTGGAGGGCAAAGATATAAACTATAAATAAAATATATAACTACATAAAACTATAAATGGGGAAAAATTATAATTTCCCGTATTTATTAATGGTTTATTAATATGTATTTCATTAATGCATTACTGTTATGTACTTATTTGTACTTTCTATTTATTATTAATATTATTAATAATAATAAGTAACGTGAGCGAATCCTAACGGTTGATGAATCGTTGCGTGATCCGAATCTCTTCGTGTGAAATTCTTAAGAAATATGAGACATTCTTATGAAAATATTTCCATTTATTACTCCCATTATTACACGCCTTTTCACATTACATATTGTCCCAAAAACACATTCATATGCAAATTAGATACAGTGTATGCATTGCATAAAATGGGAAAGGCATATGCCATGTTTACACGCATATTGCATAAAGTAAATATGGTAGACTATATCAAACTAGTCTGTTATATCTCTCATAACATAGTTGAGAACCAGCTTTATACAAAGTTTGGATTAAAAATGCATGAAGCATAAAAATTGATTGGTGAATTAAATGGAGAAAAAAAATATCCCATTGTTTTTGCCTACTAATATCTTTTAATTTTCTGAACAGATGGGTTCTGGTGTTACAGAGCAGAGGACATCATATAACAGGATAAGATATATAATAGTATTTTTATTTTTAAATATCCAGTTTTTTTTAATGCTCCAAACAATGTAGGCTAATGACTCAAACAAAAAAAAAATCTAAATTCATAAACATATCAAAATATATTTGAAATTCAAATAATTGGCACACGTTTATTTAATAATTTTCTTATATGTATTACATTATTATTTATTATTATTATAACTTCCTTGATCGCGAACTTGCCTTGTTTTGAGAAGTCACGTCACGTGAGCGAATCCTGAAGTAAAAGTGAAAGCGACGGTTGATTCGGTGAGTCTTCAATCCCTTCACTTGTAATTTGTGAGTATCTTCGTATAAAACTATGTGTGACAGTCACTTATGAGCGTTTTGTGACTTTAGGAGAAACTTTAGGCGACCTCTCAAGTCTTTGGAGCGCAATGGAAGAGAGAATTCTGGTTCTCGAGGGTTTGCCGGATGATTTTGACCGTGTGAAATCAAAGGTTGAGCTTTATTTTAAAAATAAAAGAAGATCCGGAGGAGAGATCGAGCAGATTCGAGAACATCAAGAGGACAAACGAAAAGCACTTCTGATTTATACGACAGAAGAAGGTGAGTCTATATCGTCAACATCCTAATCAATCATATTAGAATAGAGACAAAACTGATATGGAAGTTTATTTCCGCCATAAAAAGTACATTCTGACTCGCTATTCTGAGAAAATTCAGATAAAAACTCGCAATTATAATGAAAAATTTCATTATTTTGATAGACTCTGAGGGAAAATGTCAGAATTTCCCTTATTTATTTAATTGTTCATTAACGTATTACTATTATGTATGTATTTATATTATTTTGTTACATTTTTAATTACATTGTTATTGCCATCCACTTTTTTCCCCCTACGTCCCATGATGCTTTGCGCGATTTATCAGAATAACTTCCATTAAACTGCAAACAATAAGCGAAAGGTTTGCTCTATGATAACATTAATAACCATTTTCAAAAACTGCTTACAATGAGAATGTGAGATTTAAACTCCCAATTATGAGGAAAAAATGGGTAACACTTTACAATATGGGTGCACTAATATGCATTAATTCATGCTTAACTAATGCACAGATAATCATGAGTTAATGTGTTACTAATGGTTAACTAACCCATTTTTTTTAATGATTACTGCATCAGCAACTAATGAAGATTCTACATGATTAATAGATTAAGTAATCATTACATTGTTATTAGTTAAATGTGTCATAATGTATTAATTTATTAATAACATATCTTATGAACTAATAATGTAAATTAATGTGTTAATTACCACAACGGGTCAAAGCCATGCATTTCAACTTCCAGTTGTCTGCTTTAATTAATCATTAGCTAATGATTTACAAAGGTGTCATTATGTTATGACTTTACTTTACTTTACATGACTATTAACTAATTGATTAAGTAATATGTAATTGTGGTTATGGGTTTTGAATTCATTTTTAATTAATTAATAGTCATGTGCCCCAACAAGTAAAGTTTTAACTAATAACAATTTAATGATTACTTAATCTATTAATCATGTCGAATCTTCATTAGTTGCTGATGCTGCAATCATTAATAAATGGGTTAGTTAACCATTAGTAACACATTAACTCATGATTATCTGTGCATTAGTTAAGCATGAATTAATGCATTTTAGTGCCCCCTTATTGTAAAGTGTTACCAAAAAATGTCATAATAGTCTACAATATAAATTCTGATGGGAAAAGTCTATTATTTATTTACTTATCTATTATTTATTTACTTAATTACTATTATTTATTTACTTATTTTTATTATTAATATTTTGTCATTGCCTATTGTCATGATCCCAGCCTATGTTTCCCTGTCTTGTGAGCACTTTTCTTATTTCCTGGCTTGTGGCATGTTTTGTAGTTCGTTGTAGTTTTTAATGCTCATTAGTCTCCACGGGTATGTCTTGTTTATTTGTTAGGCTTGTTTGGTCCTGTGTATTTAAACCTTTGTTCTTCAGTTGTTGGGTCTCGGTCGTTCTGTCACATGAGCAGGGATGAGGCACAGTGAGAATCCAAATGCCAGCATTTATTCAGAAATGTAAACACAGATAATCCGGGAACAAGAGCATAATCCACAGAGAACCGACCAACGACTGACACCTAACAATTGAAGCACAGGACTAATCAACATGGAAAACTACAAAGAACTACAAAACATGGCACAAGACAGGAAATAACACTGGCTGGGACCTTTTTTCTAGTAAAAAAAAATAGGAGACCATTACATTTTAAAGCATTCCCGGTCAGGATTTGTGGATTAAAATTCTGAGATTCTGAGTGCATTCCAGTGAATTATTCATGGCATATTGCGTAAATTAAATTGGCCCCCAAATGCGCAGTATATATAGTTTTTTTTCCATACTGTAACAGTGGAATAAGGAAGGAAAAAAGAGAAAATAATCATGAGGAAAAGAATGCAGTGACTGAAAGAGCGATATATATTCTTGTTATGTTTCATAAAAATACCAAGCGTGATTCTCCTGACGTCTGAAAATAGCAAATGGAGGAAATTTTACAGTTTATTCAGTCAAACTGACAGATAAAGGATTATTGTAGCGCAGCTTTATTTCAGAGTGGAACTTCCACAAACCAGGAGTGCCTCCCATAATCTGAAACGCACAGGCTCGTTAGGAAAAAGGTGGATATCTTCTTACATATATAATGTTTTTTTTTTAATTTTTTAAGTATAAAACCCCAGCTAAAACCAGCCTAAGCTGCCTAGCTGGTTTTAGCTGGTCTCCCAGGCTTGTTTTGGAGGGGTTTTGGACACTTTTAGCTGACCAGAGTCGGCAGGGTGGTCTTAACTGGACAAGTTGGGAGACCAGGGCTGCATTCAGCCCTGACAAAACGTTGCAAAACGTTTTTTAAACGGAAACAGTGCTGCGCCGCTGCAGCCATGGTACAGCCGCGAAGATCCGCGACTATTACGCAGGAATGAGAAAGTAGTTCCTAGCCATATAGGTGTAGAAAATCACAACTTTTCATTTTCAGTTGGTCTTAGCACACGATGTAACTGTAGAAGAGTCAAGTTTTAAATAGGACAAATATTGAAAGTGTCTTTGGTCATTTTTTGAATGAGATGCTAATGGATGATGTATGCTAAGCTATGCTAAAAGTGCTACCGCCAGATACAAAGATCGGCTGAATGGATTCAAAAACGGTAAAACTCAACAATTTAACTCTAGGGGACTTGGAAAACGAGCCTATTTTTTTAAAAAGTGGAGTGCTCCTTTAATTACCATTGTGTATGAAATTTGGTATATAAATAAACTTGCCTTGCAATGAAGATAAAAATATAAACAACTACATCATCATGTTGATGTTATATTTTCACTATAAAGCTCTTAAGACAATTATGTCTTCTAATATCTTCAATTGTTGCGTATATCGAGATGCAGCGGTCACATTTGTAATTGGACCCATTGTGCGAGCGATCTCTTTAACACCATGTGGTTTATATCCATGTTGCTGATTGGGCTGACATATTGGATGCACCCACCAAACAAAAGAAAACGCTTCTTAAACCCGTTGCACACCGTTTCCAGGAAACATGACGTTCAACCGGAAACTGTAGCAAAACGTTGCGCACCGGTTTGAGCGTTGAACGTGCCCCAGCTAAAACCATCTGAACACCAGCTTGGCAAAGTCTGGGAGACCAGCTTAAACCAGCTAAAACCAGCCAACTAGCCTATTGTGGGATTGGGTTAACGGCACAATATGTCGTTTTTCGCCGCTATTCAAAAGTTCATTCATGGGAGTTGTAGTCATACTACATCATATATTAAAGGCTTTGGTGTTTTCCATGGTTTATACAAAATAAATCGATTTTTTAAATCCAAAAATTATAACCCTTTAAGAATGTTCCTTCTTTTTTTGTTTGTTACATTGATTTGTTTTTTATGTATTTGTTATAAATGCCAATAAATAAAGTATTTTTTTCAAAAGAATTGTGATTTGTTTCTGAGTTGTGAGATAAAAAGTCTCAATTACCTTTTTTATTGCTTGGCGGAAACAACTTTCCACAACGTTCCATAACTAAAGAAAGAACATAAATAATTTGTGAAATGGAAGATTTTACATGGAATTTCCCTGTTTTCCAGATCTGAAGAAGGTGCTTGACAAAAGAATCCATAAAGTTGATTTCAAATCTCGGGGAGCAGTTGAAGTCACAGTGAAACTACCAGAAGAAACCAAAACCAAAAAGTTCAGGCCACCAGTTCTGCCAAAGCCCAAGCTGGAGAAGAGCGCTCTCCTCAAGTCACCGCCCGATCCTGCAAACAAGGTCATTCTGTTCTCTGTAATCATGAATTATTATCGTTAATACATTTACATTACATTTAATCATTTAGCAGACACTTTTATCCAAACCGACTTACAAATAAAGAGCAATTGAAGCAATCAAACCAACAATAGGGCAACGATATGCAAGTGCTTTGACTAGTCTCAATTAGTCTAGGTTTTTTATTATAGATATAGTTGATAGTAATTCAGGCTGGGATGAGAGGTAGAATTGTGTGTTATAGGGGTGTAACGATACACTTGTCTCACGATTCGATACAAATCGCGATACTGAACTTACAATACAATATGTATTACGATATTTAAAGCCAAAATAAAGTATTATTATCAAGACCCACAAATATTCCCCCATTGCATTATTATACATTATATTCAACATTATATATATATATATATATATATATATATATATATATATATATATATATATAGATTAATTAATTGCATGACTTTAACGCGTTAATTAAGATTAATTACGAAAAATATAAATAACAATTTTAACTTATTTTTGCACCGTGGAACGTTTTTAATGAATGAGTTTCTACGGACCGATTATACTGGAACACCAACTAGCGTTCTTGACTTCTGAACACAACAAACCACAGTGAACATGAACGGAGAAGCTGAGACTGCTTTGCTTGGCCCGTGGATGGGAAATTTTGTTTTAAAAACGAAAGGATGGAAGCATCGACAAGACCATGGTTGTGTGGAAGCTATGCAACAAGGAATTTGCGTATCACCGCAGCACATCAAGCCTCAAATATCACCTCAACGCAAAACGCTGGACATAAATAAATAAACAACATTTTGTTGATTAAGCTTATGTTTTAGTCATTATTCAATGGTATACTAAAAATCCATGTGAAACTGTTCTCAGGTCAAATATTTATATGCAATTAAAATGCGATTAATTTCGATTAATTAATTACAAAGCCTCTAATTAATTAGATTAATTTTTTTAATCGAGTCCCGGCCCTAATATATATATATATACATAGTCGTTTAGTAATATCATTGAAACTCTGTAAACTTTTTTCCCTTACGCATTACTCGCACTTTCAATGCATGCATTGGACCACCCTCCCATGCTCGCTATTTCCTGCCTTTCCCGCTATAAATATGAGAATAAACCATCAAATGCTTTGAATAATCATACTTCTAAAAGCAAATGTGATCTGGTGATTTAAATCATGTTTGAAGGTCCAAATAAATGCAGTTTCAGAGGAAGAGGCTCTGCACGATCCCAGAGGAATAGGGTCTGATCCAGACAAACCATCAGACATTTCCAAGAAAAAATAAACATTTATATACATTTTAACTTAAATTGCTCATCTTGTGCTGCTCTGTGATACACCACGGATTGCATAATCACATCCGGTCAATTTAGGTAAAAAAGTATATACATTTTTAATTTAATTTTTAAAATGTCTGTTGGTTTGCCTATTCCTCGTCTGGGATCGTGCAGAGCCTCTTCCTCTGAAACTGCATTGATCTGGACCTTCAGCCGTTGGTCCCCATTGAAGTCCATTATGTGGAGAAAAATCCTGGAATGTTTTCCTCAAAAAACTTAATTTCTTTTCCACTGAAGAAAGAAAGACATGATCATCTTGGATGAGATGGGGGTGAGTAAAACAGAAAATTTTCATTTTATAGTGATTTAATCCTTTAAACGAAATGGCATTACGGTGAGTACATGATGACAGAACTTATATTTTTGGGTTATAAATACAGCAAGTCTTTAAAACAACTCTATATCGCAAATCATATTGTTTACATCAACGATACAGTACATATCGTATTTTTATACCGCGATATATATCGATTAACAATCTATCGTTACACCCCTAGTGTGTTAGCATAGCAGTGATAGGAAAACCCATGTTTCTGAATGATAGATCCTAGTGATGACATGTGGATGGTGAAGAGAAGCGGCCCCAGCACTGAGCCCTGAGGCACTCATGCAACATGAGCCAGATGTTGTAACATAGACACCGCACACATTAGACCACAAGTTTGAAAATATCCTGATGCATGCCTCTTTAGAAAGACAATGAAGCAACAGGACATTTATGCAACAGTCCAGCCTAATATGGGTCCTGATCTTGATTTAATTGACAAGGAAACAAGAGAAATACAGATGTGCAATTGAGCAAAGGCGTGAAACATAACTGTAATTTAAAATTAGGTCAGATCAATGTTCATATACTCACACGCTTCCTCCTTATTGTACAAAGGTCTCTGCAGTAAGACAACCTGCAACAGAAATTAAAGGTCGGACTGTAATGCTTTCACTCTTAGAGTTTACAAATATTCACAAATTTCAAAACATTAACACTGACAATAGTCACATGTATGTATTTGTTCATAATACAGACAATGAGGAGGATTCAGAAATACCAGATCTTCTCATTACCGCCCCTGATTCAGTTGATAAGGAAACACTTCAGATGTATTTTGAACAATTTACAGAGCAATTTGAGCTTGCAAAGCATGGAAATAACAGCTGGATCCTGAAACTCAACAGCCAGTCAGGTAGGATGTAAGACCAAAGCTGCTTTGGGTGTTTATAGCCTCTCAAACGCGTCCTAATGTAACATGAAACAAACTGGTTTTGCAAGTCTATTTTTGGTGCATTACTTACACATGATGTAGGCCAAATTTTGTTTCAAAGAAACTATCATTAGACAGCGCTAGCTTAATGATCATCTTTGAGATCAGAAATCTCTAAATTAACATAATATTGACACTTTTCTCAGATTTCAAGAAGATTTCTGGCAAGGAAGAACATTTGTTTGGTGTATCTTTACAAGTGTATAATGAAGGAGGTCTGGGAGAGAAGTCAGACCCCCGTCGCTTCATCTTGACTGGGTTTGATGGCGACACAGACTGCAAGAAAATCTCAGTGTTCATTGGCAGCTGTAGCAAGACGACAGAATACACTTGGGAGACAGTTGATGATGATAGGATTGTTGTCACCTTCAAACAAGATATTGGTGGGTTTGGAAGCCACAGCACTTTCCTACGGCTGTCTGTTATCGTTACTCTGCTGTGTGTCTGTGACGGCTGCTTATTTTCCTTTGTCTTTGGGGTTTGCTATGTCTTCAATGCACTGTATTACTTGGAAATTAAGTCACCCATGCATTTAATCTGATCAGTCATTAATGTTCACATTAATGTTCTCAAGTTAAAGCCTTTTGCAAACTTGAGCAAAACAGTGAAGATGTGCTGCAAACACTGTTTTTGTTCAACCACTGCATGCACTGCATTAAAATAGAAAATACAGTAAACTTAGTCTAATTAAGCTTGTTCACTTCTTAAATCAAGATACATTTACTGGAAAAGAACAATGCATGTCTGTTATTTAAGATTTTTCCTATTTAAGTCTTGTTTTAATCAAAATTAAGTGACTTTATTCTTAAAACAAGAAATAAAAAAAATATCTACCAATAGACTGAATAAATAACTTAATTCAAATGGAAAACAAGATTATTTTTCTGACCTCATTAGTAAATATTTCTTCCTTGTATTAAGCAAAACAAATCAATTTTGACCAGAAAATGTAATTTTGAAGTTATTTGTAATAGAAAACAAGACAAAAATATTGAGAAAGATATTTTAAACTACTGTTCCTCAGTTTTAGTAGTACACTGCAAAAAATGCTCTTCTTACATAGTAATTTTTTCTTGTTTCCCATCCAAATATCTAAAAATTCTTAAATAAAGATGCATTACTAGATGAGTAAAATTACATGAGATATTTTTTCTTGTTTTCTGGGGAAACATGTCAAAATGAGTTTTTTGCTTAAAGCAAAATTATCTGCCAATGGGGTGAGAAAAAACTTATTTCTGTTTGGGAAAAGATTTCAATTAAAAACAAGATTATTTTTCTCACCCCATTGGCAAATAATTTTGCTTGTTTTAAGCAAAAACTCACAACATTTAGATTTTATTTTCAAGAAAACAAGAAAAATGATGTCATTTTACTTATCTAGTACATTAATCTTGATTTAAGAATGTTTAGCTATTTGGACTGACAACAAGAAAAAATTACTAAGTAAGAAGAGCATTTTTTGCAGTGTAATTCATGATTTTAATACAGTCATCACATGTATATGTTTGAACATTGCAAGTAATCTAAAAATCAATCATTAATGACATTACAAACAGATGTCCACGTGGCATTGAGGAATAGAAGCAAACATTTATCACTACGCTCTTAAAAATAAAGGATCTTAATTGTCATTAATGGTTCAATGGAGAACCTTTAACATCCATGGAACCACTCCTTAGATTATTTAAATGTTCTTCACACAAGGAAAAAAAATGTTCTCAATTTTTTTAAGAATGTATAAAAAAGATTGTTCTGTCCTTGATCAACAGGTAAAAAATGACGCCATCTTCTGTCTCCCCCTTGTGCTTTGTATTAACATGAAACACTTGATTCAGCTACTCAACTTCTGTGAACATTTCAAAAGAACATTTATAGTTAATGTTTCCTCTTTTTTCATTTTATCAACAGATGTGAAATCATTTATAAGAAAATGCACCTCAAGGCAACTGCAGGGTCGAGACATCGGAGTGACGTGTATGGAGCGGACGGATTCGGTCCTGGTCCAGGGAGATCTGGAGCAGAGCAGTGAAGACCTTCTCACCCTTTACTTCAGCAACAAGAAGAAGAGCAGAGGAGGAGATATCGAGAACTTCATATGGATCAACAGACGAACGAGCGCGGTCATCGTCTTTGGAAACTGTGATGGTAGGTTTTCAGATTAGTTGCAATAATGAAACACTCATTTGCAGTGCCGTTAAACTCACGTGACTCAATTATAACAACCAGATCACAATTGTCTTGCTTTTCAAACAATTACAAATTATATGATACACGTAGTGATATAACTCCATTGATCTGTAATAATTATATATCACTTTGCATTGACCGGACCAGTCGCCAAATACCTAATTGGTTCCCCTTATTCATTGATTCTGTTATCTGCCTTACATTGAAGTTGCTGTATTAAATAAAGCGCTATAGAAATAAAGATGACTTGACTTAAGAACAAGCCTGCTTAGAGTAATTCTTCTGTCTCTTCTATTTTAATAGATGCACATGCAGTGGTGGAACAAAAACACTGTGTTTGCGGCACAGTTGTTCACGCCTCACTGTTTTACTCAAGTCTCCAAAAGGCTTTAATTGGAGAAAAACCCTTTCTGACTGATACCGCCACAAAAGTAAACATTTCTATCAGCGAAGATCTACTCCGCTTCTTTGAAACCAATGAGCGATGTAGAAAACAACTGGAGAGCGATGCCAAACTGCATCACGCCAAAGTTCGGTTTGACAGCACTGCAAGTGAAATGTTACTGGAGATGGATGCCAACAAAGAGTCTCTGACCGCACTACGAATCGCACCCACTTGGGAGTCCAAGACGATGAGGGGAATTGAGACGTTTTTGAGCGGGTTCGACACACAAGAGCTGGCAGTGGAGGAGGACGTCTGGAAGAGAGTTGAAAACGACTGTGTTGGTCTCGTCACGGTTGATGCAGCGTTTTTCTTCAAGGAGAGCAAGTTTAAAGTTGTAGTTACTGGAGTTAAAGAGCAGGTCAAGATCATTTCGGAGAAGATGAAGATGCTCCTGAAGACTGCTGCTGTTGAGGTGGAAGTGGAAAGAAACACAATCGAGGCAATTATTAAACTAGACCGTGCAGAGACATTTGATCTAATAAAAGAGCGTGTAGAGTCCAAACTAGGGCAGGTGAGTTTATCCCATGATGAGAAGCAGCACATAATTTCCCTCAAAGGTTTGAAGGATGAAGTAAACTCAATGGAGATGCTCATCAAAAACGCACAGAAGAACATAATCACACACCAGCTGAAGCTTTCGTCTCATCTGATTAACTTTCTAACGTCATTGGATCTTCAAAAGTTCGAGCAGGACAACCACATCCCAGCTAGACTTCTAAACCAAAAGGATTTTTTGGGGATCTTGGTTGAGAAAGAAAACCTGACGAGAGCTGAAGACAAAATCGGCGAGATTCTCAAAGAGGAGGTTATACAACTATCTCCCAATCAAACCGGTGACGCTTGGACGCGTCTTCAAGATGAAATAGAGTCGTTCCAGAAAGCCAGCGACATCAGGATCACACAATCAAACACTCAGGTTATAATATGTGGGCTTTCTAATGCGGTTGCAGATGTTACAGGGAAAATAAGGAGATATCTAGAGAACAAGGAACCAACGAGGGAGAACGTCGCTCTCAAATCTGTGCGAGAGGTCGAATACGTGGACTCCTTTCTGAATCTGTCCGAGCTCCCTGAACTCAAGCGGCTTGGTGCTGTGGTACTTGCTGACAAAGCGTCTAAATCTCCTTGTCTTAAGATCACGGCACCTAAAGACAGCATTAAGCAGGCCGTTTGTGTCGTACAGAAGCAGCTGTCATCCATTGTCGTGGAGAACCACAAGTATCGCAAAGCAGGAGAAGCCAAGGTTCTGGACAAGCACGAAGCCAACATGAAGACAAAAGCTAGAGAGAAGAAGTGCGGCCTGTATTTATCACAAGAGCACATGGTTGCGTCCGGCCCTCCGAAGAGCTTCACACACAAAATAGGCGATTTCATGACTCTGAGCATCATCGAGGGAGACCTGCACCATTTTACAGCTGACGCTTTGACCTGTCCGATGAGCGGAAATCTAGTTTTCAATCACCCCGTGGCTCAGCGCTTTCTCCAATTTGGAGGCGATAAGATTACAGAAGTGTGTAAAACTCCCCAGAGGGAAAAGCAGAGTCCTCTGCCGGGAGACGTGCTGCTCAGCGATGCGGGAAAACTCAGCACCGGGACGCTCATTTACGCCGTGCTGCCCCAGAAAGGTCAAGCGCTGGACTCAAACTACCTCCAGTCGGCTGCTCGTAACATTCTCCTGAAAGCCGAGGGAAAAGGATGCGCCTCCATCGCAATGCCTGCGATCGGTTGCGAAACCTTTGGATTCTCCGTCAAAGAAAGTTGCATGGCACTTCGAGAAGCCATTCTGCAGTTCTGCACTGAATCGCCAAAAAATATCAGAAATATCATTGTAGTGGATTCAGATGAGAAGATCGTTGAGGAGTACAACGCTCTGATCCAGGAACTAGTATGAGCACTCAAATGTTTATCAACACTGCAAAAATGATGCTCTTCCTCAGTGTTTCTGTCTCGTTTTCCAGCACAACATTCATAAATCAAGACACATTTACTGGAGAAGCAAAATGACTTATATTAAGTGAGTTTATGCTTAAAACTAGAGCAAATAAACTTAATTCAAAGAGAAAGCTAAATTATTTTTCTGACCCCATTTGCAGATTTTTTTTGTAAGCTTGTTTCTGCAACTAAAAAAAAAATTAAAAAAGGTCATTGCAACATTTTATCTCACAATTCTGACTTTACTCGCAATTGCAAGTTTCCAAGTCCTAATTCATAATTATGTTGAAAGTCGAAATTATGACAAAAAAGTCAACATTATAACATGAAAATTCAAATTATGACACAAAATTCAAAATGTTTCATTATGAGATATAAAGTCATAATTATGACACTAAATCATAATTGAAATGTCAATTATGGCAGTCAAAATTGACATGAAGAATCATACGATGAGTCAAAACTATGATATGTTAAAGCTGCAGTCTGTAACTTTTTGCGCTCTAGTGGTTAATAAACAGAACTGCATGCGTCTTGCGGAGGAACATTACAGCCGGAACTACTTCCCTCTGTTTATGTCTATGGCGAGTCACGCAGGGACTGTGCTCCTCCGCAGCGGTTCCTACCAGTCCGGTCTGAAATAGTCCCAATAAAAACACTTATAAGCATGGGCGTCGAAAGCAAATAAAATGTGGGTGGGTTTTTTACTGGAGTAACGTTAGATGCCATTTACATTAAATACAAATATACCACAGTTTAGCTACAAACAATTGATTGGGCCAGACAAAATTACAGAAATCACTGAGTTATTTAGTGTAGGGGTAAGACGCATGGCATCAAGTTTCGAGGTTCGAATCCTCCTTTTGCAGAACTCTCTCTACTCCCTTTTCCCATCACATATCAGATGGGAAAGGCATTTATTTTCAATAAAAATTAAGAAAATATTAGAAAAGTGGAAATAAAGCATCTAACGTGTTTAATATTAAGTGTTTATCGGTTATTGGTATTGGTAAACAGACATGCGCTGAATTAGAGATGATAAAAGTGAGTGTGTCCAATATCATTGGTCATAAAAAGTGGGCGGGTCTTGTCCCACACACACACACACACACACAATGGCTCCGACGCCCATGCTTATAAGTGTATGATAATGATTCAGGGTAAGACAAAAACACGGTTTGGAAAATTGATTCATGTTGTACGTTCTCGTTATATAATTTTTGTCCATCTCGAACACAAAAAAGTTACGGACAGCAGCTTTAAGTCATAATTATAAATCATAATTTTGACTGTTTTATCTCATTATGACTAAAAAGTCATAATTATGTCATTATGAGATAAAAAGTTAAAATTACGAGAAATTATTGCGAGTTTATCTCATGCAATTCTGACTTTATAACTCATAATTGTGAATTTATATCACCCAATTCTGAGAAAATAAATCAGAATTGTGAGATGTAAACTCGCAATCGCAAGAAAAAAAGTCAGAATTGTGAACCTTTTTTTTTTATTCAGTGGCGGAAACAAGCTTCCAAAAATATTTGCTTCTCCTGTAAATGTATCTCGATTTAGGAACATTTAGATTTTTGTTCTGGACAACAAGATTTATTTATTTCTCATTTAACACAATATCAGCATCAGAGGCTATAGTCAAGGCATAAGAACCCGCAGTGACGCAGGTGATTCTCTGGAAAGGTCTTTTTAAAGCATTATCTCTCCATTTCAACTCAGGAAGTCCCTAATTGACATATAAGGAACACTCAGGTTCATTCATGTGACAATGTGTGCATTTTTTGTTGCCATGGCAACATTTTCAAAATGGTGGCCTGTCCGCCTGGTAACATGTAACATTAAAGATCTTTCACAAGGAAGGGTTGTATTTCAAAAACAACTGCAGAAACATTTAGTCTGCTTTATATGCCCCATCATTTTCCTACATGGAGAAATTTGTCCGGGTTCTATATTACAATAATATTTCAATTAATTGTATATAATCATTTAACAATATTATCTATACAAAAAAATAAAAAAAAATATATATATATATATAATAATAATAATAATACCACTGATAAATCACAATATTTAAATATGATATTCAATAAAAATTTAATGTTTTTTCAAGATATTTTTTTAAAAATGTCCATTAATGTACTTTCTGAATATAAAAATGTTGCCCGATATCATTTAAAGCAGGTCATTCCAATAAATTATGCAAGAAAAAATACTTACAAAAAGTCATATAAAGGCTTTCAGTAAATAAACACAGTAAGTCATCTCGCATATACAGTCTGGTCCTTTCTATTTTCAAAATGAAAAAAAAAAAGGTTAGGACTTTCATTTATAACTGGATTCACTTCATATAATTTGTTATGGACACATTCATCCCATTTGCCACCTTTAGGAAATGTACAAAATCAGTACGGGTTTAATACTGGAAAACGACAAAAATACTGAGGAAGACTTTTTATTTTTTTTTCAAATGTTTTTCTTTTATCATTGATCACCTATATTGTATTATTAACAGGGATTTCCTGACATTATGGCTGTCAAAAGTGACATAGTCATAGTTATGAGGTTGTCAAAACTATGACATAAGTCAGTTATGATGTACAAAGTCATAATTTTGACTTTTTATCAAAAATTATGGTAAAAAGTTGAAATTGCAACATAGTATGTCATCATTTCATTGTGAGTCAAGTCATTGTAAGATACATAAAGTCATAATTATGACATAAACCATAATTATGAGATAAAAAGTCAAAATTATGACTCAGTACATCATAATTATGCTTTTTTTATGTCATAATTATGTCATATTTTTTATCTCATAATTATGGTTTATTATGTCAGAATTATGACTTTATATCTCACAATGACCTAGTATGTCATCATTTCAAATTTCAACTTTTCAATTAAGTCATAGTGATATAAAGTCATAATTATGACATAATGAACCATAATTATGAGACAATTTTGACAGTCAAACCTGACATATAAAGGCATAATTATGGTAGTAAAAACTGACATTAAGTAATAATTTTGACTGTTAACTCATAATTATGGTTTATTATGTCATAATAATGACTTTATATCTCACGATGACTTAATTGAAAAGTTGAAATCACAACATAAAAAGTTTAAATGGTTACATACTAGGTCGTCATATTTATGACATACTAAACCATAATTATGAGATAAAAAGTCAAAATTATGACAGTCAAAACTGACATAAAAGGGCATAATTATGATGTCCTAAGTCATAATTTTGACTGTTTATCTCAGTATGTCATAGTTTTGACTATTTCATAATTATGATCAAGTCATAATGAGATATAAAGTCATAATTAAGGTAGTCGAAGTGGACATTTACAGTCAATTATGAGATGAAGATGAATGTGAAGTCAAAACTATGACATGTTTCATAGTTATGGTGTCATAATTTTGACTTTTTATCTTGAAATTATGACATACTAAGTCATTATGAGATGTAGTCGTAATTATGACATGCTAAGCCATAATTATGAGATAAAGTCAAAATTGCAGTGCATTTTTTATCATTGATCACCTATATTTTATTATTAACAGGGATTTCCCGACATGTCAGCAAAAGTCCCCCTACAATCCCAGAAGTTTAAACACGGATCAGACAAAAGAGGTACCATATATATATATATTTTCCTGTAGCTTAAATAGTAACGTGTTTGATTGCATAAACTGATACGATGCTTTTCTTTCCACATGACTGGGAACTCAATCAGTGCTGATCAATGGTGTGCCGATATGCCTCAAAAAGGGGGACATCACCAAAGAGACGGTGGATGTCATCGTGAATTCATCCAACACAAGTTTAGACCTTAACACCGGTAAGAGTGTCTTTGCTGAAGCATAAACACACTTACATCATCATCACACTTTTACCTTTCATGCTAAAGAACGTAACGTATTGAGTAATGTACAGTGTTGTCTAGTCTTGTTTCCATCTAATCTCATCATTTTACAGGCGTTTCTGGTGCCATCTTAAAAGCTGCCGGAAAATCTGTAGTTGACGAATGCAAAAAGCAAGGTATCATCATAATGGCACTGAGTATTGAGTTATGCTTGTATTATAACAGTGCTGAGTGATTCATTCAGACCTGTGTCTGTAGCTCCTCTGAAAGCAGGTGGCGCAGTGATGACGAGCGCCGGAGCGCTTCAGTGTAAGAATATCGCTCAGATGGTCGGGCCGGGGAACATCGCAGACATCACAGCCTCTCTGGGAATCGTTTTGAACCTCTGTGAGGGGAAAATGGCCACAACTCTGGCCATTCCTGCCATTGGAACAGGCATGACAGCAGCCACAATACATGTTATTTACAAATATTCCTTCTCAGAGCAATGGAAGCCCATTTCTGCCTCACAGGAAATAAAAAGTCATATTATTATGTCACAAAGTCGAAATTATGACATAAAAAGTACATGCATATTATGATGTACTAAATTATAATTTTGAAGTCAATTATGAGATACAAAGTTGAAAATATGAGGTAAAGTCAGAATTGACTTAAAAATCATGAGATAAAAATTCAAAATTATGACAGTCAAAACTACGACATAAGTCAGTTATGGTGTACATATCTTAATTTTGACTTTTTGACTCAAAATGATGAGATAAAGTAAAATTTATGACATACCAAGTCATAATTATGAGATAGTAAAAACTGACATGTCAAAATTATGACATACTAAGTCATTATGAGATATAACTGAGATTATATCAAATTATGGCCGAAATTGACAGTCAATTATGAGACAAAGTCAGAATTATGACAATCAAAACTATGACATAAGTCAGTTATGGTGTACATGTCATAATTTTTGTCTCATAATTATGATAAAGTCAAATTTATGACATACCAAGTCATAATTATGAGATAGTGCGTCATAATTTTGACATGTCAGTTTTTACTATCTCATAATTATGACTTGGTATGTCATAAATTTGACTTTATCATAATTATGAGACAAAAATTATGACATGTACACCATAACTGACTTATGTCATAGTTTTGACTGTCATAATTCTGACTTTGTCTCATAATTGACTGTCAATTTCGGCCATAATTTGATATAATCTCAGTTATATCTCATAATGACTTAGTATGTCATAATTTTGACATGTCAGTTTTTACTAAGTCATTATGAGATATAATTGAGATAGTGGAAATTATGACAAAAAGTCAAAATTGACAGTCAATTATGAGACAGAGTCAAAACTGACATGTTTCATGTACTAAGTCATAATTTGACTTTTTATTGAAATTATGACACTAAGTCATTATGAGATATAGTCATAATTATGATGTACTGTCATAATTGAGATGACTAACTTTTTTTCTTATAATTACGACTGTCCTAATTTTGACTTTTTATCTTATAATTATTATTATTATAATTTTTTTATTTACTATTTTTATTTATGAAAGCATGTTTTTTTTATGTGGCAGAAATGGGCTTCCATAAGAAATATCAAGTCCTGAGCAATAATCTTGTTTTCCGCAGGACGAGGCGGCTTTGACCCGAAGGAATCCATCAAAGCCATTCTCTCAGCAATCGAGAAACATTTGGCGGAGCCGAACTCGTCCTGCTTCAGGAGCATCACGATAGTGGCATTCGAACAGAAGACCTTCGACGACTTCCGTCAGTACTTCAAAGCGTGGAACAAGGTTAATACTGAAGAATTAACAAACAACAACAGTGTCCAGTTTCCTTTACATCGTTTTAAATTTGTTAAATTTGTTTTTCTCCAGCCGGCAAACAGCAAGATGCCCAAAAATCAAGGTTCTGGCAACTTCTTCATGCTTATTCGCAAATAAATATGCTCTAGTTGTTAGATACATAATAAGCCTGTTCCATTAAATAGTTCTGGCATTTCCAGAAGTGACTATTTTAAATCTGTCTCGTCCTTATAGTGAAAATCGGAAGTGTCAGAATTGAGATAAAGAAAGGCGACATCACTAAAGAAACTGTCCGAGGGATTGTAAACACCACCAACAGAGACATGAGCCTGAGAGGAGGTCTGTATGCTCAAATATAACTCAAAATACGGGACACTATTAAAGGAACACTCCATGGTTTTTAGAAATAGGGCTTATTCAACATCTTTCCTACATTTAGATATGTGGGCAAATGCATTTTTGTCTCAGTGCATGCATTGTTTTAGTTTGGCGGGGTCGCTGCTAGCTTAGCTTAGCATAATGAATGGAATCCTATGTTGCCAGCTAGCATGCCAGAGTAAAAGTGATCCAAAAGAAAAACCCACCTAATTACTTCTTGTGGCCTGCGTATTCACAACGAGTACAAATAGCGATGCAGATTAAGACTAGGCGATTTTCTAGGCAGGTATTAATTTGGAACTATATTATGGGGAAGCACAGGCTAAGCACTGCTACTGCAGAGATATCACGCAACACATGCACAACATATGCCGGTATGTTGACTGATGTTTGGGGATTTCACGTGTTGCGTGATATCTCTGCGCCCAAGTAGCAGTGCTTCGCCTGTGCTTCCCCATAATATAGTTCCAAATTAATACCTGCCTAGGAAATCGCCTAGTCTTAATCTGCTTCACAGATTTTTTTTCTCGGGACATGCTAGCTGGCAACATAGGATTCCATTCATTATGCTAAGCTAAGCTAGCGGCGACCCTGCCAAACTAAAACAATGCATGCACTGAGACAAAAATGCATTTGCCCACATATCTAAATGTAGGAAAGAAGTTGAATTTCTAAAAACTCTGGAGTGTTCCTTTAAATGAACACATCTTATACTCTAAAATAAGCCATAGCTCTACTAGGGTTTGTGATAGTCTCACCTTGATAAGCTTTAAAGCTCCTTGTTCTTCAGGTGTATCGGGTGCCATATTTAAAGCAGCGGGAGCGTCTGTGGAGCAGGAGTCCCAAAAACACGGTGAGAACGTCTCATATTTGATGAAGTTTGCATTATTAGGGCCTGAGCACCGATGTTGTGAGGACCCTATGGGAATTGCTCGGCCTATCATTTTTCTTCTCTCAAATGTATCGCACTTTTGAGGGCCTAAACGCTCAAAAAACTCGTCAGAAGTGCCGGAAATGTACGTTCGATATTGGTTTCATAATTAGGTGAGACAAAATGGCCACCTACAAAATTTCCATTAAGCACCGTTCGCGTTACGTTTCATGTACGAGTATGAAGTTAGGTACACACATGTAAAAGCCCAATACCTACAAAAAAGTCCATGGGTGCAAAATATGAAAACCAACAAGAAGCGAGATATTTTGAGTTTTTGCCATTTTGCCATTGTACTTTACCAAACTCCTCCTTGAGGTATAATCAGATCAACATCATATTTGCAAAGTCTAAACTTAAGGCCTTTGCGATGTTAAATTGCAAAGATCTTGAGTGTTCGCTGAAGGGAGTGTCACAGATTTCAATGTTTCGCAAAATGAAACAGGAAGTTGTTGTAACTCGTGCATACAATCAACTTCACGTTTTATTAGAGTCCTGGCCTGAATACATCTACATGCCAATATTCAGGTACAGTCATAGCGCCACCTGTGGGCAACAGGAAATGGCATGCTTTACACTGTAATTCATTGCTTGAAACACATTTAAATATGCTGTGAAGTACCAAACATGCTAGAAACACAAGCAACACTAACGTATGTGATTAACAGCAAGAAACAGGAAGTTGTTGTAACTCAGGCATACAATGTCCAATACACCCCAAACTTCACATGTTTGATAAGAGTCCGGACCTGAAGACATCTACATGCTACTCTGCAAAAAATGCTCTTCTAACTTAGTAATTTTTTCTTGTTTCCAGTACAAATATCTAAACGTAAGATTAGATATTTGGACTGGAAACAAGAAAAAATGACTATGTAATAAGAGCATTTTTTGCAGTGTAATTTTCCGTCATAGCGCCACCTTCTGGCAGCAGGACGTGTGGCACATCGACATGACTTTGCCATATTTCTCCTATATTTAACTGCTTAAATGCACGTCACCCATTCTTCGCTCGAGTGCCCTTTCATCGCTGCTTGCAGCTTTAATCGGTTCTGTTATTTTACTGTGATGCTGTGTTGCATGTAGCGCTATAGAAATAAAGCTGATCTGACTTGAACTAGCTTCTGACGTTCTGGTTTCTTTATCTCCGAAGGTCCATTGCAGAATGACGTGGCAGCCGTGACCAGCGGTGGGAACCTGCAGTGCGATGTCATCATTCACATGGTCGGCCCGCACTCTGCGGCAGAGACCAGATCACGCGTGAAGAAAGTCCTGGAGCGCTGCGAGGAGAAGCAGATCACCACGGTCTCCTTCCCTGCCGTGGGCACCGGTACGGACGGCTGCTGTTAAACAGGTTTTAAATGCATGTGAATGACGTCTCACCCCGTCTGCTGTCCGTTGTTAAAGGTGGTGGAGGAGTCCAGGCGGCGGATGCCATCTCTGCCATGCTGGAGGCCTTTGAAGATCATCTGACTCCAAACGTCTCAACTGTGATCAAGCTCATCTACATTGTGATTGCCCAGGACAACGTCCTACAAGAGTTTCAGAAAGGTCTCGAAACTTGGACTGCAAATACACAGGTAGTGATGCCAAACAGAACCATAACCAAGATGATGAAGAATCATTCGGTGCAAAATGTGTTTTTTTTTTTTCAGTACTTTTGTCTTGTGTTCCAGTATAAATATAGGCAAGGCAAGTTTATTTATATAGCACATTTCATACACAATGGCAATTCAAAGTGCTTTACATAAGAAATAAGAAACAAGGATAATTAAAACAGTTAAAAATAAATTGCCCTATCTGCCTGATTCTCTAAATGCGGTCACCCCTATCTGAGATGGAAGAGATGGAGCAGGTTCGCAATGTCTCCTGGACCTTACAGGTCGGTCCAGGACGGGCTCCTGTAGGGGACGTTACCTGTGCCCCGCAGGGCCTGCCCTTTCTTGAGTCCGCTTCTTTGCACTGTCTGCTACCACAGAATGAAGCAAAGCACACTGCAAATATTCTCAGTAGGGCAGGGACTCGATTAAAAAAATTAATCTAATTAATTAGAGGCTTTGTAATTAATTAATCGAAATTAATCGCATTTTAATTGCATATAAATATTTGTCCTGAGAACAGTGAGAAGTAATTTTTTTCACATGGATTTTTAGTATACCATTGAATAATGACTGAATACATAAGCTTAATCAACAAAATTTTGTTTATTTATTTATGTCCAGCGTTTTGCGTTGAGGTGATATTTGAGGCTCGATACGCAAATTCCTTGTTGCATAGCTTCCACACAACCATGCTCTTGTCGTAGCGTCCATCCTTTCGTTTTTAAAACAAAATGTCCCATCCACGGGCCAAGCAAAGCAGTCTCAGCTTCTCCGTTCATGTTCACTGTGGTTTGTTGTGTTCAGAAGTCAAGAACGCTAGTTGGTGTTCCAGTATAATCGGTCCGTCGAAACTCATTCATTAAAAAACGTTCCAGCGGTGCAAAAATTTTTTTAAGTAATTAATCTTAATTAACGTGTTAAAGTCCCGGCCCTAATTCTCAGATAAGATTATGTAATGAAACGTGTGGCGATGACGAGTCAGAGTCATCGACTTAATCTCTGCAAACACAGAAAACATTATCAATAAATTATTAAAATGTTCAGACAGTCTCCATCCACATTCATAATCATTCCTCTTGCTGGTGCGCTGTGGCAAGCTTTATGGTTGCACTTGAGCACTGATTAGGCTATCATTATTCAATCATTATTATGATTTGGCTCATTAATAATAAACATGCGATTATTCGACTAATCGCTTAAATGAACGACTAACAGTCGACTAGAAAAATGTAGTCAGCCTTAATCTCAAGTCATTTGCTCCTCGAGTAAATGCGTCTTGATTTAAGAATAAAGTTTAGATATTTGTTCTTAGCCTGAGGTCGTTATACTCAGATTCTAGTCAGAATATACGTATGTCTGATTCTGCTCCATTGGGCTGTGATTATGGGGTGTTTCAACCATACCAGGAAAGAAAATGCCTCTGCACTCGATTGGATAGACGTACAACCAATCAGAGCAACGGAGACGTACAACCAATCAAATCACTGTCATCATTCAAAAGACAGCTAAAAACTCATCTCTTCCGTGAACACTTATCATAAAAAAAAAAAAAAAACTCTTCTCTTTTATTCCTTCCTTAGTCTAGCTTAAGCTTATTCTATGTAATAACCAAAACTTGGTATTTAAGGCACTTTTTTGTTCATGACCGATCGCTTCCTGTACTCCTATGTTGTAAGTCGCTTTGGATAAAAGCGTCTGCTAAATGCCTAAATGTAAATGTAAGATGAGAGTACCAACTCAATCATCATTTCTGAGAGAAATAGTAAAGGTGAACGCATATACGAACAAGTTCTCCGTTTCGGATTAGAACGAATTAACCCAAGCGCTCTTTGTTGACGTGGATGATTACGTGACTGTTGATCATCTGTCAATCATCGTATAAAGCCCGCCCTGACAATCTGATTGGTCTGAACAGCTCTGGTGAGCATTGTTGCTCCACAACGGATCAACTCCAGACCGAACTTCCCGACCTCAAATGTTGTGGGCGGGGCTAAGCTCGGCTGGCATCCAGGCTAATTTGTACTGGAAAACAAGACAGAAATACTGAGGAAGAACATAATTTTTTGCAGTTTAGTGTAAATGTTTTTTTTTGTGCGTGTTTAATTAACATCAACACACAACTAGGAAAGTGAAGATGATGATGATGATGATGATGATGATGAGTACGAGGAGGATTATAGCTCATCTATGGAAATTTCAACTGAAGAAAGCTCGTCGTCTGATCAAGAAGCTGATGCAACCGGTAATGCAGCTTTTGGCCTTTTGTAAATGAGTTGCTATAGATGCTTCATATATGCTTAAAATATTTACACTTCCCTAGGAAACCCAATGGAGATGATCATGGGCGCCATTAGAGTCAAGGTGTTATGTGGTGACATCACCAAAGAGACGGCTGAGGCTATTGTTAACAGCACGAACACAAGCCTCAATCTGAACTCGGGTGAGTTTGTGTTTAATGAACCCGAACTGATTTAACACTGAGCTGAGTAATGACACTATTGTCTTTTGTGGAGCTGCAGAATTTGAATAAGCCTCATATTTGAAGAAGTTTGCATCATTGATTCTGTTATTTTTCCAGTGACGCTGCTTTGAAACTGTATTGTATGAAGTGCTTTAGAAATAAAGGTGACCGGTGTATGTCTTTACACACAGGTGTATCAGGAGCCATTCTCAAAGCATCAGGACAAACAGTGGTGAACGAGTGCAAAACAAAAGGTACAGCTTTCATAAATGTGGGCATCCCTGCCCATTACAACCTCTAAGAGAATAATTGCTCATTCCTTCTCTCCTGAATCAAGCGCCTCAGCCTGCCGACGGCATGGTCTTGACCAAAGCTGGAAATCTTTCAAATATCAAACACATCGTTCATATGGTTGGACAGACGACTGAGAAAGGCATCAGCAGCTCCATGTATAAAGTTCTGAGGATGTGTGAAGAAAATCACATTCAGTCGGTGTCATTCCCAGCTCTTGGAACGGGTAAGTTCATGCATTGAGAAATACAGATGAGCAAAGACGAACTAAGAGGACTGGATGAAAACACAGTGTTGAATGTCCTTCAGGAGCTGGAAACTTAGCGGCAGCCGGAGTTGCCAATGCAATGACTGAAGCTCTGATGAAATTCACGAAGGACTCACCGAAGCATCTGAAGCGCGTCCACATCGTGATCTTCCAAGCGAAACTGCTGCCTGACTTTCAGGAGGCTGTCAAGAAGTGCAAGAAGATTCCTCGTGCTCCGGGTACGTTTCAGTGCATGAAATAGTGTGCGCACATTAGGGGTGTGCAATATATTTTGTCTACAATAATATCGATTGTTGTTTTAATGATGACCTGACATTATCGAGTACATCCCTCACTTTACAAACACACACCCAGAGAGTGCACACATGCACTACGGGATGTAGTCTAGCAGGATAGAGTAGTGTGTGTGTGAGCATTTAGACACTTTCACTGAGTGATTTACTTCATTCTCAATATTCAAGATAAGGGGAAAAAATGCAGCTGTGTGTTTTTTATATTTATATCATTTAATATTAGCCTAGATAATCAATACAGTTTTTTCTCCAAAAATCGCCTGACTACAAATATAATTGATTTTATTAAATTAACAAGTGCCTGGTTCACACACAGAATAAGCCAGGTTTAGGCTATAGTTAAATTAGGACATTTAAAGGGTTACTTCAGCGATTAGCATTAAGCTTTGTATCAGTAGAAACCCAGGAGTATATTCAAATTATCGTACTTTCCCCCCTCATATCCCCTTGAGACGAGAGAATTATGTATTTTATTTCTGGAAAAATTCCTCCGATGACGCAAATATCGTCATTTTGCATCATCGGAGGAGTTTTTGTCCAGAGGCTGAAGACTACAGCCAGCAGGAGGCGCTATTCCCACATGTTTTCAACATCACACTCACAGCACTCGGCTCGGGAGCTGCGGAGATTCATGTAAACGGAGCGGTGGAGAGCAAAGGGAGTGTTTCAACTGTTCAAATTAATTCCTATGAAAGTTAAGCTTCCAAAGACATGAACTGAAACCTTGCCAGACTGATCACGCGCTGTGAATGCAGCCGTGAATCCGCTTATGTGATGAATGTAATCCGATCCTGCTGCGTTTGTGCCGTGACACTCAGGCTCACTCACATTATATCGAACAGACACGTTCAGTTTTTAATTGTAGTGTCTCTAACTGAACTGATTTTATGAAAATGAACGCGGTGGGAAAGTGATCCAGCCAGTAGCCGTGCCAGGGCATCGAAGTGCATTCTGGGAATTGTTGTCTTTCATCCCCATGAGACAAAAATACATTTTCTGTGTTTTCTCAGTCTAGAAGGCACCAAATTCAAAAATAATTTCACATTTCTACTACATTAATGACCCAGTTTAAATACAGATTCATCTTCCCAGCTCTGAAGTACCCCTTTAAGCAGCTTTTTTAAACGTGCCTTAGAAATAAACAGTACTGGTGCATCTTGAGAAAAACAATTGCAGTGACATATTAAAAAAAATAAATCAGTGCTTTCAGGTAAAACAGCTCAAATGTGCATTTTAGTCTGGGACTAACTAAGCCTTTTCTGTGAAACTGGAGGGAAAAGTTAATGTTAAGTTTTTAGACACAATATGGCCTGTTTTTTCTCTATTTCGTTTGCCTCTCTGAGCAACACATGGCAGTGTTTTGCTAACTTTTTGAACTAATTGGTTAAATGAAGGATTCATTGACTCATTAAGACAGTCAAATGCTTCTACCCTGAAGGAATCAGATGTTAAGACCTCACTCATTAAGGCCAAACCGTACCTTCCATAGGGGCGGCCATTGCTAACCAAGCCATCACCTGCTGTTAGCATCCCATTGACTCCCATTCATTTTGGTGTCACTTTACAGACACTCAATTTTTATACTTTCTTTTTCAGAGTACTTACATTTTAATTATGTATTGATATATAAAGAAAGTTTAAACACATTTGGAAAACCTACCTTACCTTTAAGACAGTCAAATGCTTTGTCACTGAATGAATTGCCAACGGCTTCAGAAAATAACAACTTTTAAAGAGAAAACAAGGTTATTGAAAGATATTTGTTCTTGTGTGAAGAACAGTGTGAAGCACAAGCTGGAACTAACCTGGTGACTTTTACCTGTGTTTTCTCAACAGTACGTCAGCAGCCACCGGTGAACCGGACTCAAATACCAACCCTTTGTCTAGCCAGAGAAACAGCCATGGTCTCATTCCCCATTATGTCCGTTGATGTTTACGGGATGTCCCATAAAAACCTGGCCGAGGTCAAGAGACTCCTGGACGAGCTGATCTCTGATGAGTGCGTCAGTAAAGATGTCCAGTCGAGACACATCGCTGACCTTTCTGAAGCTGACAAGAAGGCCATCGTGAGCCTCAGCCGAGCCAATCAGGTCAGCGTTCTGGTGAACAGTCTGGATGAGTTAACCGTATCAGGGAAGAAAGACGACGTCTTGGATGCTGTGCTAAAGATAAACGGCTTCATCCAAGCAGCGCGAGACCGAGAGATGCGAGCGGGTGAGGTGAAGCGTCTGCAGGAGACACTGCGTTGGGAGCGGGTCAGAGGAGATAGCTGGGAGCCGCTGGATCCCTCCATCAGCTACGACATCGAGCTCGCCTTCCACCGCAAGCAGAAGAGCCATCAGTACCAGGAGAACGGCGAGAGCTACACGGTGGACTTCGGCGAGATGAAGCTCACAAACAGCAAGCAGGAGTCCTGCAGGATCAAGAGGACTCTGCAGGGAGATTCGGACACGGGTATGAGTTCAAAATCCAACGGTTTTTCCATGAGAATCAGAGGCATCAGTCTGTGAAAAACATGATTTTTTTTTATTTGTACTGGAAAACAAGACAAAAATAGACTAGTAAAATTTTTTAAATCATGATACATTTTCTTAAGAGGCGATATCTTCTGAAAAAAACATGACCATGAAGTTAATTCAAAGGGAAAACAAGGTTATTTTTCTGACTTTATGTAACTTCACTTGTTTGTTTCTCAGCGATCATTCATCCTCTTCCAACATGGACTAAAATGGATGGACAGGATTTAGAAATAATCACCTTACAATCAGATTCAGCAGAGTACAAGAAGATAAAAAAAGACTTTTTGAGCTCCAGTTTTCGCACTGGTGTGCCACCCGTACAGGTTCAACAGGTAAAGTGATCTTACTCTGTATTTTGTCTTGTTAAACATTCTCTCTCTCTCTCTCTCTCTCTCTCTCTTCTCTCTCTCTCTCTCTCTCTATATATATATATATATATATATATATATATATATATATATTTAGTTTTAGCTTAAAACAAGAACAAATATCTGCCAATGGGGTCATTTAATTAATGTCCCAGACTAGTGTTGTAGTCAAGACCACCTAAACCGAGACCCAGTCGAGATCAAGACCAGCGTGTGTCGAGACCAAGTCAAGACCAAGACCAGACCAGCACTCCTTAAATTCATCTTAAAGATTCATATCTTCTGTCTTTGAAGTGACTTATATTTAATGAATAAATATAATTAGAAGAGAAAGATACTATAGCGCTGTTACCAATCAAATCACTGACAATAAAATGAATGGCACAGAAGTTGCATCTGAATTGGTACAATTACACCTTCATAAACAATGTTAAGATTAATTTAACATTAAAACATTAACATTATTTAACATTCACAGAATCATTTATTCAACCGATTTGTTCAAAGCAGCTGGTTCATTTAATAACGAATTGTTGCCGAATTAGCAAAAACTGTTTAAAATGTAATTTAATATTAACTTCTTGTTTATTGAACGTTTGTTTAAATCTATATCCTTTGCAATCAGCTTATATTCATGAAAACAGCTCTCTTACTCTTGTGATATTGCTTACATTTATTTTCAATGGTTTATATAAAAAAAACTAAATATTAGAATCTTTTGGCCATTTATATTAATTTTGGGCATTTTTGAGACAATGCTGCATTGCTTTTGAACCCAGCAGCACAGTAACAAAAGAAATCACATTACAAAGTTATTGATTGCATTTCAAGCATTAAGTTTTACATCAAATCACATTAATGATGTTAAATCAGACAATGCACCAGCGATTTAGTGATATCCTTGCAGTTGTGGTCTTGTGTGTCCTCTATGTCCGAGACCAAGACAAGACCGAGTACTAATGCGGTCGAGAACGAGACAAGACCGAGACCTTCAAAAAATGGTCTTAAGACCGGTCTCGAGTACTACAACACTATCCCAGACAGCACATAGTGTCGGCCAGACCCGGCCCTCGTCTGGTACGTGTGGAATCCACATCTGGGCCGACACTATGTTGCTGTTGGGATAAAGTTACGTCTTTATTGGGAAAGAACTTGATGAATTATGTGACTGAGAATTTGTCTCTATTTTTTAGCACCAAGTTTACATCAACTACACATCAGTCATTTATGTAACATAATAATTTGTGCATCAATGGCTATGTTAAGTTAAGTGTATTAATCAAGGTAGGCAAGTTATTTTACCTTTGAACACCATTGGAGACTCATCTCCCCTCAGACGCAATGCTTTAAGGGCGGTCACCCACAAGATGGCGCCATTTATCCGTGAATCAGATACTTTATATTGCCAAAAGTTTGGGGACGCCTGCCTTTACATGCACTTAAATTTGAATGACATCCCATTCTTAATCCGTAGGGTTAAAGGCCCACCCTTTGGAGCTGTAACAGCTTCAACTCTTCTGGGAAGGCTTTCCACAAGGTTTAGGAGTGTGTTTATGAATTCTTCTAGAAGCGCATTTGTGAGGTCAGGCACTGATGTTTCGAGAAGGCCTGGCTCGCAGTCTCCGCTCTAATTCATCCCAAAGGTGTTCTATCGGGATGAGGTCAGGACTCTGTGCAGGCCAGTCCAGTTCCTCCACACCAAACTCGCTCATCCATGTCTTTATGGAGCGACTCTTTGTGCACTGGAGCGCAGTCATGCTGGGACAGGAAGGGGCCGTCCCCAAACTGTTCCCACAAAGTTGGGAGCATGAAATTGTCCAAAATGTCTTGGTGAAGCATTAAGAGTTCCTTTCACTAGCGTTGGCAATTTTAAAACACTGCTTCATGAAGCTTCGAAGGTTTGCAAATCTTTTCGAATCAATTGGTTCGGAGCGTGTATCAAACTGCCAAAGTCATGTGATTTCAGTAAGGCTTTGTTACATCATCACTGTTTATAAACGTTTCGAAACACTTCAAAATGTCAATGGCTCACGGCTAGGGGGGCGATGATCTCTGTGAACCCATGAATCACGAGCAGTCACCACTGAACAAGTGTCTGTGGGTTTGACCTGAACTCTGATCAGTTTTATACATTTGTAGACTAAAGGAATAATAGTAGTTAAAGCTACATTTTGTAACTTTTTTAGTTTATTCTTAGCTAAAAACACTTAGTTATTTCAAAAATATATGTGCTCATTAATGTATATTTACTTCTTTCAAGTAATAAAGTATTCTCGTAAGTGTATAATATGCCATTGAAAATACATACGGGTGAGGGGTTCGAATGCGCGTCGCCATGTTGCCCCTCCATCTTGAAAGTACAGTAGCCAAAGAGGGACATTCCCGTGAATTCAAGCTTCGCCTTTGGCGTTTTAACACTCGATGGCACCGTGTCGAAAACGTAAAAACTATTATTAATTTTACATAGATGTCATAACCTACATGTTAACTGACAAATTAAATAACTGTAAATTATAATAGTTTTCTAAAGTAACCTCATCACTAAATCAGCCACCGTAGGAGTTAAAACGAAATCGGAAATTGAGAGGAACAGAAACTAATGGATGGTCATATACCTTTTCACCGCTAGATGGGGGAAAATATCACACAGTGTAGCTTTAATAGTCTCTTATTGGCATGTTTAGCTGAGCCATCCATGGAACAAACCCTGACAATTGATAAAACATCATATAGACACTTAATATGTAATTTTATTAGATGATTAGTTAATTATATTTTTAATATTTTACTTTCAATAAAAGGTGTTTTTATGCATGTTTGGCCTGGGTTTTTGTTGCATTTACACTGTTCTGACCAGCAGGGGTCCCCGTGGAGATGGGTTTCAAAGCTTCGACACAATACAGCACATTTGCTTCAACTGTTTCAGTGTTTCACAAAGCCTCTGTTTCATCTCGACCTTTCACTGGAACTAAGGCCATGCCAAACCCCTGAAAAAACATTCTTTCACAAATGTGTGTAGAAGCGTCTGCATGCCTAGTGCTTGATTTCTACACCTGTGGCCATGAAGTGACTGACCACCTGAATTCAGTGATCTGGAGGCGTCCCAATACTTTTGGCAATATAGTGTATTACAAAACCGATACACACTTATGGGAAAAAATGTTTGAATATCAAAAAATATCTGTAAAACACACATTTTGAAGTATGTATCTTGGTCAGAAATTTGACAGAAATATATTTTTTTGAAGTGTGTGACTGATTTCACATTGACAGGCCTGTGTTTCTCCATGGAACAAACCCTGACAATTGATAAAACATCATATAGACACTTAATATGTAATTTTATTAGATGATTAGTTAATTATATTTTTAATATTTTACTTTCAATAAAAGGTGTTTTTATGCATGTTTGGCCTGGGTTTTTGTTGCATTTACACTGTTGAATTCAGTGATCTGGAGGGGCGTCCCAATACTTTGGCAATATAGTGTATTACAAAACCGATACACACTTATGGGGTATGCTAGAATATCAGGGAAAATATCAGTAAAACAGACATTTTTAAGTATGTATCTTGGTCAGAAAAATGACCAAAAATTTTTTGAAGTGTGCGACTGATTTCACATTGACAGGCCTGTGTTTCTTATTAACATCTGAAATGTTTTCTCAGATTGACAGGATTCAGAGTCAGTCCCAGTGGCAGAGATACTGTGTGCTGAAACACACCGTGGATAAGAAATATCCCAAACAGACAAACGAGCGCCTGCTTTATCACGGAACCAACCAAGACATATGCCAAAAGATCAACAAGAACGGCTTCAACCGAAGCTTCTGTGGGAGAAACGGTACGTCTCGGGTCTCCTTTTGCACCGCTGACACATAAACGTTTCTTTTCTTTATTAGAGAACACACAGTAAGGAAGCTTGTTTCCACCACAGAATAAGAAATAAAAAAGCTAATTATGCCTTTTTATCTCACAATTATGACTTCACATCTCATAATTGTGAGTTTATATCACTCAATTAGAATTGTAAGATATAATTGTGAGATAATAAGTCGCAATTACCTCTTTTTATTCTGTGGCGGAAACATAAATATAATGACAGTATTTATTTAAAGATATTATTTTATTGCTTGCTGGCGTGTAATATAAAGTAATGTCACAGTACTTTATATTATACGCCAGGGAGCAATAAAATAATATACATTTTGAAATGAGTTACACAGCTTTCTTTTGAGAAGAATCAGATACAAGTAGAAAGAGGTTAATCGGAGTACATTTACACTTGTGCATCAAATATTTCTCCTAAAACATAGTAAGATTGCTTGAATAAAACACTTCTTCTCTCTCTCATAATTATGGAAGTTTGTTTCCACCATGGAACAAAAGAATATAGAGAATTGTGAGTTTTTACACTGCAATATGTCTTGATTTCCAGCAAAACATATCTAAACATTCAAAAATCAAGATACATTTACTGGAGAACTGAAATGACTGAAGATGTTAAGTCTTGTTTTCTGAGAAATCATTTAATGCTCAAAACAAGAATAAATATCTGCCAGTGGAGTCAGAAAAATCAACTTAAAGGCACAATATGTAAGATTTCTGGATTTAAATATCCAAAAAACCAATAGAACAGTGTTATATATTTTGTTGGCTTGTGTGCATTATCCCAAATGTTTCCAAGAATGTTTAAATCCAGAGAAATCAGTGATTTTAACCAGGACACGGACCGTGTGTCGCCTATCAATGACATCATACCGCGTTACCCTCGATTTCCGGTGTTATTTTGTAGTAACCATTGAAACACCAGCGCCGCTTTAATATCTGCTGTGTATATGAGACACTGTTTGGATCATTGATGGACAGAAACTGATCATTGTTCTCCAGCTCAACACAGTTAGTCTTATTGTGTAAATCTGCTGTTATTGATTTACCGCACAGAGTGCCATGTTTTACCGCCGGATATGATCTCGCTCACGGCAGTGTGAACAAGTGTCTCATAGCAGCGAGGAGCATCATAACCAAAGACTTAAAAAATATGGATGTAGTGTCCGTGACGTCACATGTAGATTTCTGAAGAGCAGTTTTGAAGCGTGAAGTTGGCCGTTGCCATCTTGGCAGACCATCTCCGTGCGTCACTCCCGGATAATTAAAAAAAAAATGGGCAAAGAGGCGGGACGTGGGCGGAGCTGAGGTGATGCGATGACTAACAGACAGCAGACAAACGGCTATCCACCTGTCACTCAAAGTGGCCACGCCCTTAATTATGCAGAACTTTAAGGCTTTATATAATGTAAACGAATGAGTTATAGATTAATTCACCCCCTCACAGTCGTCATGAAGAGCAAAATGAGCCGCATAGACTAAAACCAGAATTTGTCCCAGGCTGTAAACATGTTTTATTCTGCTGTAAAGTTGGGCATTTTAACATGAGCTCAATGAGATTCTGGAGCCGGTCTCTAGTGGCCAGTCGATGAACTGCAGTTTAAGTCACTTCCGTATCGGCTTCAAGAGAGACCGCAGGAGGTTGCAGATTGATTATAACATAACTTTTGACACATTCAATTGTCTGTAATGTGATAAAACAGCGTTGCGTTACCACACATGCACACGAGCGGATGACTTTATTACACAATTGCCGTTTAAATTTTTTATTCCGTGGTTCCATACATAACTCCCAGTTTCTTCACAATACTGACCTCTGACATGTGTTTCGTTTCAAGCGGTCGTTCACGGCGATGGCACATACTTCGCCAGAGAGGCCTGGTACTCCTGCCAGGATCAGTATTCCAACCCAGACGACAAAGGGCTGAAGTACATCTACCGAGCGCGAGTGGTGACGGGCTCCCTGTGTCAGAGCAGACCGGGAATGAAGGAACCGGATCCCATCAACCCTGCTGACCCGCGGGCCGGCCTGCACGACTGCGCTGTGGACAACCTTCAGAACCCGTTCATCTTCGTGGTGTTCTGTGATGCCGGAGCATATCCGGAGTACCTCATCACCTTCAAATCTACATCCTGATCTCTCTCTGATTCTGACAAGCACATTATCATGTACAAACTCTGTGCTGACAGACGGATAGATGGGAGAGTCCGGAGCACTTTACACTGAGCTTCTCACAACGAAACAGGACAAACACATGCACAAATGTTTTCGTTAATCAGTGGTGCTGTCTACCAGCAAACACACAAAACAAAGAACAATCACTAAATTAAATGCTAACACTTTACAATGAGGCCGTATTTGTTAACTAGCATGAACTAACAATGAGCAATACATTCGTTTCAGTATTTATTCATTGTTCTTTATGTTCGTTAATAAAAATACTTTGTCAGCTCAGGTTCATTAAATAATATTAACAGATACAACTTTTGATTTTAAGTAGGGATGCCTGATATATCGGCCACCATATCGGTATCGGCCGATTTCTTCATTTTTAATGTTATCGTTATCAGCCTCATAAGAACTTCATCCCCGGTTTCACAGACAAGGCTTAGGCCTAGTCCCAGACTAAAATGCATGTTTGAGCTGTTTTAATTGAAAGCAACTGGCACTGGCATATCTTAAAACATGTCAGTGCCATTGTTTTGTCTCATGATTCACACCAGTAATTGTTTTTAAGGCATGTTTATAAAAGCTACTTAAATGCCCTAATGTAACTAAGGCCTAATCCTGGCTTAAACTAAGCCCTGTTTGTGAAACCAAGCCCATAACTTGGCGATATATTAAAGCCGATAATGTATAATTTCCTTCAGCTGAGACACTTCAGATGTGCACTGTTCATCATGATGGGTTTGAATTGCAGTTCAGAGCAACATGTGCAGCACAAGTCTGTCATGTAGACTACATACAATTATAATGAGAACATATCATGAGCTTAGGACATGGCTTTTAATGCGGAGACTTTTGTTTTTGTAATCAGGCTCTCGAAAACAATATCAAAATTTTGATTTAGATATATCTGCCAATATATTGGTTATCTGCTTTAAAATATTAAGAATTATCGGTATCGGCACACATTTTGATATTGATAAATTATAAAAAAAATCGAAAAATTATTTTTAAAAAAAATTATATAAAAATTTGAATTCAGAGTTATCGACTTTAAAATATAAAGAATTATCGAGATCAGCCAAAATGTTCATATTGATGCATCCCTAATCCCTATAAAAGTATTTTTAAAAATATATAAAAATTTAGATTCAGACTTATCGGTCAATTTATCGTTTTTAAAGAATTACAGTATGTGCCAATTTTTTGATATTTATGCATTCCTATGAAAAGGATCTCAAAATTTTATAAAATCAAAACTTATATAAACATTTTAATGTAGATTTATTGCCAATTTATCGTTATCAGCTTTCAAATGTGAATTATCGATATCAGACAAAATGTTCATATTAATGAATCCCTATAAAAAGTAACTCAAAATTACATAAAAATGATAAAATAAAAAATTACATAATTTTCTTTTTAGATTTATCACTAATATATGGGTTATCAGCTTGTAAATATAAAGAATTATCGGTTTTAGTGCAACTTTTGATATTTATGCATCCATATGAAAAGGATCTCAAAATTATTTAAAATAAAAAATGATATAAAAATTTTGATTTAGATTTATTGTTATCGGCTTTAAAATATAAAGAATTATCGTATCAGCCAAAATGTTCATATTGATGAGTCCCTATAAAAGGGATCTTAAAATTATATAAAATCAAAATTTATATAAAAAATTTGGATTCAGATTTATTGGCCAATATATCGGTTATCGTATTTAAAATATAAAGAATTATCATTATCGGTATCGGCACAAATTTGATATTGATGCATCCCTATGAAAAGCATCTAAAATGATATAAAATTATGTAAATATTTAGATTTATCAGCCAATATATCGGTTATCGGCTTTCAAATATAAAGAACCATCGGTATCAGCCAAAATTTTCATATTGATGTATCCCTATAAAAAGGATCTCAATTACATAAAAATTATATAAAATTAAAAATTATGATTTAGACTTATCGGTTCTAAGCTTTTAAACAGAAAGAATTATTGGTATCGGCACACATTTTAAATTGATGCCTCCTATAAAAGGATCTTAAAATTATACAAATATCAAAAATTATATAAAACTAAGGATTTAGATTTAACGGCCAATATATCGGTGTTCAAATATAAAGAATTATCGGTATCGGTCAAAATGTTCATATCAGTGCATCCCTAATTTTAATACAGTATTGCTAAATAACATTTTACGTGTTTTTTATTGTTAGTTCATGTTAACAAACGGAACAATGTTGTAAAGTGTTATGCTGAAAATATTAATATATTCACCCATCAGATGATGACTGACCTGAGATCTGTTCTCGTGTCTGGATGTGTTTAAGGATCATCATTCATCATCACATTATTTTTATAATAAATCACAGCCCATTCTGCAGTGTTTTAATCATTCTGAGCGTATGAAATGATGATTTAGTCTGTATCTTTTGAACAAAAATAAACACTTTTGTGCTTTCCAATGGGCTGGATTGTGATCGGAGATGAGCGTCGTAACACAGGAACTGATGATACAGTGAACGCAATCTTTAATATGAGTTACAAAACATGATCACAATGAGTACAACAGATAACTGCACATTATTGTGTTATGATGAATCAAATTGAGCTGTCCGACATTTACACATGAATGAATTTTAAGACAGTTCTACACTGTAAAAAAAAAACTTTACAAGTACAATCATCTGAAATTACAGTTGAGTTGAATCTTGTATAACACAAAGTTGAAAACTTTTTGATAAATTAAAGAAATGTAAAAACATGTTGGCATAACTTAATGATCATCTGGTTTTTTTACAGTGTAGAGGATTAAACCACAACAAAACTCAAAAGAATGACTTCAGTCGAAGTGTTTCATTGAAAAACATCTTTTATTCTATGGTTAAAGGATCAAGCAGCATCTGTGCTGAACTAGTAGAAAGACATTCTATTGCCGAGGCATTTTCTGATGCTGTGGGGGTCAAAACCACCATATAAACCGCCAGGAAGTCCTCGAGTGCTCACAGCAGTGCAGATTACTGTACTTAATCAACCCTGGCGATAACAGAGGCTCGCTGCAGCTCACACATCGTCCTTCAAGCCAGCCTGGAGTCGTCCCGGTTAAAGTAGTCAGCACGCAGAAGCGAATTAGGCTAACCTGATTTGATTTACCCATGCGGGATGAGAGGGAGGGACGGGGGAATGGAAACCACAGCCCTAAATGATAAAACCCAACGTTAAGACTGAAACACACTCAAATCAAACCGCGTCGGACCGGAGCACTACATCTGCTGCGTGGAGTTGCCGTTCCAGGTGTTGTTGTCATCCTCGCTGTCTCCTTGAGTCCGTAGCCGGTATATTTTCCCATCTTTCTTGAAGTCTTCGGGCCTCTTCTCAAGAACCCGCTTACGAACTGAATCTCTGGAGGGGAAAACAGCAGAACTGAGTTGCTCTCGCGCACACACACACAATATAGATTGATGAATACTGAAGCGATACATCTGGTGTTAATCCAGATCCAGTGCATCATGGTCTCTTTCACAGCACTACAACAGCTGTTTTTATGGAAACTGTGGGATATATTGCATAAAGAAAAACAACACTGGATGGAAACCCCAAGATGCACATAAATATGTATGCACTCATTTGAAGCAGGTCATTTTTCTAAACTATGATATGGAAACACTTTTATCCAATAAAAACTCACATGCAGCAATAAAAAAACTCAGGAGAGGCTGTGATTGGATAACTGGACTAACCAGTGGACCAATCGCATCGCAGCAGTCAAAGTGTGATCTGAATGATTTGGTTTAAGAAGCGTCTCACACGATTGCACTCCCAGAACACCAGCATCCCAACGCAAGAGAACACGACAGCGTTTATCGCGTTTCGTCTGACGCTCTGAGACTCATTTATGATGGAGGGAAAAAGAGCCAGATTGCAGCAACTTTCATTTTTATTACTGATAATTTGTGTCAATTTACCAGAAAGTAATGATTTTGTTCTCTTGAACACATGGGATGGAAACGCTGCTTTATTCCCAAATGTTTTATACGATATTCCAATTTTGTGCATTAGTTAAAGGGGACCTATTATGGCCTTTCCCAAAGCCTTGAAGTTGTTTTCTGGCTCTACTGGAGCAGGTTTTCCTGCTTGGATGTTGATTATTCCTCATATTCTCCATTGTTGCGGCTCCTCCTCTCCCAGTCTGTCAGTAACGCTCTGTTTAGTTCCTGTCTCTATGAAGCCCCGCCTTCTGAAAAGCACACTGTGCTCTGATTGGTTGGTTGGAGCAGTGTGTTGTGATTGGTCAAGCGTTTCGAGTATGTTTGGGAAACGTCCAGCCCCTTACCAATACCACCAGTTTCAACCACAGACTGTAAAAACATATGGACGTAGTGTCCGTGACGTCACCCATAGGATTTTGAAGTCTACATTGGGCGGAGCTGGCCAGCGCATCACTCCCGGATAACTGAAAATGGGCAAAGAGGCGGGACGTGGGTGGAGCTGAGATGCCTGCTTGCTGAAACCACACCCACCTAGCTCAACCACAGTGGCTATCCACCTGTCACTCAAAGTGGCCACGCCCTTAATTATGCAGAACTTTAAGGCTTTATATAATGTAAACGAATGAGTTATAGATTAATTCACCCCCTCACAGTCGTCATGAAGAGCAAAATGAGCCGCATAGACTAAAACCAGAATTTGTCCCAGGCTGTAAACATGTTTTATTCTGCTGTAAAGTTGGGCATTTTAACATGAGCTCAATGAGATTCTGGAGCCGGTCTCTAGTGGCCAGTCGATGAACTGCAGTTTAAGTCACTTCCGTATCGGCTTCAAGAGAGACCGCAGGAGGTTGCAGATTGATTATAACATAACTTTTGACACATTCAATTGTCTGTAATGTGATAAAACAGCGTTGCGTTACCACACATGCACACGAGCGGATGACTTTATTACACAATTGCCGTTTAAATTTTTTATTCCGTGGTTCCATACATAACTCCCAGTTTCTTCACAATACTGACCTCTGACATGTGTTTCGTTTCAAGCGGTCGTTCACGGCGATGGCACATACTTCGCCAGAGAGGCCTGGTACTCCTGCCAGGATCAGTATTCCAACCCAGACGACAAAGGGCTGAAGTACATCTACCGAGCGCGAGTGGTGACGGGCTCCCTGTGTCAGAGCAGACCGGGAATGAAGGAACCGGATCCCATCAACCCGCTGACCGCGGGCGGCCTGCACGACTGCGCTGTGGACAACCTTCAGAACCCGTTCATCTTCGTGGTGTTCTGTGATGCCGGAGCATATCCGGAGTACCTCATCACCTTCAAATCTACATCCTGATCTCTCTCTGATTCTGACAAGCACATTATCATGTACAAACTCTGTGCTGACAGACGGATAGATGGGAGAGTCCGGAGCACTTTACACTGAGCTTCTCACAACGAAACAGGACAAACACATGCACAAATGTTTTCGTTAATCAGTGGTGCTGTCTACCAGCAAACACACAAAACAAAGAACAATCACTAAATTAAATGCTAACACTTTACAATGAGGCCGTATTTGTTAACTAGCATGAACTAACAATGAGCAATACATTCGTTTCAGTATTTATTCATTGTTCTTTATGTTCGTTAATAAAAATACTTTGTCAGCTCAGGTTCATTAAATAATATTAACAGATACAACTTTTGATTTTAAGTAGGGATGCCTGATATATCGGCCACCATATCGGTATCGGCCGATTTCTTCATTTTTAATGTTATCGTTATCAGCCTCATAAGAACTTCATAACTTGGCCGATATATTAAAGCCGATAATGTATAATTTCCTTCAGCTGAGACACTTCAGATGTGCACTGTTCATCATGATGGGTTTGAATTGCAGTTCAGAGCAACATGTGCAGCACAAGTCTGTCATGTAGACTACATACAATTATAATGAGAACATATCATGAGCTTAGGACATGGCTTTTAATGCGGAGACTTTTGTTTTTGTAATCAGGCTCTCGAAAACAATATCAAAATTTTGATTTAGATATATCTGCCAATATATTGGTTATCTGCTTTAAAATATTAAGAATTATCGGTATCGGCACACATTTTGATATTGATAAATTATAAAAAAAATCGAAAAATTATTTTTAAAAAAAATTATATAAAAATTTGAATTCAGAGTTATCGACTTTAAAATATAAAGAATTATCGAGATCAGCCAAAATGTTCATATTGATGCATCCCTAAACCCTATAAAAAGCATTTTTAAAAATATATAAAAATTTAGATTCAGACTTATCGTTTTTCGGCTTTCAAATTTAAAGAATTACAGTATGTGCCAATTTTTTGATATTTATGCATTCCTATGAAAAGGATCTCAAAATTTTATAAAATCAAAACTTATATAAACATTTTAATGTAGATTTATTGCCAATTTATCGTTATCAGCTTTCAAATGTGAATTATCGATATCAGACAAAATGTTCATATTAATGAATCCCTATAAAAAGTAACTCAAAATTACATAAAAATGATAAAATAAAAAATTACATAATTTTCTTTTTAGATTTATCACTAATATATGGGTTATCAGCTTGTAAATATAAAGAATTATCGGTTTCGGCACAAATTTTGATATTTATGCATCCATATGAAAAGGATCTCAAAATTATTTAAAATAAAAAATGATATAAAAATTTTGATTTAGATTTATTGTTATCGGCTTTAAAATATAAAGAATTATCGTATCAGCCAAAATGTTCATATTGATGAGTCCCTATAAAAGGGATCTTAAAATTATATAAAATCAAAATTTATATAAAAAATTTGGATTCAGATTTATTGGCCAATATATCGGTTATCGTATTTAAAATATAAAGAATTATCATTATCGGTATCGGCACAAATTTGATATTGATGCATCCCTATGAAAAGCATCTAAAATGATATAAAATTATGTAAATATTTAGATTTATCAGCCAATATATCGGTTATCGGCTTTCAAATATAAAGAACCATCGGTATCAGCCAAAATTTTCATATTGATGTATCCCTATAAAAAGGATCTCAATTACATAAAAATTATATAAAATTAAAAATTATGATTTAGACTTATCGGTTCTAAGCTTTTAAACAGAAAGAATTATTGGTATCGGCACACATTTTAAATTGATGCCTCCCTATAAAAGGGATCTTAAAATTATACAAATATCAAAAATTATATAAAACTAAGGATTTAGATTTAACGGCCAATATATCGGTGTTCAAATATAAAGAATTATCGGTATCGGTCAAAATGTTCATATCAGTGCATCCCTAATTTTAATACAGTATTGCTAAATAACATTTTACGTGTTTTTTATTGTTAGTTCATGTTAACAAACGGAACAATGTTGTAAAGTGTTATGCTGAAAATATTAATATATTCACCCATCAGATGATGACTGACCTGAGATCTGTTCTCGTGTCTGGATGTGTTTAAGGATCATCATTCATCATCACATTATTTTTATAATAAATCACAGCCCATTCTGCAGTGTTTTAATCATTCTGAGCGTATGAAATGATGATTTAGTCTGTATCTTTTGAACAAAAATAAACACTTTTGTGCTTTCCAATGGGCTGGATTGTGATCGGAGATGAGCGTCGTAACACAGGAACTGATGATACAGTGAACGCAATCTTTAATATGAGTTACAAAACATGATCACAATGAGTACAACAGATAACTGCACATTATTGTGTTATGATGAATCAAATTGAGCTGTCCGACATTTACACATGAATGAATTTTAAGACAGTTCTACACTGTAAAAAAAAAAACTTTACAAGTACAATCATCTGAAATTACAGTTGAGTTGAATCTTGTATAACACAAAGTTGAAAACTTTTTGATAAATTAAAGAAATGTAAAAACATGTTGGCATAACTTAATGATCATCTGGTTTTTTTACAGTGTAGAGGATTAAACCACAACAAAACTCAAAAGAATGACTTCAGTCGAAGTGTTTCATTGAAAAACATCTTTTATTCTATGGTTAAAGGATCAAGCAGCATCTGTGCTGAACTAGTAGAAAGACATTCTATTGCCGAGGCATTTTCTGATGCTGTGGGGTCAAAACCACCATATAAACCGCCAGGAAGTCCTCGGTGTTCACAGCAGTGCAGATTACTGTACTTAATCAACCCTGGCGATAACAGAGGCTCGCTGCAGCTCACACATCGTCCTTCAAGCCAGCCTGGAGTCGTCCCGGTTAAAGTAGTCAGCACGCAGAAGCGAATTAGGCTAACCTGATTTGATTTACCCATGCGGGATGAGAGGGAGGGACGGGGGAATGGAAACCACAGCCCTAAATGATAAAACCCACCGTTAAGACTGAAACACACTCAAATCAAACCGCGTCGGACCGAGCACTACATCTGCTGCGTGGAGTTGCCGTTCAGGTGTTGTTGTCATCCTCGCTGTCTCCTTGAGTCCGTGGCGGTATATTTTCCCATCTTTCTTGAAGTCTTGGGCCTCTTCTCAAGAACCCGCTTACGAACTGAATCTCTGGAGGAAAACAGCAGAACTGAGTTGCTCTCGCGCACACACACACAATATAGATTGATGAATACTGAAGCGATACATCTGGTGTTAATCCAGATCCAGTGCATCATGGTCTCTTTCACAGCACTACAACAGCTGTTTTTATGGAAACTGTGGGATATATTGCATAAAGAAAAACAACACTGGATGGAAACCCCAAGATGCACATAAATATGTATGCACTCATTTGAAGCAGGTCATTTTTCTAAACTATGATATGGAAACACTTTTATCCAATAAAAACTCACATGCAGCAATAAAAAAACTCAGGAGAGGCTGTGATTGGATAACTGGACTAACCAGTGGACCAATCGCATCGCAGCAGTCAAAGTGTGATCTGAATGATTTGGTTTAAGAAGCGTCTCACCACGATTGCACTCCCAGAACACCAGCATCCCAACGCAAGAGAACACGACAGCGTTTATGGCGTTCGTCTGGCGCTCTGAGACTCATTTATGATGGAGGAAAAAGAGCCAGATTGCAGCAACTTTCATTTTTATTACTGATAATTTGTGTCAATTTACCAGAAAGTAATGATTTTGTTCTCTTGAACACATGGGATGGAAACGCTGCTTTATTCCCAAATGTTTTATACGATATTCCAATTTTGTGCATTAGTTAAAGGGGACCTATTATGGCCTTTCCCAAAGCCTTGAAGTTGTTTTCTGGCTCTACTGGAGCAGGTTTTCCTGCTTGGATGTTGATTATTCCTCATATTCTCCATTGTTGCGGCTCCTCCTCTCCCAGTCTGTCAGTAACGCTCTGTTTAGTTCCTGTCTCTATGAAGCCCCGCCTTCTGAAAAGCACACTGTGCTCTGATTGGTTGGTTGGAGCAGTGTGTTGTGATTGGTCAAGCGTTTCGAGTATGTTTGGGAAACGTCCAGCCCCTTACCAATACCACCAGTTTCAACCACAGACTGTAAAAACATATGGACGTAGTGTCCGTGACGTCACCCATAGGATTTTGAAGTCTACATTGGGCGGAGCTGGCCAGCGCATCACTCCCGGATAACTGAAAATGGGCAAAGAGGCGGGACGTGGGTGGAGCTGAGATGCCTGCTTGCTGAAACCACACCCACCTAGCTCAACCACAGTGGCTATCCACCTGTCACTCAAAGTGGCCACGCCCTTAATTATGCAGAACTTTAAGGCTTTATATAATGTAAACGAATGAGTTATAAAAACATTCACCCCCTCACAGTCGTCATGAAGAGCAAAATGAGCCGCATAGACTAAAACCAGAATGTGTCCCAGGCTGTAAACATGTTTTATTCTGCTGTAAAGTTGGGCATTTTAACATGAGCTCAATGAGATTCTGGAGCCGGTCTCTAGTGGGCAGTCGATGAACTGCAGTTTAAGTCACTTCCGTGTCCAAGAAGTCGTCACTGCAGCCTGAAGCACGATGGCGTACTGGATCAGATCCAACACGTACAGGACGCGCATGCGCAGTGGTTTCATTCACAATTTAATGACGTCACATGCGCACGCGCAGTTGAGAGCTTTGCGAACTAAGGATAAATACTCAAACCGCTCGCTCAAAAACAATTATCAATAACATGCTCACGAAATCAGGACACACGTTTTGCATTTTCCCTTGAATGTGTACTGGTTGTACCTCGAGGATTAAAATTACAGACAATTAGGCTACTTGACTCAATTTTGCTTCCACTCAACAGCAAGTATGACCAGAATATGTTACAAGTTTTTGCATGTATGTAGAGAGAAACTAGGATAACTTCCGCATCAGGATGACTTAATTCATCAATAATTACGTATTACTATTTATCAGTACTACTAGCCTACTACACAGGTTAGAACATCATCTATATACAATATTGACCATACATGTCACTTAAGACCAGCGCATACGCATTATAACTAGACTCGCACTCGCCATAACGAACCACCATCCAGAACGTGCAATGTGCACTGTGCTCTGATTGGTCGGCTGGAGCAGTGTGTTGTGATTGGTGTTTGGGAAATGTCCCGCCCCTTACCATAACCGCCAGTTTCAACACACTACTAACTCACCCAGGCCCCGCCCCTTTATTCTGTGTATGAATTATTATAATGAGGAATATTGTGACGCGTTCTGAAGACTACAATGGGGGCGTTTCAGGAGTTCAGAAACACTGACACTAATATAGAGAAGAACTCAAACAGCAACATCACACACTAAAGAGAGATGAACATGTTCAAAAGCAGAAAAGGTCATACACACACCTCTTTGGTTCTGCGCTGGAGGCGGAGCTGGAGCCGTGTGTGTTGGCCGTGTGCTGGTTCTGGGTGGCTGCGGGTGGCGGTGTGGAGCTGAACAGGAAACCGCTGATGAACCTCCAGACGGCCAGCAGCGGGTAGAGCAGCGAGCCCAGCATGGCCCAGACGCCTCCTCCTGCAGACGAGCTCACCACAGAGTTGGACGGCCGGCTGGACTGCTGCAGGGACCAATCACAGGAAGAGCATTCATGTCATGTGACTAAACCATCTGGTATTTGGGCTGTGAAACTGTGACCATTTAATTCACAAAATTAAACCCCTGAATCACTGAAACAGACCCTCTCACAGTGTTTCTGTCCTGTTCTCCAGTACAAATATCTAAACATTATTAAACCAAGACACATTTACTGAGAAATGACTGAAGAAATGAATGGCCAGATTTACTAACAGCTCTTTTGGCGTTAAAAATATACTGAAAGGATTAACAAAAGACACGCAGTGAGAAGTTAGCGCTGAAAAAGGAGTGGATATCACCAGTGGGGTCAGGAAAAGCATGTTGACACCATGAATGGGTGTGCGAGTCTGCGTTTGAATGTGTGTAAGTGTGAGTGTGAGTGTGTGAGTGTGATTGTATGTGTGGGTGTGTTTGTGAGTGTGTGGGTGTGTTTGTGAGTGTGAGTGTGTGGGTGTGATTGTATGTGTGGGTGTGTTTGTGAGTGTGATTGTATGCGTGGGTGTGTTTGTGAGTGTGATTGTATGTGTGGGTGTGTTTGTGAGTGTGTGGGTGTGATTGTATGCGTGGGTGTGTTTGTGAGATTGTGTTTGTTTGTGAGTGTGTGAGTGTGATTGTATGTGTGGGTGTGTTTGTGAGTGTGAGTGTGTGGGTGTGATTGTATGTGTGGGTGTGTTTGTGAGTGTGAGTGTGTGGGTGTGATTGTATGTGTGGGTGTGTTTGTGAGTGTGAGTGTGTGAGTGTGATTGTATGTGTGGGTGTGTTTGTGAGTGTGATTGTATGCGTGGGTGTGTTTGTGAGTGTGATTGTATGCGTGGGTGTGTTTGTGAGTGTGATTGTATGCGTGGGTGTGTTTGTGAGTGTGTGAGTGTGATTGTATGCGTGGGTGTGTTTGTGAGTGTGATTGTATGCGTGGGTGTGTTTGTGAGTGTGATTGTATGTGTGGGTGTGTTTGTGAGTGTGAGTGTGTGGGTGTGATTGTATGTGTGGGTGTGTTTGTGAGTGTGTGAGTGTGATTGTATGTGTGGGTGTGTTTGTGAGTGTGATTGTTTATGAGTGTGTGAGTGTGATTGTATGTGTGGGTGTGTTTGTGAGTGTGAGTGTGTGAGTGTGATTGTATGCGTGGGTGTGTTTGTGAGTGTGATTGTATGCGTGGGTGTGTTTGTGAGTGTGATTGTATGTGTGGGTGTGTTTGTGAGATTGTGTTTGTTTGTGAGTGTGTAGTGTGATTGTATGCGTGGGTGTGTTTGTGAGTGTGATTGTATGCGTGGGTGTGTTTGTGAGTGTGAGTGTGTGAGTGTGATTGTATGTGTGGGTGTGTTTGTGAGTGTGATTGTGTTTGTTTGTGAGTGTGTGAGTGTGATTGTATGCGTGGGTGTGTTTGTGAGTGTGATTGTATGCGTGGGTGTGTTTGTGAGTGTGATTGTATGCGTGGGTGTGTTTGTGAGTGTGATTGTGTGTGTTTGTGAGTGTGTGAGTGTGATTGTATGCGTGGGTGTGTTTGTGAGTGTGATTGTATGCGTGGGTGTGTTTGTGAGTGTGAGTGTGTGAGTGTGATTGTATGTGTGGGTGTGTTTGTGAGTGTGATTGTGATTGTATGCGTGGGTGTGTTTGTGAGTGTGAGTGTGTGAGTGTGATTGTATGTGTGGGTGTGTTTGTGAGTGTGATTGTATGCGTGTGTGTGAGCGTGAGTGTGATTGTATGTGTGGGTGTGATTGTATGCGTGTTTGTGTGTGTGTGTGTTTGTGAGTGTGTGTGCGATTGTATGCGCATATGAGTGTTTATGTGAGTGTGTTTATGTGTGAGTGCGATTGTATGTGCATATTTGTGGGCGTGTGTGTTTATGAGTGTTTGTGTGTGCGTGCGTGTGGGCATGCGTGAGAGAGTGTGTGTGTGTGTGTGTATCTCACAGGCAGCAGGACGATGGAGGCACTGGGCGCGAGCTCCAGCTCCAGCAGAGATTTCTCCAGATCTTCAGTTGTGAACTCTCTTCTGGGAAACATGGTGGCCAGTGAGAACTGACCGTATCTGTTCCCAACCTCCTGCAGAAGACACAAGATTCATGACATTACACGACTCCGTTATGAACATCTGTGCAGAGTTTAACACCTGCAGTGGCAAACACTGATGTGACTGTGCTGCGTGTCACTAGTTTGATATTTCACCATTGTTTCTGATTACGCCGTTCACAAAGAGAGTTCAAGCCAGAGCCAAAGTACAATAAGTATCAAATGTACTTTTCAAGTTGTAATGTTTTAAAGTAGTAAAAAACATCTGAATAAAGGAAAAATACTGTTAAATAAATAATGAAATAATGAAAATACTTCTATAATGAGAATAAAACAGCAAGAGCACTTGAAACCCTGTCAATCATCAGAGTCACCGGACATTCATACTGTACGACCACACGCAAAACTACATTCAGTGAGGTCATCACTATCAGGGTCATCCTCACACAGACCGACCTGAGCGGCGAACTGTCGGGCTTCCTGCAGGCGCGTCTCTGAGGGAAACTGGTTCGTGAAGGACGAGCCGTCGGGCAGACGGAACTGAATCCTGGCGACCGCACTACGACAACCAGAGAGAAAACATCAGCTAAACACAGACGCAGATCACTCACATCCTGTTACACTCACACACAATATCCTTAAATATCTAAACATTCTTAAATCAAGACACATTTACTTGAGAAGCAAAATTTACTTTTAAAAACAAAATAATCTGATCTTTTAAAGGAACACTCCAGCGTTTTTAGAAATAGGGCTTATTCAACATCTGTCCTAGATTTCGATATGTGGGCAAATGCATTTTTGTCTCAGTGCATGCATTGTTTTAGTTTGGCAGGGTCGCCGCTAGCTTAGCTTAGCATAATGAATGGAATCCTATGTTGCCAGCTAGCATGTCCCGAGTAAAAGTGTCCATAAAAATTAAAATAATAACATAGTTTAGTCCCAGATATTAACTTGGGACTATACTATGGGGAAGCACAGGTGAAGCACTGCTACTTGGGCGCAGAGATATAACACAACACATGCACAACACATGCTGATATGTTGACGGATGTTTGGGGATTTCATGTGTTGCGTGATATCTCTGCGCACAAGTAGCAGTGCTTCGCCTGTGGTTCCCCATAATATAGTACCAAGTTCTGCCTAGGAAATCGCCTAGTCTTAATCTGCATCGCTATTTGTACTCGTTTTTTTTTTTTTTTGATCACTTTTACTCGGGACATGCTAGCTGGCAACATAGGATTCCATTCATTATGCTAAGCTAAGCTAGCAGCGACCCTGCCAAACTAAAACAAAGCATGCACTGAGACAAAAATGCATTTGCCCACATATCTAAATGTAGGAAAGATGTTGAATAAGCCCTATTTCTAAAAACGCTGGCATGTTAGTTTATGAGTGAGGCTACCTTCTCTCTCGCTGTGTGGCGTCTCTCTTGGCCTCGTGCTCAGCGGCTCTGGCTTGCAGCGCTGCTAGTCTGTTGGCCTCTGCGTCTTGGTGGTTCTGAGCGTAACGGGCCGCTCTGTCTGCACGGTCCTGTGGAGCAAAGAGTGTGTGATGATGTGTGTGTAGAACAGGGCGATCAACAGTACAACTCGTGTAGGAACTAGTGGACCAATGACACTGTGACCATGAACACGTGTGACCTTAGTATGTTCATCTAAAAGCATTAGGACGCGTGAGGTCGTGTTGTACAGTGAACCGCTTCACATCCTTCAGACATCACTGTATAATAGGGTGGGGTTAAAATACCCATTTCTCAATTCTCTCATTTTGATGAACCGATAGGGATTCTTAAATACAAAGAATCTTTTCAGTTGATGTGAGAACAAAAAGCTTTGTGTGTTGTTTCTTTTGATATGAGCTTTCAAATTGGTTGTTTTATTACAAAATTCAAATATTAAATGTGCTTTTGTAGCTCTTTAATGTTGCGTGACAGTTCGCTGTAGCCGTGAACGGATCATCTCTTCCTCTTTACTACTAGTTACAGCACAAACCAAACATGAAGGAACATCAGCAGCTGTTGAAAGACTTAAGAACAATGTTACGTAACGTTACGTTTACCTCAGAAAAGCCGTCCATAAATAGCTAGAATAGCAAAATAGCCCTAGAAAGGAGCTTTTTGATAAATATATGCACTATATTATACATTCTTTATATTTTTACTAAACCTGTTCTGTAATGCTTTATGTTTGTTTGAATAAATCCATCATGAAATGTTTATATTTTCAAAAAAGATCCGGTTGGAGATTCGATTGCACCCTATATTGCTTCATGAAAATTTTGCCGCCATTTAGAATTTTCAAAAAACTACTACTTTTTCACACTCCTCCGATTTTCACGAAAATTTTCTCGGATCATCTTCAGACCATGCCGACAAATAGTTATGGAATTTAAGTTGATTGGTCAAACCGTTCTCGAATAACCTGCATACGAATTTAACAAAGAGCACGCCAAAATGAACGCGAGGCTACATCTCCACAACGCTTTAGTGTATTCTGAGTTGACAATCATGACCTGAGGCGACCTGCACAGTTTCGGTGCAGTGCCACCTAGTGGTCAGGAGATATGAAAAATGGCTGTTTTCGCGCTTAACTTTTTGGCCAAAAAATACAACACTGATCTCTTTTGATTCATGATGAGTCCAACGATACACAGTTCTATCCAAATAGAACAGTGTCTGCCATTTTGAATTTTTGGATAAAATTATATATTTTTACAAATGCATTAGCGTATCGTTACGAAACTCGGTATGTGTCGATGGCACCATACCCTAACCGTACTCAAAGTTTCCAGGCTGCGCCACCTTGTGGTCAAAGTTATAATGAAATTTTGACTTTTGATTAGATTAGCCTATTGTAATAGATTAGATTCTCGGTTCATGGTCGATTTTCATTTTTTAAAAAGTAGGTTTTTAAATCGAATTAGACAATGCTGACCATTCGTGACAATAGAGGAAACCATTTTCATTATCCACATCAACAAATTTGAAAAAAACAAAGCGACTCTGAGGCTGAATCTCTGCAATGCTTTGGCACATTGACCTCACTCTGACCACACCCCATCGATTTTGTAACAGCGCCACCTATTGGTCAAAAGTGATAAACCATTAAATCGCATTACTAGTGTTTGAATGTATGATTTTTCAGCCATTTTGCCTGAAAACATCTCAATATGTCTTTAATTGCTCATTGTTGCAAGACTTGTAATGTGTCCAGCCTGATCTGCCGGCAATTTGATTTCGCCCTGCAGCTCAGTCTGGAAACATGCACATTCATTTCTACTGCTTCTGTTACACTTTTGTGGGAACCAATCACAGACTGGCTTATCCACCTGGCATGCTATTGGTGGGTTTAACACGATGACGGATAGAGAAGAGATGGGTCGTTCCCTGTTGATCACGCCTCTTTTGGTTGAAGGACTATCCAATTGCATACAGAGTCATTTGAACTATGCCCGTTGATCGCGCCTCTTGTGCAGTAGAAAGCACATGGCAGTGAAAAAAAGATCACACAAGCTTATCCACCTCAAAAACAAAACAAAACTGGGGAACATAAGCTCAGATCAATGACGCCTACGATCAATCAGTTGCAAAATGAAAGTAAAAACCTGTGCTAATTGATAGAAATCAAGTTGATAAAAAGAAATATTGAATAAAAACAGGAGATTTCTAAGCAGTTTTTTGTATGGCTGGTCTCTTTTGGTTGAAGGACTATCCAATTGCATACAGAGTCATTTGAACTATGCCCGTTGATTGCGCCTCTTGTGCAGTAGAAAGCACATGGCAGACTCCCCAGACCAATGTTCAATCTTAAATTGAGCTAGGTCTGGTGAAAGCCAGACAACATTGTTGCAGTGGGTCTGATGTTCCCAGCCTTCTTTGTGCTTGGCCCCTTAATTGCTGCTTACAGCTATATTTATTAATAAAAACTGTATTATGTGCAATTTAAAAGTTTGTATACAACTTTGTTTTTCCTTGAGAACAATTGACACGTACTGTCCTGATATAGATCCAAATGAATCAAATTCGCAAGCTTGTGAATCGATAGTATAATGTGTCCATGCCCAGCCCTACTGCACAACACGAGCCCTCACTGCTTCATTATGAAATCAAAAGAGAAACATCATCATCACTGATCTGACGTGATACCAGAGCGATCTGCTGCTTGACTCGTTCTCTGGCCGCTTTCTCCTCCGCCTTCTCTCGATTCCTCTCCTCCAGGAGGCGTTTGGTTTTATCGTCCTCCTGCTTCTTCTTGTAGTCCAGTATCTCCTTCCCCATCTTACGCCTCTCCACCTCCTTCTTCAGCTCCTTCTGCCCATGTGAGAGGAAAATACACACGTCATTCAACTTTCAATGGACGTTCAGAGTGTGTTAACTCTTTCCCGCCAGCGTTTTTAAAAAAAGTTGCCAACCACCGCCAGGGTTTTTGACCATTTTCACCAAAATTTAATAGCCCATAGAATATTTTGTTTTATGAATATCTGAGCATGATATATATCAAAAGAAAGAGCCTACCCTCGTAATTTAAAGAGAAAAAACGTTTTATTCTAGCTTCATGCATTCCTTTTTTATCAACACTTGAATATGGGCTAGTTTCATAAAAAAGCAACATTTTGAGCAAAAAGCTGAGACAATCACATTTTTGTCAAAAACAGCATTCAGATCAGATTCAGAGATGATCACACACAGATGGAGGAGATCAAGTCCATCAACACCTCTAATGCTTCACAGTCCTGTAGCTCGTCCTGGGTCCACATCTCATTCAGTAACATTAGATAGTTTTGATTTATATGATGTTTAATTTTGACAATCACGTTATTTTTCATATGCATCTGCTTACATACGATCACTTGCTTTACTCCGTCTTACTCGCGTGTGTTTTGATCTGGAGAATCAGTACTCATTCAGGAGATGCGTAATAGCGCCCGCCTAGCGTCTAACAGTGAAAACACGGAAACCTGGAAAATTCTTTGTTTGGCCTGGAAGTGTTTTCTCACAAATAATGGAAAATTCTGTGTTTGGTGGGGAAAGAGTTAAAGAAAGAGTTACCTCTTCTTCTGCTTTCTTTTTCTGCTCACGTCTTTCCTCCAGCTTCTTTGTTAACCTACGAAAGAAAATGAATGAAAACAGATTAAAACGCATTTCTAATAAAGGAAATGCTTCGCAATTCAGTGTGTTGAGTTCCTATTCTGGGCTCATCTGCTCACCTGTATCTTGTATGCATCATCAATGAATGAGCTGTATACTAAAATTCATCTTGTGTTTAAGCACATTAAGTGTTTTTCACATTTAGTGACTGAGATACTGCAGCAGGTGCTTATATGGATCACAAGTCCCCAAAACTTCAAGTTTACATATTTTTTGTTTTTCTTTTTTTTGACAGGCCTGTTCTACAGTGCTATGGATGTTTTGTCCTCCATGTCTACAACAGGAGGCCACATTATGAAACTATGAATTGATCTGATCTTATGCAGCTCAGTTTTTGAGTGAAAAAAAGATCACACAAGCTTATCCACCTCAAAAACAAAACAAAACTGGGGAGCATAAGCTCAGATCAATGACGCCTACGATCAATCAGTTGCAAAATGAAAGTAAAAACCTGTGCTAATTGATAGAAATCAAGTTGATAAAAAGAAATATTGAATAAAAACAGGAGATTTCTAAGCAGTTTTTTGTATGGCTGGTCATTTTTGACCGGGAACACCACAAGTGTAATAAGGAAACTGTGAACTCAAACAAAACCTCCTGAAGTTTGGATTTTTTCCCTTTAGATAACTGACGTTCTAGACTTCCAGATGAAATTTTGGGTGCTATCACACACCCGGCGCAATGTGATGCAAGGTTTCCTGCTAGTGTCAGCCCGGCACAGTTCTCATGTTCACGTCCAGCTCCTCGTTGTTTAAATATCAAATGCACTGGCGCATCTGTTCACCCATGGGCGTCTGGTCTGTGCACCAGGTGTGTGTGTGTGTGTGTGTGTGTGTATGTGTGTGTCTCAGCACCAGGTGTGTTCAGGAGCATTGTTGGAGCGTTGCTATTGTGAGGAACTGAAAACCACTGACCATTGACCAACACACACCTTCTCTAAAGTCAATAGTGCAGTATTTGTGTGTTATTTAAAGGGTGTGATAGTAATATGGGCCTTTCGGCGGTGCACATTATACACTCTGATTATTACACACAGGGACGGGCAGGGAAGGGTTTAGTCTTTTCTCCATGTAAATGTACTGTTCGGACGCTCTTGCTTACTGCTCCCGCTTTGCTCTATCGCTTCTATATTTTATCTCGTAATTTAGTAATTTCAACTTCTGTAAATCAGCACAGTGCTCAAACAACAAAGCTTGACTTCAATGATAAAAATTTGAAACTCTGGTGACTGGATTACTACAAAAAAGCGGAATATTTCATCCAACCAGCCTCCCACTGCCATCAGCTTACATTCGGAGAAGGAAAACACAGCTGCCTACATTCAAAAGGATAAGAAAATGCCTCCTCTAGAATCTACTTGCTGCACAAACTGCCACAGACTTTTACAGAGGATTGCAGTTCTTGAAACAAAGTTATTTGCGGAACCACCGAACCAGGCAGATCACACAGAGCTTCAAAATGAGCGCCCTCAGCACACTGCCGGTGAGTCCCATAAACATAGTGCTACCCAACAGAAACAAATAACTGATCAACACACTAATCGATGGCACAAACAGGGAGCAAGACCCAAAGGGACCCGAGACATCAGATTGTCACGAGCGTCACATACTGCAACATTAGCATGCTCTACCCCAGACACAAGGATTGCAAGCGCTGATTTCCTACCACCAACTATACAACTTGAAAACAGATTTGAAGTATTAATGAATGTGGGTGATGAATCCCCAAATGTGATGAATGTAAGCGAACACAGATCGTATCAGCCAGCAGCTAACACTGATACCAACAGGCGCTCAAGGTCGAGCAGACAGCGGCACTCAGCTCAGAGTGCAGCCGAGCCCAGGACTCTGATAGTGGGGGACTCCACAGTCAGAAACATTAGCAGCAGGGATACAACTACATGCTGCCTTCCACAACTACAGTTTGGACGTAAACAGGAAATTCAGAACATTCTGATGAAACATAAAACTGCAAATCGACTTGTCATTCATGTGGGAAAATCGATATTCAGAGAGCAGTCAGAACTCATTAAGAGGATTTCAATGTACTTTTGAAACACTTAGAAAACTAAAAGTTCAACCGTTCATCAGTGGACCACTTCCAGCAAGAGGAACAAATAGGTTTTCCACGGTTACTTGGGCTTAATACATGGCTGCAAAAACCTGCAACATAAAGGAGTGAACTTCATCGACAACTTTAATCTATTCTGGAGCCAGAGACAATTGTTTACATCAAATGGCCTTCACCCAAACAAACTTGGTGCAAGAGTGCTAAAGGACAATATTCACTTTTCCCTACACCATCCCTCAGCTGTGTGTGCTAACTCACTCGACCTGAATGGCACACACACACCTGAACAGACTATGGACGACTACAGGACTTCATTTCAGCATCTGAATGGACATGCAGCTGACACACTCCACAAGGACACTGATAACATCACGCAGCCACAACAGCCACTGCTCACGGACACACTCCCATCTGAGTCCCGCCCACAGTGCTCACCACAGACAGACTGTGACATATTAGAACTAACACAGATTGAGGACTGAACAGTAACATCTCTGCCCATACTGTGGAGGTGCACGAAGGGTGGGCTCTAAGGGGGTCAGACTAGTGAACTGTTACGCTTTATGACTAGTCTGAACAGGAAACTGCATGAAATGTCTAAGTCACTCCATGAAATGGATGATAACATAATTCAGCCTCCGATAACACCAGAACAACAGCCACCCTCACCAGACATGTTATCCCTCTCACCAGCATCCCGCTTCTGAGCTTCTCAGAGAGAATGGAGCAAATGGTCTATGCTGGAACCAGACTATCACACTCGATTTCTGCGAGCCCCAGATATCAACCAAAGAGCGTCGAGCCCCACAACCATCAAAGCCTGTGGGCCCAGCTCGCTCTCAGCCTCCTCCTGTGAGATTTCTTGGTCCTACGCCAGCCAACACCCTCCTCCATCTGTTGTAGGTGAACCCAAAACAACTGATACCAGCTCTCAGTGATGTGTGTTGGGTCCCGCCATGATAACAGTAACTTTATCAAATGTTTACAGAGCGCGGGAACCCAGTGTGCCTGTCTCTTTCTCTATTTCAGTTCTGTTACGTGATAGAAAGTGTAAGACCTTCTCAGACCGTATAGCAAACCCATCTAATCTGCTGCCTATTACATGTCAAACTAAGATTACTGTGGGGAAAAAATTAATACTGTTAAGTTAGCACTTTTAAATATCCGTTCACTTAAGAACAAATCATTTCTAGTCAATGACTTAATAACCACAAACAACCTAGATTTTTGCTTCTAAATGAAACTTGGCTTGAAGAAAACTGCAGTGCAACAGTCCTCAATGAAACAGCCCCTCCTAACTTTACTTTTATGAGTATGTCCAGAGCGTTTAGAAGAGGTGGGGTATTGCTGCTCTTTTTAAAGATGTCTATCAATGTAAGCAAGTGTCATTTGGTGACTATCTGTCTTTTGAATATCTGGGTATTGTGTTAAAAGGTGCTCACGCATCCTGCTTATCATTGTTTACAGGCCTCCAAAATACTCTCCATCCTTTACTGAGGACTTTACAGAGCTGTTATCAATAATCTCCTCAGAGTTTGATTGTTTTGCCATTGCTGGGGATTTTAACATTCACATAGACAATGCTGAATCCAGTACAACAAAAGAGCTCATGACTGTTATTAACACTTTTGATTTGACACAGCATGTACATGGTCCCACACACAATCGTGGACACACTCTAGACTTACTTATCAGCAAGGGTCTAAACATTTCATCAATTGTTGTTAAAGATGTAGCATTGTCTGATCATTTCTGTATTTTCTTTGATATTTCAATCTCTCCTGCCATTGAAGCTAGATCTGTCGCTGTCAAAGAGAAGCTTAAATGAGAACACTAGTGAGCTATTTATGAAGGCTATATCTCTAACACCAAGCATATCTGCAGACTCTGTAGATTCTCTCCTTGACTCCTTTAACTCAAAAGTTAAGAGTGTAATTGATAATATTGCTCCTGAGAAAGTCAAGAAAAGAGTGGAAGACAGAAAGCACCTTGGAGAAACTCAACGGCAGTGCAAATAATGAAAAGACAATGCAGGAAATCTGAGCATGTGGCGGAAGACAAAACTTATAATCCATTATAACATCTATAAAGACAGCCTTCATGATTTCAATGTGGAACTAGGCAAGGCTAGACAGACCTTCTTCTCAAATATTATAAACAGAAACATAAACAACACGCGCACTCTTTTTGCTACTGTAGAGAGACTGACAAACCCCGAGTCACATTCCCAGTGAAATGCTCTCTGACAGCAAATGCAGTGAGTTTGCTTCCTTCTTCTCAGAGAAAATAAATAATATCAGGAAGGCGATCAGCACATCCGTGAGTTGCTTTGGGTCAGTCAGATCAGACCACAACCTCGGAAAGTTACTATGTCTGATTTTGAAGCAATTGATTATAAAATTTTAGAAGAAACGGTGCAGCACCTTAAAACATCAACCTGCCTCCTTGACACACTCCCCACTTTTTTCAAAAGTGTGTTTAACTGTTTAGAAGCAGATCTGCTAGAAGTGGTAAACTCATCACTTCTCAATGGGAATTTTCCAAACTCCTTAAAACCGCAGTAGTTAAGCCTCTTCTGAAAAGAGAAATCTGGATAACTCCATATTGAACAACTACCGACCAATCTCAAATCTCCCTTCATAGGCAAGATCATTGAAAAAGTTGTCTTCAGTCAGCTGAACAAATTCTTAAGCTCAAGCGGATACTTTGACAATTTTCAATCTGGTTTCCGACCACATCACAGCACAGAAACAGCGCTCATAAAGATCATAAATGATATTCGCCTCAATACAGATACAGGCAAAACATCAATTCTGGTGCTACTCGACCTCAGTGCATTCGACACTGTTGACCATAACATACTTCTTGACAGGCTGGAAAACTGGGTCGGACTTTCTGGGATGGTCCTTAAATGGTTCAGGTCGTACTTAGAAGGAAGAGGTTATTATGTGAGTATAGGTGACCATAAGTCTGACTGGACATCCATGACTTGCGAGTCCCACAAGGGTCAATTCTAGCACCACTCCTATTCAACCTGTATATGCTGCCACTGAGCCAAATAATGAGAGAGAACCAAATGGCTTACCACAGCTATGCTGTGACACCCAGATCTACTTAGCACTATCACCTAATGACTATAGCCCCATTGACTCCTGTGCAAATGCATTGATGAAATTAACAGTTGGATGAGCCAAAACTATCTCCAGTTAAACAAAAACAAAACTGAAATCATTACATTTGGAAACGAAGATGAAATTCTCAAGGTGAGCATATCTTGAGACAAAGGTCTAATAACAAAAAATCAAGTCAGGAATCTTGGTGTGATTTTGGAGTCAGACCTGAGTTTCAATAGTCATGTCAAAGCAATAACTAAATCAGCTTACTATCATCTGAAAAATATTGCAAGAATTAGATGCTTTGTTTCCAGGCAAGACTTAGAGAAACTCGTTCATGCTTTCATCACCAGCAGGGTGGACTATTGTAATGGTCTTCTAACCGGCCTTCCCAAAAGACCATTAGACAGCTGCAGCTCATACAGACGCTGCGGCCAGGATTCTGAGCAGAACAAGAAAATATGACCATGTCACGCCAGTCCTCAGGTCTTTACACTGGCTTCCAGTTACATTTAGGATCAATTTTAAAATATTATTACTTGTTTATAAATCACTCAATGACCTAGGACCTCAATACATTGCAGATATGCTGATTAAATACAAACCCATCAGATCACTCAGATCATCAGGATCAAGTCAGCTAGAAATACCAAGAGTTCACTCAAAGAAAGGAGAGTCTGCGTTCAGCTATTGTGCCAGCCGTAGCTGGAACCAGCTTCCAGAAGAGATCAGATGTGCTCCAACAGTAGCCACATTCAAATCTAGACTCAAAACACATCTGTTCAGCTGTGCCTTTACTGAATGAGCACTGTGCCACTGTCGTCCGACTGATTGCACCTATTCTAATCTATGCATCATCTTAATTTTTATTTTTATTTTATTTTTATCTATATATACACTGTAATAATTTTATTCTTTTTAAATATCTTTACAACTATATATTTCTATTGTCTTCTTATTTTAAAAATTCTCTTTACAACTGTTTTTAATTATCCTGTTTTATTTTTAAGTCTTACACGTGGTATTCTTAATTCTTATCACTATTTTAATTTCATTTTCATGTAAAGCACTTTGAATTGCCATTGTGTATGAAATGTGCTATATAAATAAACTTGCCTTGCCTTGCCTTGCCTTGCCTAAATAGCAAATCCGCCATGGCACAAGCGCAACTGGCTTTTAAAGGGAAAGGAAGATGATTGGTTTATTGCACGTTACACCCAAAACACACCCATGACTCATTAAGAGACGAGGGACAACCCTTTTGGACCATGTGCCGGGCACGTAGACCATTTTTTTCTGTTGTTAAACTAGCTGCAAGTGAATTTGGACACATCCTAAGTGCACCTCCACCATGAGCTCAGATCGTTAAGTCACCATGTAACAATCCCTAAGCAAGTTATAGCCATTTATTACAACATTATAAGCCATTTTCAGTTAAATACGGGTGGTTTTTATTTACTGACAGTGTCTAAAAAACAACTTCAGGAAGTAAAGGATATAGATTTTATTTAATATAATAACAGAACACTGAAGCAAAAGTTACTTTACATGGTTTTACTGCTGTTTTATACTTGTTTTTGTGTTATGCTTTGTCGGCGAGTGCTCTCAGGCAAATCTGTTATTTTGTGTTTGTTTTCATGCACCGTCTACTTCCACTTTGCGCTTCTCCAAATTTCGACAGAAACATGCTAACTGATGGCTCAAAAGACCAAAACCTATGTTTATTGGTTGAGTAGGTAAACTGTTTAGACCAATCTGGGCACGGGGGTGGGACTAAGCATCAACAATCGCTCCTGTTTGGCTCAGAGGAACAAACCGCATGGGTTTCTTTAAAGAATCAATGCTGACGTGATATTAGCTAAAAGCCGAGAATCGCCTCTTTATGAGACTTTTTAAAGCATTGAGAGTGGATTAGTGCTTTAAAAATGATTAAGAACATTAGTTATTTTTAGCTATGGGCAGCTGTCTCTGTCTTTAAGGGTTAAATAGCATTTTCAGTAAAAAGAAAATTGATCAGAGCACAACATGAGAGTTAATCTATTTCACACAATCCCTCCCATTATGGCTTGCAAACACACTGCACTGTGACTGTCCGCTTCACATGCACATCAGACGGGCTCTCGCTGTCTAACTGGTGCAGAATAAACTGAATTCATGCTGACATTTCTACAGAAGATGCATCTCTCTGACTGACGCTCCACTCACCTCTCCACTCTTGCATCTAAGGGCTCGTCTTCTGACGGAAGGCTTTTCTCCTCACCCGGAGTCACATAACCTGACGCTCCCTCTTCCTCCATTGGCACAGACAGAGATTCTGGGGACACAGAAGGATCAAACCAGAGCTCAACGAAACAGCAATGAAACCGAAACATGCAAATCTCCGTCCTAAATCATCAGTGCATGTGTGAAACACAGCTGAACCAACATGCTGGAAAAACAGATGCGAGCAAACACCATCCATCCAATCAGAGGAGCGTCACCTTTAGATGTGGCAGAGCTGGCGTTAGAGGAGGTGACGTTCAGAGAGTCCGGTGGCTCACAGACGGGCGGCGTGCTCGTCTGATCGGCTCTCTCTGTGTCCATCTCTGCACCTTCAATCTGCTGCGTGTGCATCTGTACAGAAGGGTTGGTTAGCATGCGTGTGTCTAACCTGACAGGAATCTCTACAATTAAGTCACTATGAAAAATCAAAATGACAATTCTTGTTTTTTTAATGCAATATTGCAGTTTATTATAAACTATTTATCCATTTAAATTCATGTTCCTGGTCATCTTGAATCAGAATATCCTCCGCTCTCTCTTCATCTCTTCTCTGATGAGCAACCTGTCACTCACATGAGATCCACCAATAGCAAACCACAACGTTTGATACAGAGAAACCAGGTGTAATAAATTCCTCAAGCTATTTTTCTGCCACAATTGCTTTCCATGTTTGGTCTAAAACACAACGATCCTCGTTACAAAATAAGCTCACTCAATTAACATATGAACACACCCGGACATGACGGAAAAACACACGGAGAGCATCAGCTTTAGTTTCTGCTCTGACAGCCGAACACTATAAAGGTGTTAGAAATCAGGAATAGAGAGAGAACATTGTGCTTGAGACGTTTTTCCTCTTCAAACCAAACTTGGGTCTCCAGCATACAGTCTAAATCCCGTCTGGCTAGCGCTCTTCCCATAATGTTCACACGTTAGGTCAGTAGACGGTCTTTTAGAGGCTGTTCCAGTGCATTTGACCACATGAGCGTTTACACTACGAAAGCAATCCGGATAAATACGTTTTCATCTACCTCTGGAAGCGGTCGAAAGTAAACAAGCTCAAAACATTTCAGACCCCGTTTACACCTGTATTTAGTGTTGTGTTGTGATCCGACTGACCAAAGCACATGTTAGCACCCGGATTAAACCGGCCGATTGATTCGGTTACGCTCCAGTTTATTACTGTGAAGCTGCTTTGAACATTACTACAATAAGTCACACTCAGTTCACTGGCAAGCACACTATAAAGTACAACTAATATGTGACCCTGAAGCACAAAGCCAGTCGTGCGTCTCACGGGTTATCTGTGGAAATAGCCAATAATACATTGCATGGGTCAAAATTATCAATTTTTCTTTAATGCCAAAAATCATTAAGATATTAAGATCATGCTCCATGAAGATATTGAGTAAATTTCCTACCATAAATATATAAAAAAATGTTTTATTAGTAGTCAGAGGTGTAGTGGTAAAAAAAGAGGTGGGTAAACTATAAATTCTGGGTGACTGCATTGTGGTACTAATTTTACGAGGTGGCTAATTCGTATGAATTGATACAACCTCACTCATACAACCTCACTCAAATTCATACGATTTTTGCTAATTCGTACATATTTTACGAGTTACCAAATTCGTATGAATTCATACGAAAGACCTACCCCTGACCCCGCCCCTAAACCTACCCATCACGTGGGTTTAGACAAGTGAGGTCGTACAAATTCGTAAGAATTAGACACCTTTTATTCACTCGTTATGAATTAGTACGAATTGGTCATGAGATAGCGTTGGTGTGTATCCTGATGATAGCTATTGTTAAATATTTAAGAGAGATAGAGAGGGGAGGCTTATATCCAGGGGTTCCAATGCAATACACTTGTACATAATGATTAGATTTGGGATTATTTTCATGGCCGATTAATCTGTTGAATATTTTCTCAAGTAATCGATTAGTTGATGGGTCTATAATATGTCTGAAAAATGTGGATCAGTGTTTCCCAAAAGCCCAGGATGACATCCTCAAATGTCTCGTTTTGTCCACAACTATGTCACATGAGAGAACACACTAGAACATATTCACAAAAAATCTAAGAATTTTACTTTTGTCTTAAAAAATTACTCAAGCCGACTAATCGATTATCAAAATAGTTGTCGATTACAGTTTTTGCCAATTGCTAATGAGGCAGGTGCAGATTAACGACAGAAGGATGAATTTGGTGCCACATATTTTAATTTAAAGCTACACTGTGTGATATTTCCCCCCATCTAGCGGTGAAAAGGTATATGACCATCCAGTGAATATTAGTTTCTGTTCCTCTCAATTCCGATTTCGTTTTAACTCCTACGGTGGCTGATTTAGTCCAAGATTAATATGGCTTCCAGTTCGATCAAGTGATGTGGTTACTTTAGAAAACTATTATAATTTGCAGTTATTTAATTTGTCAGTTAACATGTAGGTTATGACATCTATGTAAAATGAATAATAGTTTTACCTTTTTGTTATTTTTTGCCATTTCATTGCTAACATCAGCGATCAGGTTCCCAGACGAATGCAAGCTAATCTTAGTAAAGTAACTTTTATCGGTGCTATCGTTATTCTGTATATTATGCGACATCACTAGCGTAAGGCAAAGTTTACATTGTAGGTTATATCAGTCTCAAGCAATCCCCTCTTCACATTCGACACGGTGCCATCGAGTGTTAAAACACCAAAGGCGAAGCTTGAATTTACGGGTATGTCCCTCTTTGGCTACTGTACTTTCAAGATGGAGGGGCAACATGGCGACGCGCATTCGAACCCCTCACCCGTATGTATTTTCAATGGCATATTATACACTTACGAGAATACTTTATTACTTGAAAGAAGTAAATTTACATTAATGAGCATATATATTTTTGAAAGAACTAAGTGTTTTTAGCTAAGAATAAACTAAAAAAGTTACACAGTGTAGCTTTAACGAAAACTCAGTTTCTGTAATTAACAGAAGACAATATAATTGATTTTTCTCCATAAGGATTTAGATTATCTGCCATAATGTCTAAAACATCTGAGGTAGACTGACCACGAGTTGTGAAAGTTTCTGCTTCTGTAGCTAGAGGTCTGTAAGCAAAACTACACTACCCACAGTCCTAAGATTAACAGCGACGCCTCTGATTGGTCCAACTCGCTGTTACCATAGAAACGTTTACCGTACCCGCGAACAGCTGAAGAGATAACAATAACTAGCTAGCTGACTAGCAAAGGGAGCTTGTAGTCACAAAATTTCAGTGGTTTAAATACCAGAGAATGCATATAATTACATCCAGTTATTTATCTGATAATAATGTATCCTGAATTTTACTTGTAGGCCTACATTGGCTAATGGGAAAAGGAAGAGGTGACTTGTTGAGTCAGTGGCATGAATCTAACCGTGAATCATAAAGTTTAGTACTGTTTTCCGAGCTCACTCACTTTGGGCTTGTAGCCGAGCCCGTTTGCTGGCATTAGGAGGAGGACTGCTTAAAAAATTGCCGGATATTCATTTTTGAATCTTGGTTGCGTGTTGTTCATTAATGATTCGTTCATTTTGAACGAATCTTTAATATGACTCGGGACTACCGAGTTGTCTCAGAGAGTGATTTGTTCATTTTGTGTTGACCGCGGATGCGCATTACGCAACATATGGGTTCTGATTCTGAATCGACAGGTGAGATCCGAGTCTTTTGTTCTTCCTGTCAGTCCCATAGAGACGGAAAGAGAAAAGATTAGTTCATTTTGCTGAACGAGACTCAAAGATCCGAGTCAGTAAATTGATCAGAACTTTCCACTACTCACACTGACAGTTGCAGCGCAATATGAAAGACTTTGTCTAACTGTACAACAAACAACCAATGAAAATGAACAATATGAAACTAAAACGACATAAGCTTCTTTTAAAATGGCTTAGGAACTGTAGGCTATTTCGAGGTGGATAAACTCAATTTAGAGGTGGATAAACGCACTTTTTTTTTTAGGTGGGTTAACGCAATTTCCGAATTTTGGGAGGTGCGTAAATGCCGTTTACGTGCGTTTAGCCTCCACTACATTCCTGTTAGTAGTAATATGCATTGCTAAGGACTTCATTTGGACAACTTTAACTCTTTCCCGCCAAACACACAATATTCAGTGTTTTCACTGTTAGACACTAGGGGGCGCTATTACGCATCTTCCGAATGAGTACTAAATCTCCAGATCAAAACACACGTGAGGGAGACGCAGTAAAACAAGCGATCATATGTTAGCAAATGCATATGAAAAATAACGTGATCGTCATCATATAAATCAGAACTATCTAATGTTACTGAATGAGATGTGGACCCAGGATGAGCTACAGGACTGTGAAGCATTAGAGGTGTTGATGGACTCGATCTCCTCCATCTGTGTGTGATCATCTCTGAATCTGATCTGGATACAGTCTTTCACAAAAACGTGATTGTCTCAGCTTTTTGCTCAAAATGTTGCTTTTTTTATGAAACTTGCCCATATTCAAGTGCTGATAAAAAAGGAATGCATGAAGCTAGAATAAAAAGGTTGTGTTTAAAAGACGAGGGTCAGCTCTTTCTCTTGATAGTGTGACGTCGTGCACTTTCCCAAGGAAGCAGACAGGAGGCTAGAATCCGGTATTCAAACACCCAAAGGGGCTGTGGTTTATTTCCTGAATGTTAACAACCTAAAAACACAGGTATCAGGAGGTGTCTTAACTTCCCCAAAATAACAAAACGCCAGAGGGATCGATACTAACTTCTCACCGCGCACCGCCACTCAACTAACAACTTCCCCCACGCGTCCCGCCCCCTTCACTATTTTCATCAGCAGGTGAATCAAGTAACATATTCATAATGGAGAATAATCAGAGTCAGCGCCACAATATATTGCATGCTCAGATATTCATAATACAAAATATTCTATGGGCTATTAAATTTAGGTGAAAATGGTCAAAAACCCTGGCGGCTGGCAACTATTTTTTAAACGCTTAAAGGTAGGGTAGGTAGGATTTGGTTAAAAAACGTTTTTCCCAAATGTGTTTAAACTTTCTTTATATATCAATACATAATTAAAATGTAAGTACTCTGAAAAAGAAAGTATAAAAATGTCTATGTCTGTAGACCTCTCAGGGGCCTATACCATGAAGCCGGTTTAGCTAGCTAGCCAGATATGTTTAAGCTTAGTTTGTATCAATCCTGGGTTTTAAGTACCATTAAAGTGGTTTGGCTTTTAGCAGTGTTTATCTCCATAGTAACTTACGCTCATAGCTAACCTGCTCGGAGCAGGTTATGTTCGGGATAAGAGATCGCAAACTGAATTTGAACCAATCAGCCGTGAGCTCATCTCTGATGCAATAAAGCCACTCCCCCTGGTTCAACTCCAAATTAAAGGTCACTACATGATATATATATATATATATATATATATATATATATATATATATATATATATATATATATATATATATATATATATATATTAGGGCTGACTCGATTAAAAAAATTAATCTAATTAATTTGAGGCTTTGTAATTAATTAATCAAAATTAATCACATTTTAATTGCATATACATATTTGACCTGAGAACAGTGAGAAGTAATTTTTTCACATGGATTTTAGTATACCATTGATATATATATATATATATATATAAACTACTTTCACAACTATTTTCTTTATTTATCCTCTTACATGGAACATTATTTTCTTCTTTGTAAATGCTTTTAAATTCTTTATATATACTTCAATGTCTTTATCTTCAGCAAAAGAGTTTTGAATCACGTTAGCTCTCTCACGAGACATGAGTCACATGTGTGTTGAAAGGCCTGTGATTGGCTGCTCACTGCTGATGTCACACTTTCACGTGCACACACTCCACAAACTCAGGATCAAAGCCTGAGTTGACAGAGAAAGTTGATGATCAGCATCATGGGACCAACAAAGCCTGAATTGATTGGTTTGGTTTTGTCAACTCAAAACTAATCCTATAACCCTGAGTTTGTTGATCTACCATCATGGTACAGGCCCCAGGACTGTTTTAAAGACGGCTCATTATTTCCATTCACTCCACCTTCTCCATATTGTACAATTATAAATTACATAGTAAAATATGTTATTTTACATTTTAAGAATATTTCACAATATTAAAGTTTTTTTGATATTTATCATAGAAACGGATTGCTACATATATATATAAACATAAATGCAGACTTGGTGAGCACAAGAGACTGCTTAAAAAAAAAAATATATATATATATATATATATATATAAACTACTTTCACAACTATTTTCTTTATTTATCCTCTTACATGGAACATTATTTTCTTCTTTGTAAATGCTTTTAAATTCTTTATATATAATTCAATGTCTTTATCTTCAGCAAAAGAGTTTTGAATCACGTTAGCTCTCATGAGACATCAGTCACATGTGTGTTGAAAGGCCTGTGATTGGCTGCTCACTGCTGATGTCACACTTTCACGTGCACGCGCTCCACAAACTCAGGATCAAAGCCTGAGCTGACAGAGAAAGTTGATGATCAGCATCATGGGACCAACAAAGCCTGAATTGATTGGTTTGGTTTTGTCAACTCAAAACTAATCCTATAACCCTGAGTTTGTTAATCTATCATCATGGTACAGGCCCCAGGACTGTTTTAAAGACGGCTCATTATTTCCATTCACTCCACCTTCTCCCTTCTGGGCTCTTTCCAAAGCCACGCCCCCAAAACACATGAACGCGCTCCGCCGACCAATCAGCTGGAAGAGCATTATTCACCTGAGAGTGCATGTAATGACATCATGTCATAAAACATCTAACTTTATCAGTATGAATATAAACAAATAAGATGTCTTTTAGTACTCACTATCAAGCTAGAATACCGATACTGGTAAAGTTTAAAATATATTTCTGTTTGATTCGGTAAAGAGCTAGTAGTTATATTTATAATGCAAAGCTAAAAATGGGTAGCATTGATACATGTTTTTCCAATAACATCAGTTATACTGTGATGAAGATGAATTTCGTGTAAGATTCATAACATATACGGTGTGTTGCATGTAAGAGTTTCCATGATGAAAGCATTGCTGACTCTGATGAGGACGACACTCCGGAGACAAGAACCGCATCATCAGCTCGAGCGCGCGCATGTGGGCGGATCCTGCAGCAAAAGGGGTGGTCGCCATGGTAGCGAGAGAGAGTGACAGCCGCCCGAGCCAATCACTTGATTCGTCCCGAACGAAAATAATGAGCGGTGTTTATTGCAGATTTAAAAGTCTAGAGTCACTCGATTTTTATACTCTCTTTTTCAGAGTACTGACATTTTAATTATGTATTGATATATAAAGATAGTTTAAACAAATTTGGACAAAAGTGTTTTAGATCAATCTTACCTACCCCACCTTTAAAGGAAAGAGTTAAAGAAGATTTTCTCAATATTTAGATTTTGTTGCACTCTCAGATTCCAGATTTTCAAATAGTTGCATCTCAGCCGATCCTAACAAACCAAACATCACTGGAAAGCTTTTATTCAGATTTTTGATGATGTACAGGGAGTGCAGAATTATTAGGCAAATGAGTATTTTGACCACATCATCCTCCTTATGCATGTTGTCTTACTCCAAGCTGTATATGCTGGAAAGCCTACTACCAATTAAGCATATTAGGTGATGTGCATCTCTGTAATGAGAAGGGGTGTGGTCTAATGACATCAACACCCTATATCAGGTGTGCATAATTATTAGGCAACTTCATTTCCTTTGGCAAAATGGGTCAAAAGAAGGACTTGACAGGCTCAGAAAAGTCAAAAATAGTGAGATATATTGCAGAGGGATGCAGCAGTCTTAAAATAGCCAAGCTTCTGAAGCGTGATCATCGAACAATCAAGCGTTTCATTCAAAATAGTCAACAGGGTCGCAAGAAGCGTGTGGAAAAACCAAGGCGCAAAATAACTGCCCGTGAACTGAGAAAAGTCAAGCGTGCAGCTGCCAAGATGCCACTTGCCACCAGTTTGGCCATATTTCAGAGCTGCAACATCACTGGAGTGCCCAAAAGCACAAGGTGTGCAATACTCAGAGACATGGCCAAGGTAAGAAAGGCAGAAAGTCCACCACCACTGAACATGACACACAAGCTGAGACGTCAAGACTGGGCCAAGAAATATCTCAAGACTGATTTTTCTAAGGTTTTATGGACTGATGAAATGAGAGTGAGTCTTGATGGGCCAGATGGATGGGCCCGTGGCTGGATTGGTAAAGGGCAGAGAGCTGCAGTCCGACTCAGACGCCAGCAAGGTGGAGGTGGAGTACTGGTTTGGGCTGGTATCATCAAAGATGAGCTTGTGGGGCCTTTTCGGGTTGAGGATGGAGTCAAGCTCAACTCCCAGTCCTACTGCCAGTTTCTGGAAGACACCTTCTTCAAGCAGTGGTACAGGAAGAAGTGATTTTCATGCAGGACAATGCTCCATCACACGCGCGTCCAAGTACTCCACAGCATGGCTGGCAAGAAAGGGTATAAAAGAAGAAAATCTAATGATATGGCGTCCTTGTTCACCTGATCTGAACCCCATTGAGAACCTGTGGTCCATCATCAAATGTGCGATTTACAAGGAGGAAAACAGTACCTCTCTGAACAGTATCTGGGAGGCTGTGGTTGCTGCTGCACAATGTTGATGGTGAACAGATCAAAACACTGACAGAATCCATGGATGGCAGGCTTTTGAGTGTCCTTGCAAAGAAAGGTGGCTATATTGGTCACTGATTTGTTTTTGTTTGGTTTTTGAATGTCAGAAATGTATATTTGTGAATGTTGAGATGTTATATTGGTTTCACTGGTAAAAATAAATAATTGAAATGGGTATAAATTTGTTTTTTGATTAAGTTGCCTAATAATTATGCACAGTAATAGTCACCTGCACACACAGATATCCCCCTAAAATAGCTAAAACTAAAAACTACTTCCTAATAAACTACAAAAATATTCAGCTTTGATATTAATGAGTTTTTTGAGTTCATTGAGAACATGGTTGTTGTTCAATAATAAAATGAATCCTCAAAAATACAACTTGCCTAATAATTCTGCACTCCCTGTATAAACCTCAAATAATGACCCTTATGACTGGATTAGTGGTCCAGGGTCACATATGATGGTCAAACTAATGTTTTATCCAACTAACAAAGACCAATCTTCCCCGTGTTCAAGTCTTTCAGTGTGAGCAGGGTTCTCACCATCATGAGCATGTTTGTAGATGATCATGTTGTGACACGTGTTTTGATTCACCTGTGTGACTTTGTGGATCCTCTGTTTCAGCTCGTCCGCCGTGACACTGCCTGCGATGACCTCCAGAGGAATGCCGTTCTCTCCTATGAAGAAGCTGGAAGGGACGCACACGACCGGATCTGTGCAAGCTCAGAGTTAAAGTCCGTCAGGAGGACGAAAGACAAACAGACCTTGAATAAACCCATCTGATAAATCAGACCTGACTCTCTGTAGATGTGCTGCTAGTGGAGTAAACCAGCATAAATACGTCCAGACACGCCTGACTCAGAAGGTGAGTGGTCAAGAGTTTCTTGTTTGGTTTCTTTTTTAAGCGCCTCGTTCACATATGAATCTTGCTTGCAGTGTGTATGCATGCATGATATTTTAATAATAATTTGAAAGTTGAAAAACTCATAATTCATCCTGTGAAATTGGACATTACATTAGGTGTATTTATTCTCCTCGTTAAAACATTAAAATCCCACCGTCCGTCCGTCCTCAGAAGTGCAGTAAAGGATACAGATCTGTGAGAACTGGACACATGTTTCACTGCAAGAACAAGAGAGACAGCGACTGGAGTGACTGGAGGAAATCACTGAGACGACACTGATCGGATGCTTGTCAGTCTCACTCACCTCTCAGCGTCCACTCGAATCGCAACACAGCAGTTCTGAGCCGCATCCGACACACTGTCCGTCTCCCAACTGGACATCAGCTGAGAGGACTGATCATCACTCCCTACACAACACACAGAGAGAGAGATTAAACAACAGACAGACAGACAGACAGACAGACAGACAGATAGATAGATAGATAGATAGATAGATAGATAGATAGAACAGATGATAGATAGATAGATAGATAGATAGATAGATAGATAGATAGATAGATAGATAGATACAACAGATAGATAGACAGACAGATAGATAGATAGATAGATAGATAGATAGAACAACAGACAGATGATAGATAGAGATAGATAGATAGATAGACAGACAGATAGATAGAACAACAGACAGATAGATAGATAGATAGATAGATAGATAGATAGATAGATAGATAGATAGATAGATAGATAGATAGATAGATAGATAGATAGATAGATAGATAGATAGATAGATAGATAGATAGATAGATAGATAGATAGATAGATAGATAGATAGATAGATAGATAGATAGATAGATAGATAGATAGAACAGACAGACAGACAGACAGATAGATAGATAGATAGATAGATAGATAGATAGATAGATAGATAGATAGATAGATAGATAGATAGATAGAACAACAGACAGACAGACAGACAGATAGATAGATAGATAGATAGATAGATAGATAGATAGATAGATAGATAGATAGATAGATAGATAGATAGATAGATAGATAGATAGATAGATAGATAGATAGATAGATAGATAGATAGATAGATAGACAGACAGACAGATAGATAGATAGATAGATATAACAGACAGACAGATAGATAGATAGATAGATAGATAGATAGATAGATAGATAGATAGATAGATAGATAGATAGATAGATAGATAGATAGATAGAAACAGACAGACAGACAGACAGACAGACAGATAGATAGATAGATAGATAGATAGATAGATAGATAGATAGATAGATAGATAAACAGACAGATAGATAGATAGAACAGACAGATAGATAGATAGAACAACAGACAGACAGATAGATAGATAGACAGATAGATAGATAGATAGATAGATAGATAGATAGATAGATAGATAGATAGATAGATAGATAGATAGAACAACAGACAGACAGATAGATAGACAGATAGATAGATAGATAGATAGATAGATAGATAGATAGATAGATAGATAGATAGATAGATAGACTAGTGAAATCACATGATCGTCTCAGTCAGTTTGGTGAAATGATCCGGTTCTGACTGGACAAATCAACTTACTCTGCACTGGATACGAAAACAAAAGGCGTTATTATGGTGAAACATTATAACGAATTTGACACGGACATGAAGTGTCAATACAAGCGAGCGCAAATCTGATCAATATAAGCGCATATCTGATCAATATAAGCGCATATCTGAGATATTAATCAGTGTGCCTCGTCATCTGTCATCGACTAATACTGTAAAACACAGTGGAGCGGTTAATGTGTGTGACGGAGATGGTGATGATGCTAGTCAGGTAACGTTACCTGTGATCACAACCACAAACACACATTTGCGCTGTTTAGCTGACGCGATGGCCGCCGGGATCGAGCCCTCAAACCAGCGCATGATGAAGATGAGGATGATGAAGATCTGCTGCTACTGCTCCGACGACTCGACACAACTCACAGCTGCCGGAAGCTGTGCTCGGAACACGGAAGTAGTTCGGACCCTAGGAACTCTGGGAAATTGAGTTTTATTTTTAGTTTTAAATGTCGTTTTGTTTATTTATTTATTTAAAAAATAAAAACAGGCACAAGTAACCACAAAACTCCAAAAGACGCCAAATACAGATATGTTACATAATACCGTTATTACTTTGTAACAAGCCAGATGGCTGCACATTCAGTCATAATAATACAAAAAAAATGTTATATTTAATGTGAAAATCAAACAAAAACATAAAAGAATATACATAAATACGAGTCAATATGTCATAATTTCAACTTATTTTTTATAAATGTATTTATTTATTTACTTAAGAACTAAAGAAACGTTAGTAACTCCAAAACTCCAAAGACAGCAAAAAAGACGCCAAATTCAATTATCATATTTTACATAATACCTTTATTATCTACTTTGCAATAAGCAAGATGGCTACGCAATGAATTAATTTTAAAAATCTTTACATTTAATTGAAAAATAGAACAAAAACATAAATTAATCGTAAGAGTTCATTTTTAAGCTTTTCGACGTCACGTGACGGCGGATACGTCATTCTAAACAGAGAGCCAAGATGGCGGCTGACAGTGATGTGAGTTTATTTATCTCTGAATGCGCATCGTTATTATCTACATCATGTCAATGTCATGTGTCATATGAATGCTCGCAGTTGTTTGACATGTGTCTGCTTTATTCGCTTCTTTAACTGTCACGGGTTTCTCTTTCAGCCCGAGTCTGAAGTGTTTGAAATCACTGATTTTACCACCGCATCGGAGTGGGAGAGGTACAGAAAAACACATAAACATGAGCTTTTCCTCAGTAATCACACGTTTCTGCGGCTTTACATGCGGATTTATTAGTTAATGTGCTCTAAAGTCTTCTTGTGTTTGTGTTTTTGAGTGGAAACAAACCCTATTGCCGCCACATAAGATAAAACATCATGACTTGGTAATTATGACATACTAAACCATAATTATGAGATGGAAAGTCGAAATTATGACTTACTAAGTCGTTATGTGATTTAAAGCAAATCAAAATTATGATGTAGCTGGTTGTTGTTGACCTGCAAGAACATTCAAATGTACTGTGGCTCAATTTGACTTTTCATGTCCTAAATATGACTCATGTCATAATTTCAACTTTTCATGTCCTAAATATGGGTCAGTATGTTATAATTACAACTCCTGACATACACATCACTCAGTATGTCATAATTTCAAGTTTTCATGTCATAAATATGACAGTATGTCATCATCTCAACTTTTAATTTCATCATAAATATGTCAGTATATCATAGTTTCAACTTTACATGTCATAAATATAAAGTAAGCCATTCGGTAAGCCATCATTTCAACTTTGGGTGTCATAAATGACTTAGTATGTCATAATTTCACATTTTCATGTCAGAAATATGACTTATGTCATTTAAACTTTTAATGTCAGAAATATAAAGCCATTCAGTAAGCCATCATTTCAACTTTTCATGTCATAAATATGACTTGGGATGTCATAATTTAAACTTTCCACACCATAAATATGGCTCAGTATGTTATAATTACAACTTTTCATCTCATAAATATGACTTAGTATGTCATAATTGAAACTTTTCATCTTATAAATATGACTTAGTATGTCATAATTTAAACTTTTCGTGTCATAAATATGACTTAGTATGTCATAATTTAACCTTTTCATGTCATAAATATGACAGTATTTCATAATTTCAACTTTTCACATCATAAATATGCCTCAGTATGTTATAATTACAACTCTTGACATAAATATCACTCAGTATGTCATCATCTCAACTTTTCATCTCATAAATATGAGTCAGTATGTCATAATTGTGACTTTTTATGTCATAATTATGATTTACTAAAGCACGATTGTGACTTTTTATGTCATAATTATGATTTACCAAAGCATGATTGTACACTGCGTCTCTGTAGATTCATATCCAGGGTTGAGGAGGTGCTCAATGACTGGAAGCTGATTGGCTGTCGTGTTGGAAAACCACCGGAGAAGGTCATTACCCATGATTACCGTCACACGAATGATGTATGAAACGATGAAGCCAGAAGTTAACAGTGTTGATTCTAACAGGGCGAGTACACCAGCAGCACCTGGGAAGAGACGTGTCAAGAGATTAACTTCGCTGATTTCAAGTTCTCGATTACACATCACTGTCTGAAGCAGGAGTCAGCAGAGAGTGAAGGCAGGGAGGAACCCGAGGAAGGTACGCTTGGCCTTTGACCTCGTCAGCTGACCTTTGACCTCTTCTGCGTGTGTTGAACGGTGTCTTCTCCTTTCAGATGAGTATCCGCTGGCCATGCAGGACCTGCTCTGCATGAACAATGACTTTCCTCCTCGAGCTCACTGTCTGGTCAGATGGTAAGAAGACCTAAAGGGATAGTTCACACAGAAAATTACAATTTTGCAACACGTGTTCATATCTGAGTGTGTGCATATAATAGAGTGTGTCTGAATGGACCAGAAATCCTTCCGTCTGATCCTGACGGGTGTCTCTTGTGTTTTAGGTTTGGTATGCGTGAGTTTGTGGTGATTTCTCCTGGAGCAAACTGTGAAGCCATCGTCAGTGAGTCCAAGTGTAATCTGCTGCTGAGCTCCGTGTCCATCGCTCTGGCAAACACTGGCTGGTGAGTCCCAGCATGCTCCTGTATGAACACGTGTTTCCTTCCACACCTGTCTGTAGTGACACATTTTGGAAAACATCTTTGTCAATGTGAATTATGCTTTATAGGGCACATAACACACACGGTTTCTGCCAGTCTCATGTTAATCTTGAGTAGAGTTGATCCTTCATATCTCCCAAGAGTCTTTAGTTTATCATATTTATAAAAGACAGATACACTGAACCGATTCTTTCTGAAAACAGCCGAGTCTGTGGAGGCGTGCAGTGGGCGGAGCTAAAGAGAGAGACACACACACACACACACACACATCATGGCATTATCCCTGGATAACATTTGATTCACTGTGTTGTTCACATTATATGCACTTGCGCACCGATTGCCATCAAAACACACACATTTGCTGCAGTTTCACTCCCCGCCTGCGGATCCCACTCATGACTGGGAACAAACACACACACCTGCAGAACTCCGGAAACACACACTGCATCCGCTGTTCCCTTAACACTGGGTTATTTGGGAAGCTGAACACTGTGATCTTTCCCTCACAGCAGAAACACACTTCTTTAGTGACATTGATGATCTCGTGTCTAGAAACACAACGCCAGCGCTCCCGACGCGCGCTGCTTGGAGAGTGTGTGTGTGTGTGTGTGTGTGTGTGTGTGTGTGCGCTCATCCTGGTGAGGTGCACATACAGGGCCATACTTGAAAAGAACTTTCTGAAACTTGTTTGAATTCTGAAGGAGTGTTTTTGACACAGAAATACTCCGTCATATGTCCAAGTTGTCCATGTTTATCATGAGAATCAACTCTTTATCAGTGTGAATAAGTCAGAATGCGTGAAATAGCATTAGACCCCCTTCCCCATAATTTACTCGTCCCCATGTCATCCAAGATGTTTATGTCTGTCTTTATTCAGTCAAAAAGAAAACATTCCAGTATTGTTCTCCATATAGTGGACTTCGGGAATCTATGGGAATCAACGGGTTGAAGGTCCAAATTGGAGTTTCAGTGCAGCTTCAAAGAGATCGAGACGTACCAGCCGAGGAATAAGGCTCTTATCTAGCCAAATCATTGGCCATTTTCAGACTGTGTAATTTTAGCAATCCTATAAGATCATTTCAAATCACACTGTGCGACATGGATCTATTAAACCGTTAGCTGTCACCCTTTTTGAAAATATGCATGAAAATGCACTTTCCAAACATAATGGTTGCAATTCAAGAATGCTTTGGAATATATACACAAGTTTCTCATTTTAAAGAAGACAGTCAGCAGATTATTGCCGAAGTCAAATCACTTCAAAAAATGAAAGTATGAAAAAGTTTTGGGAGTTTAAATTGACTGTATATCAAATGTACTATACTAAATATTTTATATAAAATATATATGTTACTGTACTCTAAAATTACTAACAAATCAAAGCTACATGTCTAACAAATTTGTGTTCCAAATTTGAAGTTGATCACACAAATTTAAGTTCCCATGAGATTTTGTTTAGGCGCTGTAACAAAAATAGCCACCGGGTGTCATTGAAATTCCATTGATTTTTTTTTAATGCAATCTCCTGTAACAAATGTATATATTCTTGTCCAAATATCACAAAACAGTTGGCATATATAGACCCGTAAGACTCAGACCTTTCAGACGATATGTTTTGTCAAGATTAGAAAAGGTTTTTATTATAAAGTAGTTCAAATAATACCATTTTCATGGTAATGCATTTCAAAACGGTTTTCACAGGATGAACCTTGAGTTCTTGAGCTTTCAAATGATATAGTTTGTAACATTAGATCCGGATAAAAATAGGATATAATTGTTTTAAACATGCAGTGGCAAATGGGCCGGTTAACAGTTGGCTACGACATGCATGTAGAGATGATGACACCTATTGACTCGTAGGCAACGATGCACGCTTCTATAGAAGAATAAAACATCATCAGCATCTGCTAGTGCTAAACAAAAAGACCATGCATCACACTTTGGCAGATGCAGCTTTTATGTGTGCTGAAAGAAAGAGGAAGGGAGGTAAGCATTTTTAAGTTTAGCACTACTGTATTGGGGCGAGGTAGACGAGCGAGAGACGTGGGAGAAGCGAGCGAGACCGGTGCGCGACTGATAATCTCGTGTCCTCTCATGAGGGAACACGAAGGTGTATAAGGATGAGCGACACCAGTGACGGACGAGAGAGCTGTGCCTCGCAGGTGACGCTCATTCTCAATAACGCTGCCTTTGAGGACCACAGGTTAGGAGCCATGATCAAAGAAATCGCCATGATTGTTTAACAATGGTAATCTCTCGTCTGGAACAGCTGAATATTGAGCAGTGTGTCCTGAGCTTAAAGGGTTACTTCAGCGATTAGCATTAAGCTTGTATCAGTAGAAACCCGGGAGTATATTCAAATTATCATACTTTTCCCCCTCATATCCCCCTGAGACGAGAGAATTATGTATTTTATTTCTGGAAAAAATCCTCCGATGCTGCAAATATCATTTTGCATCATCGGAGGAGTTTTTGTCCAAAGGCTGAAGACTACAGCCAGCAGGAGGCGCTATTCCCACATGTTTTCAACATCACACTCACAGCACTCGGCTCGGGAGCTGCGGAGATTCATGAAAACGGAGCGGTGGAGAGCAGACGGGAGTGTTTTAACTGTTCAAATGAACTTCCTATGAAAGTTAAGCTTCCAAAGACATGAACTGAACACGCCGCCAGACTGATCACGTGCTCAGTGAATGAATCCCGCGACTCATGTGATGAATGTAATCCGATCCTGCTGCGTTTGTGCCGTGACACTCGGCTCACTCACATTATATCGAACAGACACGTTCAGTTTTTAATTGTAGTGTCTCTAACTGAACTGATTTTATGAAAATGAACACGGTGGGCAAGTAAACCATGTCGTGCCTAGTAGGGCAGCGAAGTGCATTCTGGGAATTGTTGTCTTTCATCCCCATGAGACAAAAATACATTTTCTGTCTTTTCTCAGTCTAGAAGGCACCAAATTCAAAAATAATTTCACATTTCTACTACATTAATGACCCAGTTTAAATACAGATTCATCTTCCCAGCGCTGAAGTACCCCTTTAAGTCTTTGCATGCTCACTTTTGTTGGGGTGGTATTTCTGCCTACGTCATGTGTGACTTTTCTAACGTGATTACGTAATGCGTGGCGCATCACAGAGCTAGTGCAACATGAGCATTTGTGATTAAAATGTATATAAATGTAATTTTTTTTTAAAGGTGTCATGAACTGGCTTTTTTTATTCTGTTGTCTGAGGTCAATTAATGACGTTTGTGTGGTTTTTACATTCAGAAGCATCATAATGAATCAGTAATAGGCTGTTTTCTACACTGGATTTGAGGCTTTCTCCTGAACGCTGGGTTTTGATGGGCGTGCCGCACTGGAGACTTGGAAGTAAACGCCCACGGCTGTGATTGGATTAGATTTGCATATTTAATGAGCGTCCCCTGTCAGTTCAGTTCACATTAGGGAGGGGATCGGAAAGATTCTCTCGATCACAGGGCTCGTAAACGTCTTTATCAAACAAACACAATGATTTATTTATCATCCACCCGAGATTGATTGGAATATTATTTCTGTATTACATGGCCCGCCGGATCGGTCGATAAGCACGAACCGCACACACACACACACACACACACACACACACACACGTGCGCGCGCGCTCAGATCAAGAAAGGAATATTATTTCACTATTTGAGATTCATCGGCCTGCCGATGGGCTTTCGTTTTGGAACCCCCGGGACTACTATTACATATAAAAAAGACGTTTTACTCACATAAGTTTGTTGCACCATTCCTGTCGAATCCAATATAGAAGCACAACACTGTGTCTGCAAATCCAGCCCGAGACTCGTTTACAAACGATCCCGCAGTGAAATGAAGCGAACACACGTACATGTCTTCCCCACGTGAGCTGGAACTTCATTAAAAACTAAATGAAGTATCACACATTCCCAATATCTTGCTGTCTTCTTCTCTTGTTTATTGCTGCTGGCTAGCGTGATGAGTCGGTGGGCGGGGCTACTAAATCACACGTGCTTATTATTCTGTAGAGGCGGTGTTTCGTCGCGCAATGACTTTAGTATGAAGCACATGATCGTTTTCTGGGCCTGGTGTCTATAAAAGCTTTTCTTAGACTAACAAGGAAGTTTTCAGCTCTGAAACTTACAGGATATTCTTATATTACCATGACCTTTCATATATCAAAAGCTCAAGGGAAAGCTGATTTCTCAATTCATCACCCCTTTAAGAAAATGAGTGATGATTTTGCTAGATAAGACCCTTTGAAGCTGCACTGAAACTGCAATTTGGACCCCATTGAAGTCCACTATATGGAGAAAAATCCTTAGAAAATTTAATTTCTTTTTGACGGAAGAAAGACATAAACATCTTGGATGAGATGGGGTGAGTAAATTATCTGGAAATTTTCATTTTAAAGTGAATAATAACAAATTTCCCATGTACCAGCAGTCATAAACATCTCTGTGCAACACATGCATCGCTATGGAAACGCTAGAGGAGGGTAGATGGTTGTTTCAATAATCTGTTTTTAAATGATTTATGTGGATGTTCTGCATATTGTGATGTTTTGTAATGTGCGTAATATATTCACTGTAATTGTTCATATGATGATTTGAATTATGGGTGTTGAGAGATGCTTTGACTCTGTGTGATTCATTGAAAACAACATTTGCAATTACATCATTGCTGCAGTAAAGCTGTTCTGACATCAGGTGGCGCTGTTGAGCTGTGTTATAGCGAGTGTGTTCACCAGATGAACGCCAGAGCACAGGAACTATACATGTGCTAAAGTCAACCTGCGTTTAATCAGTTCATCCCTTAAAACTCGTCTTTGATAATGACACATTTAAATATTTTCTTTCCTGTGGAAATCATTTCTCAGCTTGAATGCTACTCTACATATGTACCAGATTTTTCCTGTCCCTTATAAAAGGTGTTCTTGTGCGTATTGTGTTAAAATGCCCACAGAGCATTATAGGAATGATGGGAATATTTTGTTATATTTACACGCCTCCTCTTCTTCTTTTGTTTTGTAGCCACGTGCCGCTGTTTGTACAGATCCAGCAGAAATGGAGGAGGATGTTTGCGGGTGAGTGTCAGGGGCCCGGCGTCCGCTCCGACTTTGAGATTGTGCATCTGCGCAAAGTGCCCAGCCAGTACAACCACCTCTCCGGCCTCCTCGACATCTTCAAGAACAAGATTGTGAGTTGTGATGTGCGACTGCTCTCACGTGTTCAGGGCATGTTTACACACAGAGGATGTGATTTCTGCGCACGTTTAACTGTAAAAACACGTCGAATGAAGTAAGAAAGTTGAAGATTCATGTTTGATGCTGTTGCTCATCCAGCATTTACATATAATATCTGAAAACGCATAATAGAGGCACTTTAAAGTGCACTACAGTTCCCTTTTTATCAGGACTACTAGAAAGTGTTTTTACTAGTTGGATGCATTGCAAACAGCTTCACTAATGCGCTTTAAACGCTTCTCTAATCAAAACTCAAATGCATTTGCAGCTTCATTTGATTTTGATTAGCTGCTTTTACTTATCATTGAAAGATGCATTTGATAGGTATGCATTTGTGAGCCTTGACCACAAAACCATAAGGTGGATAATAAGTAATAATAAATTGAGAATTATACATCATCTGAAAGCTGAATAAATAAGCTTTCCGTTGATGTTTGGTTTGTTAGGATCGGCTGAGATGCAACTATTTAAAAATCTGGAATCTAAATATTGAGAAAATCTCCTTTAAAGTTGATCAAATTGAAGTCCTTAGCCATGCGTATTACTACTAATAATACATTTATGATATATTTACGGTTGGACATTTACTAAATATCTTCATGGAGCATGGTCGTAATATCGTAATGATTTTTGGCATAAAAGAAAAATTGATAATTTTGACCCATACGATGTATCGTTGGCTGTTGCCACAGATATACCCATGAGACTTATATAATAATTGCACTTCTTGGTAATTTTACTGTCTGTCTCCTTCATTCTCTTGGTGTTTTGTGTCCACAGGGCTGCCCACTGATGCCGCTGCCACCCATCAACATCGCCATTCGCTTCACATACGTCCTTCAGGACTGGCAGCAGTGCTCGTGGCCTCAGCAGCCGCCAGGTGTGTGTCTGATCTGAGATCAGCGTGTTGCTCTCATGGGAAGCCTTGTGAAGGAGGGTTTGATGTCTTCACGGACATACCGTCTGCACTGAGGACTCATGTTTTCTGTTTTTATTGATTAAAAAGGCTTTCATAACAGCTGAGAGGTCATTGAGACGGCAGTGAGAGATCAGGTTAGCTCTGGTTAGAACAATTGAGTCAAGTCAGCTTCATTTCTATAGCGCTTTATACAGTAGAAATTGTTTCAAAGCAGCTTCACAGTAATACAAAAATAACAGAATAAATGATGCAAACTTCTATTCAGTTCAGTGTTGATTCAGTTCAGTTCAATAACTGTCTAAAGTGAATCAATAATGAAAAAAAAAAAAAAAACTCTTCCTCTATTTCTCTTCTATTCCTTCCTTAATCTAGCTTAAGCTTATTCTATGTAATGTCCAAAACTTGGTATTTAAGGCACTTTTTGCGTTTTTCGCCTATTCATGACCGATCGCTTCATGGACTCCTATGTTGTAAGTCGCTTTGGATAAAAGCGTCTGCTAAATGCCTAAATGTAAATGTAATGAAGCGTTTAATTCAGCTATAAGCAGCTCTACACAAGACAATAGTGTCATTAATCAGTTTAATTCAAGCTTTCATGAGCACTAAAATCTGTTTCCTTCTATGAAGCCCTTTTATTTCCACATTGCAAAAAAGTTCTTCCTCAGTATTTTTGTCTTGTTTTCCAGTACAAATATCTAAACATTCTTAAAGAGGTGGTTGATTATGATTTATCTTTTTTTAACTGTAGTTAGTGTGTAATGTTGCAATGTTTATGCAACGTAAACAACATCTGCAAAGTTACGACACTCAAAGTTCAGAGCAAAGGGAGATTTTATTTTTTTATACAGGAATCACTTTTTAAGGACTACAACAAACGTCTGGTAGGGACTACAACGAGCTTCCTCCCAGGTTAGTGACATCACTAACCCTAAAATGAACCCTTTTAATACAGTTCGTAGATATGGGAGGAAGGAGGCGGTGTGTATTAACATACTTTAATGCAAACTGAAAGTAAACTGCTGGCAGACACATAATAAACACACACATAATAAAACACAACATAAAGTCCAGGCCTGTTCCTCTCACGTCCTTCACTGTCGTCGCTCCTCCTTTATTCTCCCATCACTCCTTTATGAGACACGAGGTCGGTGCGGTGCGCAGCTGTTGCTCATTATCACTAACGTCCGGCCTCATCCCGCTCTTATAAATTCTCAACTATCCATTCAGACGCGTCCTGTCTCATTCTACATGTCGTCTCTTCTTCTTGAGTCTCTCCGTCATTGTCCGACTCCGGTTTGAACACAAAAGGCAGTTTCTGATATTTTCAGTATGTGTCTGCGTGAGGTAATCAGAGCTGCTAACATGAGCTCTTGAAGCTCCGCCCTCTTTTTAAAAGGGGGTGGGGAGCAGCAGCTCATTTGCATTTAAAGGAACACACAACAATTTTGTGATTTTGCTCACAATCAAAAAGTGACAATTTTAAAGGTGCTGTTTTTCCTGTGTTTTTGAAGCTTTGATTGTGTTTACAGTGTGCAATATAACATGAGTTCATGTTTTGCGTGTAAAAAAACACACATTATTTTTCACACAATTTACTTATCTGTATCCCGCAGTTTTCACTGTCCTAAAAACGGCCTGATGATTTTCTTGTTCTATGAAGCCCCTCCTTCAGAAATACGTAACGAGTTCTGATTGGGCCAGCGGTTCCCGTGATGTGATTGGACAGCAGCTTAGCGCACGTTGTCCGGAAAGGTCACGCCCCTTCCCATAACGGGAAGACACATGCGCTCAATGTTACTGTAGACAAGGCAACAAACACACTCTACAAACGCAACACTTCCTCTTCTCCACGTGGGAGAGCAACAAGACCACGCCCCCTTTTGTGCGTATTCTTGTGGGCGGAGCTTAGTCAAGAAGCTGTTCTAGTGATGTCATTAAAGCAGGAAGTGCAGGGATGTAGTCCAAACCGCCGCTCGTTAAGCTGTAGGCTTTGAAAGGGAACTTCTGTTAAATAAAATATCTCGCTTGGCATTGAACTTTGAGCTTTATAATTTTACAGGTATTATTTATGCTCTAACAGCAACATTACACACTAATTAAAGTTTGAAAAATGGGATCATGAAGAACAGGACCTTTAACATGCTATAAAAAATTATCTGTGGGGTATTTTCAGCTAAAACTTCACATACACACTTTGGGGACATCAGAGACTTATTTTACATCTTGTAAAAAGGGGCATAATAAGACCACTTTAAAACAAAATAATTTTACCTTAGAAGCAAAATGACTGAAGAAATTAAGGGTCAGATTTACTACCAGCTTGCATCAGCGCAAACTCTCTTCTGCCGTTAAAAAACTACTGTCAGGATTCACTAAAGACATGCAGTGATAAATTAGCGTTAATTATGTAAACAAAAACTTTTATTTTGGATGCGATTAATCGCGATTACTCGATTTGACAGCACAGTTTTTGAGCATGGACCTGAAAATGTAACATTTCCAACTTAACATTTTATAAATCGTGGAGCACGGACTGAAGTTTGGTCTGTTTTTAAAGATGACACTTGGCAGATTATTGTTTTAAAAAGTGAACTTGAAAAAAATTACAAACTTTTTCGTGAAAAATGCACAAAAATACCATACGAAATATATTTTCCAAAACTCGTTTTACTCTAAAACGATGGGAAAATCAAATCTAAAAAAAAGTTTTTTTTACAAATTTGAGGTTGACATCTCAAAAAATGAGCTTTCAGTAAGATTTTGATTGGGTGCAGTACCAAACGCTTCCACTAGATGAAATTAGGATGGCCATTTCCATAACAACCAAAAGGAGGACACTTTGCTGCATTTAGTGAGGCAAGAATAATTGCATAGGACTCAGGTGTACTCACAACTACAATACAATTTTGTCCATCATATCGATGGTATCATGACACAGTGATTTTGAAATAGCCTACTCTATTCATTGCCATGGGAGTCGGAAGCAAATAAAACGTGGGTGGGTCCTCTCTCTCTCTCTTTTTTTTTACTGGAGTAACGTTAGATGCCATTTACATTAAATACAAATATACCGCCGTTTACTAAACGATTGATTGGTCCAGACAAAATTACGGAAATCATTGAGTTATTTACCACGGCTATAGTGTAGGCATAAGACACATGCCATCAAGTTTTGACGCAAATCGATCTGAGGTTCGAATCCGCCTTTTGCTGAGCTTGCTCTAGTCTCTTTTCCCATCACATATCAGATGGGAAAGGCATTTATTTTCAATAAAAATGAAGAAAATATTAGAAAATTAGAAATAAAGTGTCTAACGTGTTTAATATTAAGTGTTTATCGGTTATTGGTAGGTAAACAGACATGAGCTGAATAAGAGATGATAAAAGTGAGTGTGTCCAATATCATTGGTCGTAAAAAGTGGGCGGTCTTGTCCCACACACACACACAATGGCTCAGACGCCCATGATTTGATCTACAATATATCTTGATGTAGACCTATGTGTAACAGAAGAGGCGAAAAAGTGCTTGTTCACAGTATTTGTATTTATTCAAGACATTGTGATGTCTGTTTCAAAAACTGGCCACTGAGATGAATGTCTTGCAAAGTGCACAGTGCCTGAAAACATAACATTTCTGGACTTCTGGAAATAAAAGAAATACATAAATAAACAAATAATCTGCCACAGTGCCAGATAACATAATTTCCCTTGACTACTAATGTCCACTTTACAGAGACACAGTGTGCAAAATCCATGAAAAGCGTCTCTACTGCTTTTTTTTATATAAATTTGTGCTCTTTTGTACATTCCGGATTAAAGGGGTACTTTAGCGCTGGGAAGATGAATCTGTATTTAAACTGGGTCATTAATGTAGTAGAAATGTGAAATTATTTTTGAATTTGGTGCCTTCTAGACTGAGAAAAAGACAGAAAATGTATTTTTGTCTCATGGGGATGAAAGACAACAATTCCCAGAATGCACTGCTTCACTGCCCTACTCTAGGCGCGGCTAGTTAGCTACTGGATTACCGGATCACTTGCCCACCGCATTCATTTTTATAAAATCAGTTCAGTTAGAGACGCTACAAATTAAAAACTGAACGTGTCTGTTCGATATAATGTGAGTGAGCCGATTGAGCGTCACGGCACAAACGCAGCAGGATCGGATTACATTCATCACATGAGCTGAGGTAAGCGCGGCTGCATTCACAGCACGTGATCAGTCTGGCACGTGTTCAGTTCATGTCTTTGGAAGCTTAACTGTCATAGGAAGTTCATTTTAAAAGTTAAAACACTCCCTTTGCTCTCCACCGCTCCGTTTACATGAATCTCCGCAGCTCCGGGCAGTGCTGTGAGTGTGATGTTGAAAACATGTGGGAATAGCGCCTCCTGCTGGCTGTAGTCTTCAGCCTCTGGACAAAAACTCCTCCGATGATGTAAAATGACGATATTTGCATCATCGGAGGATTTTTTCCAGAAATAAAATACATAATTCTCTCGTCTCAGGGGGATATGAGGGGGGAATATACTCCCGGGTTTCTACTGATACAAAGCTTAATGCTAATCGCTGAAGTAACCCTTTAAATGAGGTCTGACGTTTCGGCATGTTAGTGTTATGATATGGACGAGGAGGCTTGTTTATGTTTTTAACCAATGATATATCAGATATTTATTTGACAGCGCTTTCAGCCAATCATTTGTTTGGCCAGAGATCTTACGGCATTATACGCTATGCTGCTCCATCCCAATAAAGGATCATGTGACACTGAAGTAGTGTTTCATTAACAAAAATATGATGAAAAATTTTCATTGCTGACCTTTTTGTTGACCCATGACTAAGACGAGATGACACGAACGTGCTTAAACGATGACTGTGATAATATCAACATGCAATATCTTTGACGAAAAAAGACTAAAATTAAAATAAAAACCAAATTCACTCTCTGTTTTTTGTCGGGGGACGCTCGAGCGTTTATTTCTTGCGGTTGCCAGATGTCAATCATATAAATCCCCCAATCAGAGAATTTCTGAACACGTATTCTATCCGGTGTTTTACTTCAAATGTGCAATCTGGCAACCATGTGCACGACAAGGTTGATTAAATATGATAAAAACTAGAAAGCACATTTGACACAGGACTAAGACTACACTGAAGATTGGAGTAATGATGATAAATTCAGCTTTGATCACAGGAATAAATCACACTATATATTCACATAGAAAACACTGATTTAAAATTCTAATAATATTTCACAATATTAATGTTTTTACTATATTTTGATTAAATAAATGCAGCCTTGTGATTTTTCAGTTTCAGAAGTCTTTTCTCAATCAGCATAAAAATCATAAAACATAATTCAGTACACCAAATAATATCATGGCATATATTTAGCTATTGCTGATTGATTTGTGTTTGCATTACAGTAAACTACCCAATAAAGATACTAGAGTGGGTCTTTTAAGGCAGATTCAGCGCAACTACAAAAAGGAGGTGTCCGGCTCGAGGCTGCGCCGGACACCGGACAGGGGGCTTAAAATCCAGACTGTCCTGCCAAAATCCGGACGTTTGGCCACCCTAGATGAAATTCATTTCCAATGCGTTTGCATGCTTTACCACAAACAGTATAAGTGCGACCATTTAACCTTTTCGAATCATGTCTATAATTTTTTTGTGTGTTCGCACGGCAAGAGACAAAACCTTTACCAAGTTTCGTATCATTCCGATGAAGTAAATAAAATAAAAATATATAATTTTCAATAAAAAATGACCAAACGGCAGCAGAATGAATCAGGCGAGGTGATTTACAAAGGTTTGCACTCGTGTTTGCGCCATTATTTACAGCGCAAAACCAGCACGTCCTCTTGGCAGATTGTGTTGGTCGTTATGGAAATGATCACGCTAATTTGCCCTGTTTAGTAAATCTGACCTTATTTTCTGAAAAATGTATCCAAATGTATTCCAGTTTTTGCAAAAAATTGTCAGTGGGGTTAGAAAAATTATCTTGTTTTCCCGTTGAATTAAGTAGATTTTTCTGACCCCACTGGCTGATATTTGTTCTTGTTTTAATCATAAACTCACTTCAGAAAGCAAGACTTAAGGCCCGGTCACACCAATCAATCAATCAATCAACTTTATTTATATAGCGCTTTTACAATGACGATTGTTTCAAAGCAGCTTCACAGTGTTAAACAGGACAACATTGCAACAAAATTGGATTTGGCTAGTTTAATTTGGATAGTTTATAGAATTATATATGACCAAATTAATAAATTCTATTTGTATATTTAGTTGAGTAACTTGGATCATAATTTGAGTGTCCCCAACTGAGCAAGCCAAGCCAAAGGCGACAGTGGCAAGGAACCAAAACTCCATCAGGGCATGATGGAGAAAAATAAACCTTGGGAGAAACCAGACTCAGTCGGGTGCCAGTTCTCCTCTGGCCTATTATTAACAGTGTATAATTATTACTCTGGCAACCTTGCAGGTCTTAAATCATATTAGATAGGAATATTCGAAATTTTGGGTATGGCCTTGCGAGGCGGGTTCATTTAGGATGGCGCGTCGATTACACAAGAATATGAATACTTGAAAGATCGGAGTTATTGCGCCGGAGACGGGTTAATTGAGGATGACGTGCCGGTGAGGCAAATTCAGAGGAGACACTAATGGACACGGTCTCAGCAGACACTCCAGGATGAGCTGGTCATGTCCAGATGCAGGTCCACCATCCGATCCAGACACGGCCTGGACCTAGAACGATAACTTGATTTAAGAATGCTTAGATATTTGCACTGGAAAACAAGACTGAGGGAAAAACATCATATTTTGCAATGTAGGCGCTGTTTCCTGGCAAGTGTTGAAGTTTTTATTTGATACATTGGAGAAGCTTTTGCTGTTGCCATGGAGTCGCATGCGTGTGGATCAGAACATCTCTGTCAATATTACATTTACTCAGTGGATTCGCTGCACTATGAGTGTTTACCTCTGTATTAAGCAGTGTGGAAGGTGTTTACACAGGCAGATGATAATATTCTACGTATATCCGGAGTTGATTAATTTCACTGCTCTATATTACTTTGATCATAAGCTAAAATGAAAGTCAAAGTTAATATAAAATGAAAAGGTGTGTGTGTTGTTTTTAGACTTTGATGCGCTTCTCACCGGAGAGGTGGGCGGCGTGGAGTTTGGCAAACTTCCTTTTGGAGCGTGTGAAGATCCCATCAGGTACGTTTGTGCTCAAAGGTCACGGCGGTAGGTAATGTTCAGAGCTGCTTTTCTTTACACCAAACTGCATTAAAGGGAAATCTGAAGAAATAGATCATAATCCATATTAATGCAGCAGTGCCGTCGACGGAAAGGCAAAGGTTATGATTATTTTCATGGCAATTAAGCACAAATTCTCACTACTGTAATGCAAAAAACTCAACATATTCAGTTTGGAAACGTTACTATTTTTAATGTCTCTTCTGCTCATCAAGGCTGCATTTATATGACCAAAAATACAGAAAAAACTGTCATGTTGTGAAATATCATTACAGTTTAAAATAATGGGTTTCTATTTTGATATACTTTAAAATGTAATTTATTCCTGTGAACTTTCAGCGTCATTACTCCAGTCTTCAGCGTCACATGATCCCTCAGAAATCATTCTGATAGGCTGATTTATTATCAATGCTGGAAACTGCATTAATATTTTTTCATAACCTGTGATACTTTTTTCAGGATTCATTGATGAATAAAAAGTTTTTTCAAAACAGAAATCTTTTTTAACAATATATAGTCAAACCGAAAATGATTCAGACACCAGATATAATTTATACAAGGACACTAATAGTTCATTTATGTAATTAATTTATAGTTCACAATAAAGTAAACTGTGACATATTATACCCAACTATTCTTCATACAGTGACTACCAGTAAAACTGATAAACATTTGGGACTAAAATGATTCAGACACTTTGACCTGACCATGTTTTAAAGTTTTTTTTTTTTAATTGCTAATGCGACCTTTGACACCACAGAGTGAACAAAATGAAGCATTGCTTGCTCATTGGTTGAGTTAAATTGGTTTTATCTAATTGTGTAGTTAAATTTAACAGCTGATTGGTTGATTGTAATCCATTACATCCCTTTCTATCAAAGTTATCTGACATTATCAAGATGAGTTCTTGTCATGTTTTATTACCATTTTTCTAAACTATAGCGAATAAACTGTGATACTGTTCAAAAGTGTGGATCAGTAATTTAAATTTTTTTTTTTTAAAAGAAATTAAAATGTTAAATAGATAAAAAGTGATAGTAAAAATGTATTTTGTGAGAATATTTCTATTTTGAATAAATGCCTTTTATTCATCAATGAATCCTAAAAAAAAGCATCACATGTTATGAAAAAATATTAAGCTTCAAAATATTATAATCAATAATCATATTAGAAGGATTTCTGAAGGATCACGTGACACTGAAGTAGTGTTAATTTCGTTAACGAAAATATGACGAAAAATGTTCATTGACGACCTTTTTTTCCATGACTAAGGCGAGACGAAGACGAGATGACACAAACGTGCTTAAACGATGACTGTGACTAAATCAACATGCAATATCGTTGACGAAAAAAAGACTAAAATAAAAGATAAAAACTAAACCAAATTCACTCTCTGTTTTTTGTCGGGGGACGCTCAAGCGTTTATTTCTTGTGGTTGCCAGATGTCAGTCATATAAATCCCCCAATCAGAGAATTTCTGAACACGTATTCTATCCGGTGTTTTACTTCAAATGTGCAATCTGGCAACACTGTGCACGACAAGGTTGACTAAATATGATAAAAATAAAAAATCGGGACTAAGACTGAGACTAAATAAAAAAAATAGCTGAGGAAATTAATGCTGGGTACACACCAAAAGATTTTTTACATCTTATAAGATTTTCAAAATGTGATGGACCACAAACATGAGGACAAATAATCCTAGATTTAACCGTTTTGCTCCTATAGTGTGTGGTGTGCCATGATGTGACAAAGACAGCACACCACACACAAACAGATTTTCAACCCGACTGTAAACACAGGAAATCACGCAAAATCACACGAGACTGGCTTTTATAAAGTAATGAAAATGTCCTGGTTTTCTTTATATTCCATTGGGCCATTAAATAAAAAAATAAAGCACCGCTGCAAAATCTTCACATGATATCACGACATTGTAAAAGCACAACAGCAAACGTCATCTTGGAATAAACACAAATTTAGTCTGCTTCCAATGATTATACAAAGAAGATATGAGGTAAAACTATTATAAACTAAATCCGCGTTCCGTCTAGAGCGAATTCCTTCCCTCCTCAGCGCGCGCTGTCATTTCTCCCTAAACATAAACTTAACGTCAGATTGTTGTCAAATGCAGTCTCTGCTTTGGCTAAATTGCAGGACGTGTTTGATCAAATTAAAAGAACTATAATCCGCACAATAGAAGCTGTTTCCAAGGTGTGTGTGTGTGTGTGCGCATGCAACTTGCACATATGCTTAGTGTGCACGATTAAACCATAAAGGCTACACAACAAATAGCCTATATGTCAAAATGACTGGCTTGGAGAGCATTCTCTTAAACACAGTTTATTTCTTAAAGGTGCGTATAGTTTGGAGAAATCAATGGGAGAATGATTAGAGCTGCATTCGGTCTTAAAGGGCAGCATCTAATAAACCTGCCATTAATGTCAATCAAACAACTAAAGGAAAAGAGAAAATTACTCGCAGCTCTTGCATGAATAACTTTACTTTTAATAAGTAATAATAATTAATCTATCAACAGTGAAAACTATGCAATATATTTTACATTTCATTACTTGACTTCACAAGATTCTTTATTTATTTATTTATTTTTTTTAGATTTTTAAAGTTTCTTTAATTAATAAATAGTTAAAAAGAACTGAATGTAATATTTAACAATATAAGGCTATTGTTTTGTTCTGTATTTTTGATTAAATAAATGCAGGCTTGATATGCATAAGAGACTTCTTGCAAAAACACAAAATATTATCCAAACTTTACACACACACACACACACACACACACACACAGGCCTACTACATATATATGACGGGATATATGGAGACGGCGGGAACATGGTCTGTACATGTCACACTTTATGCTGTCCCGACCGTGCTTCTGTATTCCCTCAGTGTGCTTTCTGATTGGATATTATTGCGTTTCACGTGAGTATGCGCTCGTTTGTCCTCGGGGTTCCCCCCACACATCAGGATTTCTGAACATGTTGAATATTTACGATTCGCGATCGGGACGTCTCCGACGTTCTTCCAAACAGGTTCGGACACTCTTAACACACTTCACACCACAGGAAAATCTGATAAGATAATTTTTAGAACCATCAAGATAATCGGGACAGAGCTAAGATTGTCGGAAGGGGGGAAAATCAGCCCAAAATAAGCCCGATTATCTTTTGGTGTGTACCCAGCATAACACTACACTGAAGACTGGAGTAATGATGATAAATTCAGCTTTGATCACAGGAATAAATTATACTTTAACACTTTACAATAAGGTTGTATTAGTTAACATTAGTTAACGCATTAGTTAACATAAACTAACCATGAACAACACCTCTGTTCAGCATTAGTTAATATTTGTTAACGTCAGTTAATGAAAAAACTGCTGTTCATGTTAGTTCACAGTGCATTAACTAATGTTAACAAGATTTTATTAATGCATTAGTAAATGTTGAAATTAACATTAACAAAGATAAATAAATGCTTTATAAGTGCAGTTCAGCATTAGTTCATGTTAACTAATGCATTAACTAATACAACCTTATTGTAAAGTGTTACCTACTTTACTATATATTCACATAGAAAACAGCTGCTTTACTTTATAATAATATTTTACAATATTGCTGTTTTTTGTATATTTTTGCTCAAATAAATGCAGCCTTGGCGAGCATAAGAGACTTGTTTCAGAAACATTAAAGGTGCACTATGTAAAAATGTTTTGCAGTAAAATATCCAAAAACCACCAGGCCAGTGTTATATATTTTGTTCAGCTGAGTTCTTACAATATCACAAATGTTTCAACTATTTGTAAATTGTGAGAAAATTGTTTTTTTAACCAAGAAACCGGGACGTGAGGTCAAACAAGTGTCACAGCAGCTGCCGAGCGAACGCACAGAGTAACGGCATAACATCATTTTAAACACACTTAAATGTGTTTAATATGATAAACAGAGCTGTGTTAACTCATACTCATGACCGGAAAAATGGAAATGGCGCCGGCGACTGGCATAATAAAAGTCCCGCTGCTCGTGTGTTGGTTCATCTCATTAACAATCACTCAAGGCGTTCAGCTCCACAACACTCGGTCCTGCTCCGCTTCACACTACAGCAACGTTAATAACCGCATTACACTACGCCTTTGGTTTGAATAGGCGCCCTCTAGCGGACGGCAAAGTTACATAGTGCACCTTTAAAAATAGTAATGTTTCCAAACGTGATCCTTCAGAGATCATTCTAATATGATGATCCGCTGCTCAAGAAACAATAAGCTGTTGCTGATTAATATTTTCGTGGAAACCGTGATACACTACCACTCATGTATGTATTAAATGATTACTGTTATTCGTCAGAGATGCATTAAATTGATAATTCATAATGTTACAAAATATTCTATTTTTCAAATAAACGCTGTTCTTTTGAACTGTCTATTCATCAATATCATCATATCAGAATGATTAGTGAAGGATCATGTGACACTGAAGACTGTTTCACACAATATTAATGTTTTTACTATATTTTGATTAAATAAATGCAGCCTTGTGATTTTTAAGTTTCCGAAGTCTTTTCTCAATCAGCATAAAAATCATAAAACATAATTCAGTACACCAAATAATATCATGGCATATATTTAGCTATTGCTGATTGATTTGTTTTTGCATTACAGTAAAGGTGCATTTGTTACAGAAGGCGTTTAAATATTTTGATTTTAGGGTGAAGTCATTTCTCTCCTTATAGACATGTCTGACGTGTTTTGTCCAGTAGGTGGCAGTGACCCCAAACTCCTAATGAATGGTCAATCACAATTACATCACCTCCATTTAAGAGATGCACATGGTATCAAAATGCTATAATAACTCCTGACCGATCACATGACCCAAATTTAGTGGAGAGGGACTCCATGAAAGACTCTGACAGAAACCAAAATGTTCGAGAAGGATAGTGAGACTGAAGCTAGAGTAAATAAATGCCTCTGGGTCTTTCAGGTCAGATGTTATAACACGAGTCTTTTGAAATGTTCTGACCGGTCACACTTTTTCAGCGAGCTGCATCTTGCAACGACGTGGCCGAACCTGACGGAGGGAATCGTTGTGGACAATGATGTTTATTCGTGAGTATTTTGCAAGTTTCCACCGAACACACACACACACACACACACAGTGCTTTTATAAAACTGAGATTTTGTGCACCGTGGATGATGAAAATAGAACAGCGATGTAATCGTTTTTTATAGCAGTGAGTAATTCATGAATATGCATGATGCACGAAAACAACTCCAGCTGATGTCAGTGCCAGATCCATGTTTCATCACCTCGTAAAGAACCTGTTACCCATAATAATTTTTCACAGCTCAAGAGAAGAAGAAGGGGGGGGGGGGCGTGCACCGCCTTAAAAACACTGAAGACAAAATTGATTCGCGCCGCATTATTTTACGCCTTTTAGTTTAGTGCTGAAGTGCTGCGCAGTGAGCCGTAGCATCACATTAACACTTTGTGTTGTTTTCTCAAGTCTCATTCGGTGTGTGGGCATGTGCTGATGAACCCTTACTTCTGAAGTACAGAAAGAGTTTTTTGATTTCGAGCAGACATTCACACAATGAAGTGTGCTCGAGCCAAACGCTTATTTCACACACTCTCACAAGCACACGCGATCAATCGTGAAAACGCCATAATTGCGTGAGTTTTTATTTAGCCATTGGTTACAATGGCATCAGCACTCAACGCTTCTCGATTGGGAAGGACGTGCACTGCACAAAAATTATGCTCTTCCTCAGTATTTCTGTTGTTTTCCATCCAGTACAAATATCTAAACATTCTTAAATCAAGATACAAAATGACTTATGATATGAAATCTTGTTTTTAGAAACAAATCATCAAAATTCAAATCAGAAAAATGAATTTAATTAGAAGGGAAAACAAAGTTATTTTTCTGACCCCATTGGCAGATTTTTTCCTTGTTTTAAGCATTAATTTTGAACAATTTTGATCAGATAGCAAAACTTATTTCTCTTCTCCAGTAAAAGTATCTTGATTTAAGAATATTTAGATATTTGTGCTGGATAACTAGGCAAATATAATAAGTAAGAACATAATTCTTCACATAAGAATTATTTTTGTCTTGCTGTCCATTATAATTATCTAAACATAAGTGTCTTTACGCTTAAAACAAGACAAAATATCTACTAATGGAGTCCATGTGGATGTTTTACGTTTGAATTACGTTTATTTTTCTGAACTCATTGGCAGATATTTGTTCTTGTTTTTAGCGAAAATCGCTTAATTTTGACATTTAGCTTCTCAAGTAAATGCATCTTTTCTTTTATCAAATTTTCCAGTACAAAGATCAAAACATTCTTAAAGGAACACGCTGACTTTTTGTGACTTTAGCTTATTCACCGTATCCTCCAGAGTTAGATACGTCCACACACACCATTCTCATCTCCGTGCTGTGTAACACTGTCTGACACACACACCGCTAGCCTAGCTTAGCACAAAGAGGTAAACGGCTCCATCTAGCCGACCGCTCAATAAGAGACTAACATTTTCCTGTTTACATGTTGTGATTTGGAAAATGAAAAGTTGTGATTTTCTAGACCGATATGACTAGGAACTGTTCTCTCATTCATGCATAATAATCAAGGAGCTCTCTGTGCAAACAGGCTGTCACATTGTTTATGTTGACGTAAGTTAGCCTATTTTCAGGCGCTGTGGCTAGCTAGGCTAGGCTAGCGGTGTGTGTGTCACACAGAGTTACGGCAAGGAGATGAGAATGGTCTGTGTGGACTTATCTAACTCTGGGGGATACGGTGAATAAGCTAAAGTCACAAAAAGTTGCCGTGTTCCTTTAAATCAAGACACATTTACTGGAGAAGCAAAATGACTGAAGATATTAAGTCTTGTTTTATGAAAAATGTGTCAAAATGAAGTGTTTTAAACAAGTTAAAATATCTTTCGATGGGGTCAGAAAAATTTATTTAATTAGTTTATTCTTCTTGCAATTCCAGTTAGATTGCAAACAAATATTCCTCAGTATTTTTGTCTTTATTTTCAAATACAAATATCCAAACATAAGTGTCATCATGTTTTCCATTTGAATTTAGTTTAATATTTGATATTTGTTCTTGTCTTTAGCGAAAATTCACTTAATTTTGTCACATTTGTCAGAAAACAAGACTTAGGGTCAGATTCACTAGCAGCTTGCTCCAGTGCAAACCCTCTTTTAGCGTTACAAAGCTACTGTCAGGATTCACTAAAGACACGCAGTGATGAATTAGCGCTGTAAAGGTGTGGACAGGGTTATTTGTGCGGCTGATCTTATTGCATATGCATTTGTAGGAGTTTCCCTTTCAGACGCAGTATTTATGGGCGGAGAGTATTTAAATGAATCACACAAGGTGATTTACTAAGGTTTGCTCTGGTCAGTTTACTGGTGTTTGTGCCATTATTTACCACCCAATAAAACCTGTCTTAAAGCAGACGCTAACTGGCAGATTGTGTGGTCATTATGGAAATGATCGGCTGTGTCTGTGTTCTTTAATAATGTGTGTCGTCAGTATATCATGTGCTGAACTTTACAACGCTTTTTTAGAATTGAGCTCTCGTTAATTTCCCGCTTAGCAAGTCTGGCCCTTAATATCCTCAGTCATTTTGTCTGTCAAGTAAATGCATCTTTATTAAGAATGTTTGACTTGTTTTCCAGTGCAAATATCTAAGGATAGACAGTGTAGTGTTCACATACATTAAGACTAAAATGTTTTGCAATTGCATAAGGTAAACTTTATAACATTCTTTGTTTTAGTGAAGGTTCCTCAAGGTATGAATCTGTGTGATGTTCTGTTTTTTCTGCTCTCACAGCGATTTGGATCCGCTTCAAGCGCCTCACTGGTCTGTTCGAGTGCGGAAAGCAGACAACCCGCAGTGCTTGCTGGGTAAGAGCAGCCGCTAACACACAGACATGCAGAGCGAGAGGAAGCATGAGCATTAGATGTGAGTCTGATGTGTTGTCCTGATCCTCAGGTGAGTTTCTCATGGAGTTCTTCAAACTTTGCTGTCGGAAGGAAACCACGGAGGAGATTCTGGGGAGGAACTCGGTTGAAGAGGAAGGGAAAGGTCATCCTGAAAATTTCCTTCTAAATATTAATTAACCACATATGTCTGGACTAGAGGAAAATCTCATTAAGCGTCTTCTTGAGACACATTTCACTGGTTTTATTTTTAATTTTTTTATTTATAAGACAATTTTCATCAGTTTTCACTAGCGGCTGCTCAACTCTCATCACTTATACACTGATCAGGCATAACATTATGACCAGCTGAAGTGAATAACACTGATGATCTCTTCCTCACGGCTCCTGTTAGTGGGTGGGATATATTAGGCAGCAAGTGAACATTTTGTCCTCAAAGTTGATGTGTTAGAAGCAGGAAAAATGGGCAAGTGTAAGGATTTGAGCGAGTTTGACAAGGGCCAAATTGTGATGGTTAGACGACTGGGTCAGAGCATCTCCAAAACTGCAGCTCTTGTGGGGTGTTCCCGGTCTGCAGTGGTCAGGATCTATCAAAAGTGCTCCAAGGAAGGAACAGTGGAGAACCGGCCACAGGGTCATGGGCGGCTCAGGCTCATTGATGCACGTGTGGAGCGACGGCTGGCCCGTGTGGTCCGATCAAACAGACGAGCTACTGGAGCTCAAACTGCTCAAGAAGTTAATGCTGGTTCTGATAGAAAGGGGTCAGAATACACAGAGCATCGCAGTTTGTTGTGTATGGGGCGGCATAGCCGCTGACCAGTCAGGGTGTCTGATGAATCACGTCTTTACATCACGTGGATGGCCGGGTGTGTGTGTGTCACTCACCTGGGGAACACATGGCCCCAGGATTTGGGCAATGTTCTGCTGGGAAACCTTGGGTCCTGCCATCCATGTGGATGTTACTTTGACACGTACCACCTACTTAAGCATTGTTGCAGACCACACTTTCATGGAAATGGTATTCCCTGGTGGCTATGGCTCTTTCAGCAGGATAATGCGCCTGCCACACAACAAAAAGTAGTTCAGGAATGGTTTGAGGAGCACAACAATGAGTTTGAGGTGTTGACTCTGCCTCCAAATTCCCCAGATCTCAATCCAGTGGAGCATCTGTGGGATGTGCTGAACAAACAAGTCAGATCCAAGGAACCCCCACCTCGCAACTTACAGGACTTAAAGGATCTGCTGCTAACATCTTGGTGCCAGATACCACAGCACACCTTCAGGGGTCTTGAGGAGTCCATGCCTTGACGGGTCAGGGCTGTTTTGGCAGCAAAAGGGGGATCAACACAATATTAGGTCATAATGTTATGCCTGATAGGTGTATATTATGTGTTTTTCTGTGCATTGTTTGATTGCCTGACTCCTCCCACCTCTGCGATGTGTCCACAGAGAACAGTGACATCACTCAAGCATTGTCCAAACTGACGGAGCCGGCTGCTGTGCCCATCCACAAGCTGTCTGTCTCCAACATGGTTCACAGCGCACGCAAGCGCATACGGCGACACAGACGGGTCGAGGAGTCGCCTCTCAATAACGACGTGCTGAACTCCATCCTGCTGGTGAGGAGCTGTTACAACAGAGAGCATGCTGGGTATTTACATACGTCTGATCAGCAGCGTGATTAGTGTGAGGAAGGATGATGTACTGGTCAGAAACCGTCCGTAGTGTGATAATAAAACTGTAAATCTGTTCTTTTAATACTTGTGTAAGCTGGCTGGCACAACTTTAGCAAAGCAGGAATTGCAGGTGACACCTGCAGCACGTTCCTGTTTAATTAGCCTAAACGAGACTGATGTTTAATTCAGGAGTCACATCGGCTGTTTGATTCGCATTAAAACATGCCAGATGATTTGTGCTGGTTATTTGCATATTAAGCAATTTGGCGTGTCTGCACCCGGACCAAACTTAATCACTCTCAATGTGATCAGATTTGATCTGCAAATATCATGATTTTATTGATATGATTAGTTGTGTTTAAATCACTTCTGATTGTAACGTCACAGTTAGCTCATCTGCTCATTGCAGTCCTATTATTTATCAGAATAATTGGCACATTTGGTAAATATGAACAAAGAACCCTGTGAAAAAAAAAATGCATTGTTAATTCTTTTGGCATTTTATTTAAAAACATTTCGTTTCACAACTTTCATTGAAGTAAAACAATAGAAAATGGGGGGAAACCACATTATGAAATCAATGCTTTTTTCCAAAACACATTGGCCACAATTAATGTCACCCTTTTAATACCTCCGTTTGCCAAGATAACAGAGTTTTCTCCTATAATGAGTTTGGAGATCCTCCATACAGAATCTCTCCAGATCCTTCATATTCCCAGGTCCATGTTGATACCCTCTCCTCTAACGTTTTCTGTAGGATTCAAGTTAGGAGACTGGGATGATCATGGCAGAAGCTTCATTTTGTGCTCAGTGACCCATTTATGTGTGGATTTTGGATTGTTGTCCTGATGGAAGATCCAACCACGGCCCATTTATAAGATTTGTGGGCTATACTGGGACCAACCACCTGGGGGCGATCGAGGCGCGTAGGCTTCAGTTATTTACAGGAGAGCTGGAGGCTTGGTTGGTATTTGCTAGAATCCATGATGTATCCTGAACAAGAAGTCCAGGACCTCCACCAAAAAAATAGGCCACAGCATTAAAGGTCCAGCGGTGTGCTTAACTATTGCCATGGGGTGCTTTATATCCCTTCCAAAAGCTCTTTTTTAGTGTCATCTGACCACAGAATCAGGTCCTTTTTGATGATCCAGTCGTTTCTGAACTGAAAATGCTGGAGTTTGTTTCTGGATGAGCGAGGAGGATCCTCCCAAACAACATGTGGTGATGTAGGGGTTGTTTGATCATTGTTTTTAGTCTTTCCGACCCCAAGACTCAACTAATCCCCGCAATTCTCCATCTGTGATCCTTACAGAGTCTTTGACCACTCAAACTCTCCTCCCCGCCGTTAATTATTGCCTTGGGGATTTTCAATGCTTTAGCTATTTTTGTACACCCATTTTCCTTTTTATGAGGCTCTTTTGCTGCACATCAGAACTATATTCTGTGGTTTTACACGTTGTGATGAATGATTAAGGGAATTTGGCCTTTGTGTTTGGCCCTTAAATATATATACTCCTGTGGAACAGAAATTCATAGCTAGACATTTTCATGTTTCTAGTCTCCCTGGTGTGCAAAATTAAAAAAAAAAATGAGTGGGAATATACTTCAGAGTTATTTTACTCATAAGATATTCTAGGGGTGCCAATAATTGTGGCCAACATGTACTGGAGAAAAACATTTTTTTCATAATATGACAACACTCACACACATATAAAAAAAACACAAAAAATCAAACCTTTCATATATATATTCATTAGTTTTACATCAATGAAAGGTTTGTTTTTTGTGGGGCTTTTTTTAACTAAAAGGGGGTCAAAAGGTGATAATGAAATGCACTGAGGACGAGGAGATGCTAAAATGTGTGTTTGTTTGTGTTTGCCCATCAGTATCTTTTCCCAGATGCAGCGTTGGATAAAACAGACAGCAGTGATGTTAAATCCACATTGCACATTCCAGGTGGAAAGACTGAACCGGACAAAGACTCGGAGGATTACGTGAGTCTGAACATCGAACCGTTGAACACGTCATCTCGCTATGAGATGATTCAGATGCAGTGCACGATTCAGGAATAGAGATCGCCATCGATTCTACCACTATTCTGAATAGACAACTAAACAAAATAATGTTATTTACTAGAGACAAATTGCTGTAGTTTATTTACAAATATATCTTTTTTTAAAGGGTTACTTCAGCGATTAGCATTAAGCTTTGTATCAGTAGAAACCCAGGAGTATATTCAAATTATCGCACTTTCCCCCCTCATATCCCCCTGAGACAAGAGAATTATGTATTTTATTTCTGGAAAAAATCCTCCGATGATGCAAATATCGTCATTTTGCGTCATCGGAGGAGTTTTTGTCCAGAGGCTGAAGACTACATCCAGCAGGAGGCGCTATTCCCACATGTTTTCAACATCACACTCACAGCACTCGGCTCGGGAGCGGTGGAGATTCATGTAAACGGAGCGATGAACTGAACTGAAAATGCGCCAGACTGAACACGCGCTGTGAATGCATCCGCGATTACCTCAGCTCATGTGATGAATGTAATCCGATCCTGCTGCGTTTGTGCCGTGACGCTCAATCGGCTCACTCACATTATATCGAACAGACACGTTCAGTTTTTAATTTGTAGTGTCTCTAACTGAACTGATTTTATGAAAATGAACGTGGTGGGAAAGTGATCCGGTAATCCAGTAGCTGACTAGCCGCGCCTAGAGTAGGGCAGTGAAGCAGTGCATTCTGGGAATTGTTGTCTTTCATCCCCATGAGACAAAAATACATTTTCTGTGTTTTCTCAGTCTAGAAGGCACCAAATTCAAAAATAATTTCACATTTCTACTACATTAATGACCCAGTTTAAATACAGATTCATCTTCCCAGCGCTGAAGTACCCCTTTAATTGGTTTGAATGAATGAATGACTTTCATTACTGGATGACTCAGCGTTTGTGAACGAATTTCTTGAATGAATGATTCAGTGACTCATTTTTAATCTGTCACTTGTCTCCGCCTACTGGTGTAACAATGTAATTGATATCATCTTTATGTGAAGCATCAAGCTATTTTCAAACGGTGATTTGCTCTATTTTGATCACTACCGTAGACATCAGTGTTTCTATCTGAACTATCAACTTTTATCCAGTACTTCTGTGATCATCTGAATTATTGTAAGACAGAAATAATGACACTGTGTGGTTGAAGAGAAGCCGTTTCATATCTTTACAAGACAGCTACTCTCTGTGGATCAAACACAGATCTGAATCCGCTGTGATCAGACTCGTCAAAGGTTTAGGAATAGGCCAGGCATGTTGCCTCCACAGACTGTTGTGCTCAAAAGCATTCAGCACTGTTTTTCCCTGTGAACAGCATCTCTATAATCAGCTGAAATCGGCTCCGAGTGACAGCCTGACGTACCGTCTGGCCTTGTGCATCTGTATGGTGAACTTCCATCACGGAGGAGTGCGTGCCGTTGCTCACCTGTGGCAGGAGTTCGTGCTGGAGATGCGCTACCGCTGGGAAAACAACTGTCTGATCTACGGGTAAGAGAAGTCATACGAACTCATGTAACGTGCAGAATAAAGGCCCCTTCACATCAAGAACGATAACTATGGCCTTGTTTACACTTGGTATTAAGATGAGTTTGGATCCAAAACGTTTCGTCTCTTTTGTCCACTTTCAGCCCCTTCTGTCCTGATTTCTTCAAGGGGAGGGTCTATGGGTGGGTAAATGTATGGGTTTAAACTTTAAACGAAAATAAACAAGTTAGTTTCATGAGCTTTAAAATATGGACCTTCTTGAGTTATGACTAAACAATTGGTATTGCCCATGTGTTAAATATGTCCTGCTAATAATGGCAGATATTAGGAAAAACATGGCTTTCAGATATTCCAAGAGATGACGGGAAATGAACATGTTCAGTGTAAGAAAAGTTGCATTAGGGTCCAATTCTCACTATTAACTATGACATATGCCTCAATAAACTCCTAATTACTGCTTATTAATAGTTAGTTTAGGTATTAGGGAGGATTAAGGGATCTTGAATATGATCACGCATTAATATGTGCTTAATAATTGCTAATAAACAGCCAATATCCAAGTAATATGCATGCTAATAAGCAACTAGTTAATAGTGAGAATTGAACCCTAAACTAAAGTGATACCTAAAATCATAAGTAAAGTTAGTTCGTTGCACTTTGATTTAGAACAATATGTCAAAGTTTTAGGTGCTTAAATAATATAAAATACATCATATTATGTCCTATGTAAACAAGTAAATGTTAACTAGGTCATTGTTGCAGTTATGTATCAGCTAACATTGCATCATGTGTGGATGATACCACAAAAGATTTATTTTGCAACAATAAACGAACAAACAAAAGAAACATAATTTAAACCTCACAAGAGAGCATGCTGGGACCCCACTAAACGGTTCACACTTCAACCCCTCCAATGCACAAACCAAAACTACGCCCTTGGAACCCCTTGATATTTGTACTTGAAAACAAGATTTTTTTGCAGTACATGAAATCGAGTGGTCTTTACACGCATATTTTCCTGTCTGCACTCTACTGTCCTCTGAATGCATGCAAAAAAGCCCAGAAATTGTTCATTCAGTGCAGGTGATGAATTGTGGCCGTGTTGTAGTGTTGCCTGCTGGGAAAGAGCTGCAGGCGTCCGGATCATTGATAACATTGGCGGAGAAACAATAACGCCGTGTGCTGTGGTTTCTCTGGTGTCCCTGCGGTCCTCCGTCTTGTCGTGTCATTGTGTGCTAATGAGTGAAGCCTTTGAATACGGGCGGCTCTGTTCACCTCTGTTGTGCTGTGGCCTGATGGGAGACAGTATTGATTGTGTGATGAACGCCTCTGTGTTGTGTGTTTCAGACTGGCGAGTGGCCCTCCTGATCTCAGGTGCTGTCTTCTTCATCAGAAACTGCAGGTGAATCTTCAAGATAGTGGATTTTAAGATGGTGATAACTCGGTTGGCCCTTAACCAATTACTCAACCGATAGTTTTTCAAATACATTGAAAACAAGCACAAGACATAAAATAGATATAGACATTTAAAAACAGTGCTGAATCTCGGAAATGTACTGTACTTTTTAAATATAAAAAATATGAATATATTATTTAAACCTTGATCATTCATGTTAGTGCATTAACTAATAATAGACACAACTTTAAAATGTAAAAATGCATCAGTAAAGATTGAAATCAACAAATAAACAATGCATTTATCAGCCTCAGTTAATGTTACAATGGACTCTTATTGTAAAGCATTACCATTTCATATTAATCCAAATAGTCCTGCTTAAAGTTGGCCATCTTTACATATCTACACAAAGGTCAGAGCATTAAAATGAGATACAAATGTATATGGTATGTAACTGAAATCGAATGTGTTTCTAATTAGTTTATGTCGACTTCATGACAGTACAGTTTGCTTTCTCATTAGCTTTAAATATATATATCCAATGCATAAAGGTGAACAAATGGATTTAAACGAATGCAAATAGATGGTAACAATCGTGACATTAAACATTTGGGTCGGACTAATGTTAGCATCCTCTCAGCCTCGACGGCAGCATCAACAAATGAATTACTTTATAATGATATGAAAACATGTACCTGTAATGTATACATACCTTTTAAAGGTATAGTCCACCTGAAAATTAGCCCATGATTCACTCACCCTCAAGTCATCCTAGGTGTGTATGACTCTTCTAAGCTTTATAATGGGAGTCCATAATTTGAAGACCATAAAAGTGCATCCATCCATTATAAAAGTAATCCATACGGCTCCAATCCATAAGGTCTTCTGAAGTGAATCAATGGGTTTGTGTGAGAAAAAAATCCATATTTAACACCATATTTGGACTGCTGCATGTTTAATAAATTGTCTGAAATAGTTATATTTATCAGTCTTGGTGTGAACAGGCCTTTAGTTTCTGACTTATTAAATAATCCTTCATGTAATTATAACTTTTGATCACAAGTTAATTCTAATTTTGATCTAACTCTTAATTTGTCCATAGGTTGTATTTCACTTTTCAATGGACATTATTTATTTAGTTTGACAAATGATAAGAAAGAATGGCACATTATATGTAGTTAAAGGTATAGTTCACCAAAAAAATTTAAATTATCCCACAATTCACTCTCCCTCAAGCCATCCTAGGTGTGTATGACTTTCTTCTTTCAGACGAATACAGTCAAGAGTTAAATTAAAAAATGTCCTGGCTCTTCAAAGCTTTATAATGGCAGTGAAGTGTTGCCTCGTTTATGAAGTCAATAAAAGTGCATCTATCCATTATAAAAGTGCATCTATCCATCATAAAAGTGCATCTGTCCATTATAAAAGTGCATCTATCCATCATAAAAGTGCATCCGTCCATCATAAAAGTGCATCTGTCCATTATAAAAGTGCATATGTCCATCATAAAAGTGCATCTACCCATCATAAAAGTGCATCTATGCATCATAAAAGTGCATCTATCCATTATAAAAGTGCATCTGTCCATCATAAAAGTGCATATGTCCATCATAAAAGTGCATCTACCCATCATAAAAGTGCATCTACCCATTATAAAAGTGCATCTATGCATCATAAAAGTGCATCTAGCCATTATGAAAGTGCATCTATGCATCATAAAAGTGCATCTAGCCATTATAAAAGTGCATCTATGCATCATAAAAGTGCATCTATCCATCATAAAAGTGCATCTGTCCATCTTAAAAGTGCATCTGTCCATCTTAAAAGTGCATCTATGCATCATAAAAGTGCATCCGTCCATCATAAAAGTGCATCTGTCCATCTTAAAAGTGCATCTGTCCATCTTAAAAGTGCATTCGTCCATCATAAAAGTGCATATTTCCATTATAAAAGTGCATCCGTCCATACGCAAGTCTAGTTCCGCCGGAAGAGTGACCTCTGACCCTTAGACACTTTTCTTACAAAATGCATTGCTTTACTTCATAAGGCCCTCATTAACCCCCTGAGCCGTTTGAAGCACTTTTATGATGGATGGATGTGCTTTTTTGGGTTTCAAAATCTCCATTTACTCCCATGATAAAGCTGGGAAGAGCAATGATATTTTTTATTTAACTCTGATTGTTTTCGGCTGAAAGAAGAATGTCATACGGTATGATGATGAGTAAATCATGGGCTAATTTTCATTTTTGGGTGAACCATCCCTTTAAATTCAAAATGAAAATCCAATATTAGAAGAAAGTGAGTCATAGACTTTTAGAATGAGATCATCAGGACGAATAAATAATAATAATACATTTTATTTATAAAGCACTTTACATTTTAAAGAAAATCTTTAAAAAAAATGACATAATTGTGAAGTGAACTATTGCTTTAAACACTGACATGCTTGTTCATGCACTTTTGTTCAAAGACATTTTTAATAAGAAACGAATACTTTTATTTTGCATTAAATTGTTTAAAAGTGACAGTAAAACCATTTATAATGTTACGTCTAGATTCTAAGAGTTCTTAATTCTGCTCTGCATCACCTGCAGATGCTGAACTGCTGCATTGAGCGCAAGAGAGCAAGGGATGATGGGAGGAAGAACGCCGCATCCGATGGGAGCCGAGACAAAAGCCGTCTAGGGCCGGAAAACACGGGACTGTCGACCGGACCTGAAGTTAATACCGGGAAATCGTGGGACTCGTGGAGCGACAGTGAAGAGGAGTTCTTCGAGTGTCTGAGCGACACGGAGGAGATGAAGGAGGCGGAGACGGAGAACGAGAAAAAAACAGCCAATAAGAGCAAGGCAGAAGGTCGACTGCAGCCGCACGGCAAACTCACACTGCTGAACTCACAGGAGCCGCTCTACATCCCCGTCACACAGGTCAGCGCGACATGCCACACACACACTCACGGTTTTTGGTTTGTTTTCAACCTCACTGTGAGCCTCCTGCCCAGGGACAACAGATGAAATTTAGCTCTGTAGCTAACTCTGTAGTAATATTTTATTGTCCATTGTCCCTGTCAAATAAAGAATAAAAAATAAAATGTAATGAATATCGCATAAAGCATTTGCAAATAAAGCTCTGTCTTTCTGGGAGGTAATTATACCGAACCACTTTGACATCAGCCTTTGGCTAAGGCATTTCAGAATGACCAAAAGAGTATTTATCAGATGCTGTCCATTGGTCCGCTGGTTAGTCCCTTAGTCACATGACTTTCTTTTTCAAGGAACACATTCAGTAAATGTGTTTCCATCAAAGGTTATGCGCTTGTCTCGTTTTTCATGTGCATTTTTTCGAATTTCCATCCAGTCTTTTAATGCGAATGATCAGGCTATATAAGGGATAGGGAATGATCAGACAGTGCACTATATAGGGGATAGGGAACGATCAGACAGTGCACTATATAGGGGATAGGGAACGATCAGACAGTGCACTATATAGGGGATAGGAACGATCAGACAGTGCACTATATAGGGGATAGGAATGATCAGACAGTGCACTATATAGGGGATAGGGAACGATCAGACAGTGCACTATATAGGGGATAGGGAATGATCAGACAGTGTACTATATAGGGGATAGGGAACGATCAGACAGTGCACTATATAGGGGATAGGAGTGATCAGACAGTGTACTATATAGGGGATGAGGGAACCATCAGACAGTGCACTATATAGGGATGAGGAGCGATCAGACAGTGCACTATATAGGGGATAGGGAACGATCAGACAGTGCACTATATAGGGGATAGGAAGCGATCAGACAGTGCACTATATAGGGGATAGGAGTGATCAGACAGTGTACTATATAGGGGATAGGAGCGATCAGACAGTGCACTATATAGGGGATAGGAATGATCAGACAGTGCACTATATAGGGATGAGGAGCGATCAGACAGTGCACTATATAGGGGATAGGGAATGATCAGACAGTGCACTATATAGGGGATAGGAATGATCAGACAGTGCACTATATAGGGATAGGGAACCATCAGACAGTGCACTATATAGGGGATGAGGGAACGATCAGACAGTGCACTATATAGGGGATAGGGAACCATCAGACAGTGCACTATATAGGGGATGAGAGCGATCAGACAGTGCACTATATAGGGATAGGGAAAAATCAGACAGTGCACTATATAGGGGATGAGAGCGATCAGACAGTGCACTATAGGGGATAGGAAGCGATCAGACAGTGCACTATTTAGGGATAGGAGCGATCAGACGGCGCACTATATAGGGCATAGGGAAGCGATCAGGACAGGCGCACTATATGGGGCATAGGAACGATCAGACGGTGCACTATTTGGGGATAGGGGCGATTCAGACGGTGCACTATAGGGGATGAGGAACGATCAGGACAGGCGCACTATATAGGGCATAGGAGCGATCAGACAGTGCACTATATAGGGATGGGGAAGCGATCAGACAGTGCACTATATAGGGGATAGAGCGATCAGACGGTGCACTATATAGGGGATAGGGAAGCGATCAGGACAGTGCACTATATAGGGCATAGGAGCGATCAGGACGGTGCACTATTTAGGGATAGGAGCGATTCAGGCGGTGCACTATATAGGGGATGAGGAGCGATCAGACACTGCACTATATAGGGATGAGGAAGCGATCAGACAGCGCACTATATAGGGGATAGGGAATGATCAGGCGGTGTACTATTTAGGGATGAGAGCGATCAGAGACTGCACTATATAGGGGATAGGGAATGATTAGGCAGTGCGCTATATAGGGGATAGGGAATGATTAGGCAGTGCGCTATATAGGGGACATTCTGCACAGAATTATATTTTAAAGCGATATGGAGGAGATTAGGAGGAAACTGCAGCTTTACTGAGCTCAATGGCTCTGGATGAGCTGTGATTTAAACTAAATGCTATTGGCTATTTTAAAAAATGGGAGGAGCTGCTTGATATGCCCCGCCCTGTCTTCCTGTTTCAGTGTAAATTACATCAACGCATTGAATAACGCTGCTCATTTCAAGACACTTCAGTGGGACTTTAACCATTCCACAATCCTAAACCAAAGCACTTCTTTCTCTTCTCTGTCCTACCATCTCTCTAAATCTAATCTAATCCCCAGTTTAGTCATGACTGTAGTTGTATAAACTGGTGTTTGTGTGACGCAGGAGCCCGCGCCGATGACTGAAGACCTGCTGGAGGAGCAGTCGGAGGTGCTGGCCAAACTGGGCACGTCCGCTGAAGGTGCCCATCTCCGCGCCCGCATGCAGAGCGCCTGCCTGCTCTCGGACATGGAGTCGTTTAAGGTAAAGTTGCTGTGTTGTTGTGCAGTGGTCAAACACATCCATCTAGCTCATTTACATAGAAAAGCAATGGCACGTTCCGAACCAGGTGAACAAATTAATACAGGCATTTGCGAACTGTGCACCATATGAAAAGAGTTCAGTAAGGCATAAAGAAATAACTGGTGCATCGCGTATCATTTATGCAAAGATATGGTGTGTGTGGAAATTTTGTTTAAAAATCGTGATTAAAATCAAAATCGCAAGAAAAAACATAAGGTCTGTCCATACTGTTAATGAATATTGGCTGGTTAATTGAAATGATTTGAAAAGAAATCATTATTCAAAGGTTGACTTGATGGGTAGCGTTGAACATCCGTGGGCTCATCATAACTCAAAGGGAAAACTTTTATTTTTTTGACTTCACAGGCAGATATTTTTTCTTGTTTTAAGTATAAACTCACTTAATTTGGATACTTTTTTTCAGATAACAAGACTTAATATCTTCAGTCATTTTTCTACTCCAGTAAATGTGTGCTGATTTAAGAATGTTTTGATATTTGTACCGGAAAACAAGACTAAATACTGTGGAAGGTCATTTTTTGCAGTGTGAGCGGCTCGTTTTGGACGTTTGGGCCGAATGACAGATTTCACATGGCAATGCAGAATGAGTCAACAACCAGATTATACAGCCGCTCACGTCTTTCTCAGCCCAGACAATGGCTGCCGTCTTCATCCGTGCACAATTTACTGAATCTTTTATAGGTTTCACCTTTTAAAAGCACTGCTTGGCAGAAGCCAACGGGAGAAGCATCATTCATTTTCATAAGCGCCACCCTTCCATCCTTCTCTGTCGGATAATGGCAAATTATCCCGCAGTGTTATGCCGTGGACAAGCCCGAGAGATTAAGGAACAAGGGATATGTGTGGGAATGGAGCGTTCCATAAGCACAGCGAGCACAGCCTCATTTCCAACTTCTGCTAGTGCGCTATAAAGCAAGAATGCTCGGTTTTGATCACCGGGGGGCGAGACCGATGTGGAAAGGTGACATTTTGTGTCTATTTTGCCTCGCTATAGCCTGTTCAACTGCCCTACAAAATGCTCTAATTTCCTGAGCAGACACACCAGCTCGTCTTATTGCAGTGGCGGACTGCTGTGAGCGCAGCGATCGCAGTAAATGGCCCCTTTAGCTGAAGATGGCCTCTAAATTTAGCAGCAGTGCTGTCTGTAATTGTGCTTAGCCAAGCATAATTTGGCATTTTGGCTTTAATTACCATCTCCCTCTGGGTGGAGAGCGGAGAGACCCGAATATGATGAATGGGGCGTCTTAAAACTGTGACGGCGCTCTCGCGCACCATCATACCGCTGCACCGCTCCACAGGCAGACGTCAGCGGCTGCATCCACTGTAAGCGCTGAAACAGGAGCGAGTGACTATAAGGATGAACAGCAGCAGCTCAGTAACTCATTTCAAACTAGATCTTTGCCTTTATCAAATGTGAGTCGTTCCCGTGGAAAAACTCCAGCACAATGCTAGATTCGGCCTGACAGCTTTCCCCTTAGGCCGTTGCTAAATTCGGTTGTCAGTTCACTTTTTAGTGCTTAATAATGTTCTGTACACACACATTTCGATAATTTACAGGTGTGACAACCACATTCTACAACTGAATTATCTCCCGAAAAATGCAGGTGGTGACATTTACCAGAATTCTATGCAGTGTGAATGAAACCGAACTGAATAACTAGTTGTTAAAGGCATAGTTCGGCCAAAAATGAAAATTGTGTCATCTACTCGCCCTATAATGGCTGGATAAAAACAAAAGAATGAGGCTAAAAGAATCAAGATTATTGAGAACAATAGAAACGTGAATGGAGCAGTTCGCCACACCAGACATAGACAATAGAGTGCATGTGGGTAGGGAACGATCAGACAGTGCACTATATAGGGGATAGGGAATGATCAGACAGTGCACTATATAGGGGATGACAGTGCACTATATAGGGGATAGGAAAGCGATCAGACAGTGCACTATATTGGGATAGGAAACGATCAGACAGTGCACTATATAGGGGATAGGAGCGGTCAGACAGTGCACTATATGGGGATGAGGAGCGATCAGACAGTGCACTATATAGGGATAGAGCGATCAGACAGTGCACTATATAGGGGATAGGGAATGATCAGACAGTGTACTATATAGGGGATAGAAGCGATCAGACAGTGTACTATATAGGGGATAGGAACGATCAGACAGTGCACTATATAGGGGATAGGGAATGATCAGACAGTGCACTATATAGGGGATAGGGAACGATCAGACAGTGCACTATATAGGGGATAGGAATTATCAGACAGTGCACTATATAGGGGATAGGGAATGATTCAGACAGTGCACTATATAGGGGATAGGAATTATCAGACAGTGCACTATATAGGGGATAGGGAATGATTCAGACAGTGCACTATATAGGGGATGAGGAGCGATCAGACAGTGCACTATATAGGGGATGAGAGCGATCAGACAGTGCACTATATAGGGGATGAGGAAGCGATCAGACAGTGCACTATATAGGGGATAGGGAATTATCAGACAGTGCACTATATAGGGGATGAGAGCGATCAGACAGTGCACTATAGGGGATAGGGAATTATCAGACAGTGCACTATATAGGGGATAGGAGTGATCAGACAGTGCACTATATAGGGGATTGGGAGCGATCAGACAGTGCACTATATAGGGGATAGGAATTATCAGACAGTGCACTATATAGGGGATAGGAGCGATCAGACAGTGCACTATATAGGGGATAGGAACGATCAGACAGTGCACTATATAGGGGATGAGGAATTATCAGACAGTGCACTATATAGGGGATGAGGAACGATCAGACAGTGCACTATATAGGGGATAGGAATTATCAGACAGTGCACTATATAGGGGATAGGGAGTGATCAGACAGTGCACTATATAGGGGATTGGGAAGCGATCAGACAGTGCACTATATAGGGGATAGGAATGATCAGACAGTGCACTATATAGGATAGGAGCGATCAGACAGTGCACTATATAGGGGATAGGGAACGATCAGACAGTGCACTATATAGGGGATAGGTTAATTATCAGACAGTGCACTATATAGGGGATAGGTTAATTATCAGACAGTGCACTATATAGGGGATAGGTTAATTATCAGACAGTGCACTATATAGGGGATAGGTTAATTATCAGACAGTGCACTATATAGGGGATAGGTTAATTATCAGACAGTGCACTATAAAGGGGATAGGGAATGATCAGACAGTGCACTATAAAGGGGATAGGGAATGATCAGACAGTGTAAAAATGCTTTCCATTGGGGAGAATGAAGTCTGGTTTCACGTTAGTGTCATGCGAACGGCTGCAGCTCTGGTCCAGAGACACGACACCACAGAGCGGATCATGTGATCGAGTCGGCACAGACCAGAAAACAAATCGTACCATTTTAAATTCTGCACAGAATTATATTTTAAAGTGATATGGAGGAGATTAGGAGGAAACTGCGGCTTTACCAACTCAATGGCTCTGGACGAGCTGTGCTATAAACTAAATGCTATTGGCTATTTTTAAAAAGGGGAGGGGCTGTTCAATATGTCCCGCCCTGTCTTCCTGTTTCAGTGGAAATTACATCAACGCATTGAATAATGCTGCTCATTTCAAGGCACTTCAGTGTGACTTTAAACAAGCCCAAAAACACTTATAAGTAGACAAGGGATCATTGCAAGAGCATGCTTCATGAAAAGCCTTTCCAAACATAAGCAAAACATGACGCCTCCGTCGACTGTGCTTTAGTTAAAACTGCTGTTGTTTTCTTCCGCAGGAAGCTGCACACACTCCAAGGTCGGACATAAAACGTGTTTGGAACTAAACGTGTTTCTGTCTGCAAGTCTCAAAGCCTCGCTGAAACTTGCAGCATCATTATGTCTTGTTCGTGTGTTTCAGTAATTATCGAGTATGAAAGCATACAGGACTTCAGCGACTGACGGAAAGGTCATCCTGAGAAAGTTTTGCGGCTGGAATTTGTCTCCAGCTCATTTACAATAGAAACGTGTGATGAATCGCTGTAGCTCAATGCTGCAGGACCGCACCAATAAAAACACAATCAATGACGGGCTTTATTCAGAGGTTTCTGTGTATGCATCAGACGATACAAACAATTGTAATGGTGCTTGAAGCAGGCTTCGTTTTTCAGGTAAAAAATATGTTTAAACCACTCAAAACGCCTCAGCAGCCGCCTAGCCACCAATAAAACAACCTTGCCAAGCCTTCCTTAAGTTCAGGTGTGAGATTAAACTCAAGACGTGTTTGTGTTTCCACAGGCAGCGAATCCTGGCTGTTCCCTGGAGGATTTTGTGCGCTGGTATTCCCCGAGAGATTATGTGGAGGAGGAAGTGAGCGATGAGACGGGCCAGACGGTTGTTCGCGGCGACCTAAGCGCCCGCATGAAGATCCCAGGCAACATGTGGGTTGAGGCCTGGGAAACGGCCAAAGCCACACCAGCACGCCGACAGAAGAGGCTGTTTGATGACACCAAAGAGGCTGAGAAGGTCAGAACCTTGAGTCCAGGTTCACATGGTCTTGGTCCAGGAACATTACGAGCCTGGCCTGCTTTTGTTAATGTGACATGTTCATTTCATGCCTTTTGTGAGAAATACACACACCGTGATTTCGTTTACGAACGAATCAACTTTTTGAATTAATCGGTTGAATGAATTATTCAATGACTCACTCGTTAAGACAGTCAAATGATTTGTGCCTGAATGAATCAGACGTTTGAATGAATTGGTTGAATGAATGATTCAATGACTCACTCACTCATTAAGACATATAAATGCTTTATCCCTGACCGAATCAGTCGTTTGGATGAACTGGCTGAATGATTCAATTACTCAATCATTTAGACATACAAATGCTTCGTTCTTGAATGAATCAGCCGTTTGAACGAATCGGATGAATGAATGATTCAATGACTCACTCGTTAAGACAGTCAAATGATTTGTCCCTGAATGAATCAGCCAGTTGAATGAATCGGTTGAATGAATGATTCAGTGACTCACGCATTAAGACAGTCAAATGATTCGTCCCTGAATGAATCAGCCAGTTGAATGAATCGGTTGAATGAATGATTCAATGACTCACTCATTAAGACATATAAATGCTTCGTCCCTGAATGAATCAGTCGTTTGGATGAACGGGCTGAATGATTCAATGACTCACTCATTTAGACATACAAATTCTTCGTTCCTGAATGAATCGGTTGAATGAATGATTCAGTGACTCACTCGTTAAGACAGTCAAATGCTTCGTCGCTGAATGAATCAGCCGTTTGAATGAATCAGTTGAATGAATGATTCAATGACTCACTCACTCGTTAAGAGAGTCAAATGCTTCGTCCCTGAATGAATTAGATGTTTGAATGAATCATTTGAAACTCAATGGCTGCGTTTAAACTGGCACAAAAAATCTGATTTTTTTACTCACATCTGACAGAGTGGAATTTGTGCAGACATGTAAACACAAAAATCCAAACGAGAAACGATTTTTCCACATCTGACCTGAGCCATATTTGTAAATAGTAATTAGATGCTATTTATACTTTATTTTGGCAGATACGTACTATTTGCACCTCTGTATTGTTATACATTAACAGGATGTAAAACTAACATATTGCACAGAGTAACATAGAGTGTAAATTAATATATTTATAAAAATTATTAAATGGATGTCTCCTTAATGGGACAATAAAAGCCCTCCCTACACCGACCCAATAAATGCTTTTATTATTATTAAACACTTTATTTCCACTTTTAGAACATTATCTTAATTTTTATTGAAAGTAAATGCCTTTCCAATGTGATGTGTGATTGGAAAAGGGAAAAGAGTGAGCTCGGCGAAAGGCGGGTTTGAACCCGGGTCGATTGCGTCAAAACCTTGATCCACGAGCCTTACGCTTTACTGACTAAACCACTGAAGACGTTGAAATACACATGTGTTTTTGTCTTATTTGGCCCACCCAGGCATTGTTAGGTGGAGCTGGTGTGAATAGCACTACTGAATGTATTGATTAAATGTAAGAATGATGATGAAAGATGATGCATACATTTATTTAGGTTAAAAATGGCTTTTTAAAGGTAAAATTGTTTTCCAAAGTTATTGGAAATGATAATTCTGTCACTGCTGCGAACTGACCGAATATGGAAATCTGTGGGACTCTAGATGGGACAATAACACACTCAGAAAAATATAGTCTAACTATTGTTATCGATAAAATCCCAGAAAACACACACCCCTACTTCTGTCATTATATCCCCCTTGTGCACTATAAAAAACAGCGTGTCCCATGCATTCTTCAAACCAGCCAATCAGACGGCAGGTCTGCTGGAAGTGGGTTAAAATGCAAGGTATTGTCACGGGACTCGGCTTGGCAAGTTGAAAGGGAGTTCAGGAGAACGCTGGCGTCCGTGAAGGTCGCGTCTCTTTCTGTCCTTCAGCCGTCTGTCGAGCCCTTGTGGGGAAGCTGCAGGATTTACACTGAATTCATTTGCTGATTTAATTTCCTCTACTGTGTTTTGCTCCAGTAACGCGTCCTGGCCATTGACAGTCGTGCATGTGTTCTGCGGTGAGGTAGGACGGCCTGAAGGCAAGCGTCTCACGAGGGCTGAAGCGCACACACACTGAGCCGGTACAGGCTGAACCTTCCCAACTGCATCAGTAATGCTTAAAATTAAACATACTGTACAATCAGGAGCGCTGTTAAAGATGTAACAAGTCAATTGCTTTTAAAATCAGAAACATTCAAATAATTCAACAATTAAAAAGCTTAAAATGAATTTAAAATAGAAATATGTGACTTTAAAATGCTTCAAATAAATTATTTAACAATTAAAAAACTTAAAATTATGGTATCACTTTAGTGTAAGGTTCAATTCTCGTTGCTTATTAGCATGCATATTACTTGGATATTGGCTGCTTATTAGTAATTATTAAGCACATATTAATACGTGATCATATTCAAGATCCCTTAATCCTCCCCAATACCTAAACTAACTATTAATAAGCAGTAATTAGGAGTTTATTGAGGCATATGTCATAGTTAATAGTGAGAATTGGACCCTAATCTAAAGTGTGACCAAAATTACATTTAAAATCTCAATCGCTATATTCAAATAATTAAACAATTAAAAAGCTCAAAATACATTTAAAATCAGAAATATTATTTAAATGTAACAATTGACCATTCCTAAAGACCCGCCCACTTTAGTTACTGTTGCTATGTCCGAAAAGCAATGGCACTCTCGAACCACACACATGCTCTCACGCAGAGAAAATACATCACGGAGCAAAGAGGACTCAACACGCCGACAGACACGACAGGGCAAGTTACAAAGTCTCACTTTCAAATCTGATCTTTAAACCGTTTTGTGGCTGTTTAATGTGTGGTGATCACTGTAGCGCCTCAGTTAAAGCTGCTCGTGAACCGATCATCTCTTCCTTCTAGTTCATTGATAAGCATCAAATAAACATGAATGAACACTGAAGGAAATGTTGTTTCACCCACGGAAAGACGTCAGTACAAACCGTATTTCAAGTTCAAGTCCACCAGCGTTAATCTACGAACTCTCCTGACTGCTTTGTTGGACAAAACAACAGATTCGGCGATGTGATTGGTCAGATTGCCTGTCAATCAAACTTGCGGTGAAGGGTGAATTAAAATGCTTCAACTGGAAAATATTATTGTAAAAAATGTATTACAAATATTTTAATAATATTTCTTACATTTAAGAAGTAAAATGCTTCAATTTAAATCTGAAAACTAAAATTCTCTGTGAATCAGTCATTAATAGTTTGATTTGTTGATCTGACATGTCAACTTCTGACTCAACCAATCATGTGGGTTTGGGGGCGGGACTATCTGTATTTGCTCAATATCTACAGGGAATGTTCTCAGAACGTTGTGCCAATGTTCTCTCAAAGTTAAGAAAAAAAGGAAGTTGTTTTGTTGTATGTTCCTCTATTACCGTGGTTTCGGAATATAATTTACAGTTATTTAATTTGTCAGTTAACATGTAGGTTATGAATAATAGTTTTACGTTTTCGTTATTTTTTACCATTTCATTGCGAACATCAGCGATCAGGTTCCCAGACGAATGCAAGCTAATCTTAGTAAAGTAACTTTTATCAGTGTTATCGTTATTCTGTATATTGTACGACATCACTAGCGTAAGGCAAAGTTTACATTGTAGGCTATATCATTTTCTCCGTGTGCAGAGATCGGTTGATGTGACAGAGGTGCGAGGGAAAGGCGAAGCTTGAATTTACGGGTATGTCCCTCTTTGGCTACTGTACTTTCAAGATGGAGGGGCAACATGGCGACGCGCATTCGAACCCCTCACCCGTATGTATTTTCAATGGAATATTATACACTTACGAGAATACTTTATTACTTGAAAGAAGTAAATATACATTAATGAGCACATATATTTTTGAAAGAAATTTTTTAGCTAAGAATAAACTAAAAAAGTTACACAGTGTAGCTTTAACATTCGCATACCCAAGAAAAACGTTTTTGAAATATTTTAGCTTAAAAACATTGTCTTTGTTAGCTGGTTACTGACCAATCTGAAAACACTGATTTGTGTGTGTGTGTGTGTGTGTGTGTGTGTGTGTGTCAGGGGTTTGCCATCATCGTTAATTTTAGAACAATAGAAATCAATGTGTTTGTTAGCTTCAGTTTTCAAACCGATTCATCTTCAGAAATGAACTAAATCTGACAAACATTTGGGAACATCTTCAGCTGGAACTAAAATGTGCTGTTGTTTAATTTAAACTCTGCAAGCGGTTTATGTGTTCGTTATCATTGGTACTGGACATATATATGACATATAATTGGTTATCTGAATAAGAATATATTGGCATTAACACAGATTGTTTTACATAAATGTGTGTGTGTGTGTGTGTGTGTGTGTGTGTGTGTGTGTGTGTGTGTGTGTGTGTGTGTGTAGGTGCTGCACTACCTCTCGGTGCAGAAAGCATCTGATCTGACGAGGCATCTGCTGCCCTGCGTCCTGCACGCTGCTCTTCTCAAAATCAAGGAGGAAGGTTTGTGTGAAACCACTGCAGCTGCACAGTGTAGATAGTGTTTCTGATGTCCCTGCTGCTCTAAACCTGACGTGAATGTTCTTCCAGAGTCGACTGAAGACATCCCGTCCGTGCGTAAGGCGCTCCAGCAGCTCACGTCCCATGCCAGTAAACTGCTGCGTCACCCCAGCCCCGACTATAAGAAACTGGAGGTGAGGGTCACGCCACGCTATTAGGCTGCTGCTGCGCTCGCATTGTGAACGTGTGTCTGCTCTGTGTTGCCAGGATGTTATTAATCAGACGAGCGCGGTGGAGGCCGTCGTTGCACGCGCACGGTCGCTTAAGGCCAAGTTTGGCATCACTAAAGGAGAGCGGGAGGAAGATGGTGACGAGCTGGAGAGGTAAAGTCTGTTTAGTTTGACCATAGAAGTCACTTGCACAGATGCACAATATTATCAACACACCATTGGAATCAGCTAAAAATGGCTTTAAAATGATTTATTGGCATTAGCCCCATATTTGCCGAAATTCCTTGCCAATGGGCAAAGGAATCACACTGAGAGTTTCTAATTTTTGTCTCTGCTTATGACTCCGCCCTCTTGCTCGATATAGCTCAGCCCCTCCCACTCAATACAGCTCCGCTCCTCTTGCCCAACAAAACTCCACTCTCTTGCTCAATACAGTCATGTTGAGCAGGAGAGTGAGCTGAGCAGGAGGGTGGAGTTTTTGTTGAGCAGGAGGAGGGTGGAGTTTGTTGGGCAAGAGGGGCTGAGATGTATAGAAGGGGGAGGAGCAGAGCTGTATCAAACAGGAAGGTGGAGTTGTGTTGAGTGGGAGGGGTGGAGCTATATCAAGCAGGAAGGCGGTGTCATGTTGAGCAGGAGGGGCGGGGCTGTACTGAGCAGGAGGGTGGAGTTTTGTTGGGCAAGAGGGGCTGAGATGTATACAAGGGGGAGGAGCAGAGCTGTATCAAACAGGAAGGTGGAGTTGTGTTGAGTGGGAGGTGTGGAGCTATATCAAGCAGGAAGGCGGAGTCATGTTGAGCAGGAGGGGCGGGGCTGTATTGAGTGTGAGGGTGGAGTTTTGTTGGGCAAGAGGGGCTGAGATGTATAGAAGGGGGAGGAGCAGAGCTGTATCAAACAGGAAGGTGGAGATGTGTTGAGAGGGATAGGGGTGGAGCTATATCAAGCAGGAGGGCGGAGTCATGTTGAGCAGGAGGGGCGGGGCTGTATTGAGCACGAGGGTGGAGTTTTGTTGGGCAAGAGGGGCGGAGATGTATAGAAGGGGGAGGAGCAGAGCTGTATCAAACAGGAAGGTGGAGTTGTGTTGAGTGGGAGGTGGAGCTATATCAAGCAGGAAGGTGGAGTCATGTTGAGCAGGAGGGGCGGGGCTGTATTGAGTGTGAGGGTGGAGTTTTGTTGGGCAAGAGGGGCTGAGATGTATAGAAGGGGGAGGAGCAGAGCTGTACAAACAGGAAGGTGGAGTTGTGTTGAGTTGGAGGGGTGGAGCTATATCAAGCAGGAGGGCGGAGTCATGTTGAGCAGGAGGGGCGGGGCTGTATTGAGCACGAGGGTGGAGTTTTGTTGGGCAAGAGGGGCGGAGATGTATAGAAGGGGGAGGAGCAGAGCTGTACAAACAGGAAGGTGGAGTTGTGTTGAGTGGGAGGGGTGGAGCTATATCAAGCAGGAAGGCGGAGTCATGTTGTGTGTGTGTGTGTGTGTGTGTGTGTGTGTGTGTAGTGTCATTGTGTTGAACAGGTAATCGCGCGGGAGGCGAGGCGCGCAGTGTTTTTCTCATATCAAGCAGGAGGGCGGAGTCATGTTGAGAAGGAGGGGCGGGGCTGTATTGAGTGGGAGGGGCAGAGTCGTGTCGCGCAGGAGGGGCGGCGCTATAACAAGCAGGAGGGTGGAGTCATGTTAAGCAAGAAGGGCAGGTCCATATTGAGGCGGGAGGGGCGGAGCTGCTGAGCATTAGAGCTGAGCCTTGTCGAGCAGGAGGGGCGGAGCATGTGCAGTTAGTCTGACAGGGGCAGGAAGGGCATGTCAGCAGAGTCTCCTGGCACTCGTTAGTTCCCAGGGGCCGCTTGGGGCCACAGCAGGCTGGTCAAGACAGACACACCGGCCTCATTAAGATGAGACCCTGAGCTGCCTTCAGGAACAAAGACAGTTCAGTGCAGGTGTGTGTGTGTGTGTGTGTGTGTGTGCGTGTGCGTGTGCGTGTGTGTGTGCGTGTGTGTGTGTGTGTGTGTGTGTGTGTATGTGTGTGTGTCATTGTGTTGAACCGGCTAAATCCACACTAACTCACACAGGCGCAGTTGTTTTTCTCTGTATTACGACAGCATTTCTCAGACGAATACGAACATGATAAACATTCCTCTTCCTTCATCTAAACACTCTGGCATCCTCTGCCGTCTCACATTACACCGTTATTCCTGTCTGTCTCTCAGGTTTGTGAGTCTTCTGCTGGAGGAGCCGGAGGTGTCTGTGGTCGGTGCAGGTCGAGGTCCTGCTGGAAGCATCATACATAAGCTGTTCGTCAGTTCTCAGCGGGTAAACACACACACACACACACACACCTGACCGATGAAGGGTTTATCATAACTGGATTCTCTCTTCAAATCAAAAGTTGGAAATTACTAATCTAATATTGTGCAATGTGCATCCATGCTTGCTTTTGATAAAAGCATCTGCTAAATGCATAAATGTGAATGTTTAATTCTGTTCCTGAGGATACTAATGTTAGTGTAACACTTTACAAAAAGGTCCCATTAGTTAATGCATTAATTAACATTTACCAATAAGCAATACAGTTATATACATGTTAGCTCAGGTCATTAAATAATATTACCAGATACAACTAAGATTAATAAATGCTTTTTTCAGTGTTAGTTTATGTAAAGTAATGTAGTTTAATGTAACCTTATAGTAAAGTGTTACCGAGACGTTGGCTGAATCAACAGGGCGGTCACGTGTTAATAATGGTATGAACGCTTCATACCTAATGTCTCAAAGCGACTTTAACAGCAGAAGAGCCAAGGGTTTAAAAAATACATTTAAAAATCTGCTCAAGCTGTTTTTCTGTTTGTCATAATTAGCTAAATTAATGAAATGCAGCAGATGTCTTAGTTTCATTTAGAGCTTTAATGTGACACAGAGGTAATTAAACACGCCGGGCGAGTGATTTGTTTAAAAAAAGATTCTTGTGGAGTGGCGGCGTGTTTGATGAACGACTCTGAACGCCGTCCTCGCGTTAGTCTTGCGTGTGAGTTAGTAGTGGTTTAGTCAGTGGCAGTCTCACAAAGAGGTGTCCAGGTCGGATTATGCAGTGTAATTGGTTGCTTTCA
>CM040910.1:47254804-47317304 GCA_023029165.1 Gobiocypris rarus
GCAGATCCTTTAAGTCCTGCAAGGGCCTCCAAGAATCGGAATTGTTTGTTCAGCACATCCTACAGATGCTCGATTGGCTTGAGATCTTGGGAATTTTGAGGCATAGTCAACACCTCAAACTTGTTGTTGCATCCTGGGGCCATGTCAGGTAAGCCACGCACACACACCCGGCCATCCACGTGATGTAAAAGAATACGTGATCATCAGACCAGGCCACCTTCTTCCATTGCTCCGTGGTCCAGTTCTGATGCTCACGTGCCACTGTTGGTGCTTTCGGTGGGGTCAGGGGTCAGCATGGGCACCCTGACTGGTCAGCGGCTATGCCGCCCCATACGCAACAAACTGCGATGCTCTGTGTATTCTGACCCCTTTCTATCAGAACCAGCATTAACTTCTTGAGCAGTTTGAGCTCCAGTAGCTCGTCTGTTTGATCGGACCACACGGGCCAGCCTTCGCTCCCCACGTGCATCAATGAGCCTGGGCCGCCCATGACCCTGTGGCCGGTTCTCCACTGTTCCTTCCTTGGAGCACTTTTGATAGATCCTGACCACTGCAGACCGGGAACACCCCACAAGAGCTGCAGTTTTGGAGATGCTCTGACCCAGTCGTCTAGCCATCACAATTTGGCCCTTGTCAAACTCGCTCAAATCCTTACGCTTGCCCATTTTTCCTGCTTCTAACACATCAACTTTCACTTGCTGCCTAATATATCCCACCCACTAACAGGAGCCGTGATGAAAAATCATCAGTGTTATTCACACCACCTGTCTCAGTGGTCATAATGTTATGCCTGATCGGTGTATAATAACACTTTAGTTTAGGGTCCGATTCTCACTATTAACTAGTTGTTTTTTAGCATGCATATTACTAGGATATCAGCTGTTTATTAGTAATTATAAAGCACATATTAATACGTGACTATATTCTACATCCCTAAATCCTACCCAATACTTCGTCGTAGGCAAATGTCGTAGTTAACAGTGAGAATTGGACCCTTATCTTAAGTCTGACCGAACACTTTTTTTGGTCGTCACCTTTATTCATATAGCACTTAATATGGTACAGATTGGCCATGTAATTAAATTTAATCGGCGTTCTAAACTAACGCATTGTAACGCACACACATACAGACAGTAGCACAAACATCACGCGCACAGAAACAGTCAGTAGTGCAGAATCAGCAACACTGTTCTGTGTTCTATCAATAAAACTAAAAACTTACAGCGTATATTGCAGGTAGAATTAATGCACACACTATGTAATCTTTACTGGGCTGCTTTATCTGTATCTGGTTTTGAATGAGCAGAAATCTGTGATAAATATAACAACTCAAAGACAAAAGAACTGATCAAAATCAGCTGTTATGTTGGAGAAATAGCCTTGTGGTCAGCGCTGTGTCATAAGCCATAGCTGATCGAGTCTCAGCTCGAGGGTCAGGCTATTTGTTCATTAATGACGTCATCAGCGAATAGTCGACTCGACTTTACTCACATAAATGTCGAATTTTGGTAAATTCGGTTTTCACTTCCGAAAATGAATCAATGAAGGTTTATTCGGTTACTAAACATCGAACAAAATGCATGTACAGCAAATTCAAAATGACTGAAAATGACTGAAATGTGTGTGTACAGAATGGGATTTAGCACTTGAATTAAACCGAATTTATCTGTAGTGTGTACATGGCCATTGTTTCAAAGCAGCTTCCCAGGAATAAACCGGAAAATCACTCATGCAAACTTCATCAGATATGAGACGTGTAAAGCAACTCTACTGAAGATAATACTGTCTTTATTCAGTTCAATTCAGCTCAGTGTTGATTCAGTTCATTTCAATTACTGTTGATCTGTCGATTATGAAACAAATCCGCTTCAGCTATAAAGCAGATGTTTTCAGGAAAACCCTTTCTGAGAAGTGTGATGCCTGATGTGTTTTGTGTGCTGATGTGTTCAGGCCGCCCTGTTGGCACCGATGGAGGAAGAAACGGGTCGTTCGGGAGGGACGGATGACAGGAAGGCAGTTCCGGATTTTCCGCCCCCCGCCGGACGGGAGATCCTCCTGCGGACCTGCGTGCCGCGTCCCGCGCCGTACTCCAAAGCCCTGCCCCAGCGCCTCTTCTGCGTGCTCATGCGGGACGAGTTCAGGCTCGCCGGAGTCTTTTCCTCCGACACCTCTTTCTTCTGACCGCATCTGCTGTGTGCGGGACGGGTTGGTTAAACGGGACACCGCTTCAGTGAAATAAGCGAGCGCCGACGGTGCTGGTGTCTCCTGCTGTTCTTAAACGATTCACGTGTAATCACGGGAAACGGCTGTTTCTGGATCAGCCCTCAAGGCAACGGCACTTCTGAGGGTCTCATCACCTCTGCTTGGATGTTAAAATGGTTTTATATCTGTTGGGCTTTCACACATGCTAATAATATCAGTTCCCCTACTGTGTGTTTGATGAGAGCAGCTTTAGATTGACTTTTCAATGCTTTGCCTTAGGAAACACCATCAGAACACACACACACACACGTTACTCATTGACTAGTAGTAGTAAATAGCTGAGATCATGTAGCATTTAGCATCATTGTATCGGTTTCTGACTCGGATCAGAGGTGAGATCACGTCGAGTGTGTTCAGACATTTATATACATATATCGCTTTTGTGCTGCTTTTCCCTTCGCCTTCCCATCAGTCACTTTCTGCTAATGACATTAATGTAGACGTCTGTCTGATGATGTATTGTCTGTCTGTGCTATTACTCGGCTGAGGTCAATCTCATGCATTCGACCAGATCTAAATGTCAAACCAATATGATCATCTGCATTGTACGAGTTTCCCAATTCAGTCGATGAAAATAATAAAATGTCTGAACATAATTAGGCTTTCCAGCCAAACTTGTTATTGTCGTTGCTCTCGTTTCATGATCATTGGCTCATTAGCGCTTTGTGCCGCTCGCGGTGCTTTAATTGCATTAAGGGCTTTAAATGAATGCTGGCGTTGGATCGTTAATACGGGACGTTAGTTTGAGTGACTTCTGCTCCGGATCAAACGAGTGCTCCGCGTTTCTGTTTCAGCTGGTAAATAACTCTCTATGACGTCTTACGACCCCTGAAACTTACACACAATCACAACTATAACAATCTAATGACAACTATATCAGCGGACACTGCCGTTTAAAGCAGGATGGATTCTGATTGGCTTATTTTTTCATTCATCATCTGGGAAAATAAAGTTCTGAAAGTGATTCCAATGTTATCGTTGCATTGTGTCATTATTGTTATAGTTGTGATGTGCGATTTCTTGTTTTCCTTTCTCTTTAGTGTGTTATGAGGCTGTTTGTTCATGTGTAAGATCTTACAAAGTCTCAAACCCAAAGAGATATTCTTTGTAAAAGTTAAGGCTAAGCCACACTTTCCTAAAACGCTTTGTTCAAACCATAGACTGTAAAAAATATATGGATGTAGTGTCCGTGACGTCACCCAGAGCAGTTTTGAAGCGTAAAGTATGGTCGAGCTTGCCTTTGCCATCATAGCAGTTCGTCACTCCCGGATAACAGAAAATGGGGAAAGAGGCGGGACGTGGGCGGAGCTGAGGTGATGTGATGACTAACAGACAGCAGATTAATTATGCCCTTAATTACGCAGAACTTTAAGGCTTTATATAATGTAAACGAATGAGTTATAAAAACATTCACCCCCTCACAGTCATCATGAAGAGCAAAATGAGCATAGACTAAAACCAGAATTTGTCCCAGGCTGTAAACATGTTTTATTCTGCTGTAAAGTTGGGCATTTTAACATGAGCTCAATGAGATTCTGAGCCGGTCTCTAGTGGCCAGTCGAGGAACTGCAGTTTAAGTCACTTCCGTATCGGCTTCAAGAGAGACCGCAGGAGGAGCCGCTTGGTTCAAATATGCCGCTGACATCTTGGGTCTCGAGTCTGCGCTGTAATGGCAATTAAAATTAACTCCGTTGCATTACTGGATAAGAGACAAACCTTAGCCAATTGTCTTTATTTCTTGCAAGAAAGAGCCACAGTCATCAGTGCCTGCATGGAGTGTAAATCACAGAAGTCACAATCTCTTATACCCTCGGTGTCAAAACAATCCCTCAGTAGTTTTCCACAGAAGTGCCCTGCATGGCAGAACCACATGTTACTCTGTATGAATTAAAACACTCGTCTACATAATTAATAATTCTTCATCAGTGTATCAAATTTTTCCACTACAGCACTGTAAGTTGAGCTGCGATATCAAGGTCCCGCCTAAACAACAACTTTTTGTGAAATGAACAGTTATGGAAATGTAGAGATTAAAGTTAAAGCTCCAATATCTTCCCGAAGTTCCCGAAAAATGTCTGTTAGTGACTACATCGCTCAGAGAAGCTGTCAATCATAACGCCAAACCCCTGTTTGTATAGCCTCAAATTACTAACTAAAACTAAACTTATTTAAATAATGAAAACACTTGATCTAACATCAGCAAATACAGAAAATGTATTTGAATTAAATTGATTGTTTAGTTTGTCTATGTCCCTTTACATATAATGGAGAGGTTTAGACTCTTGTGAGATATGAAGGATCAGCACTACTCTAGAGATACTGCAGATTAACACCAGACGGGCAGAAACTGTGTGTGAAGGTATCCTGCTGAGAAAGGTGTGTATTTGGGTGTTTGTAAACAGCGATGATGTACTTTGTGGGCGGAGCATACCAGGAGGCAGAAAATATCAGTTTTAACCTTAATTGTAAGGATTAATCTGTAGAGAATTTCAATATAAGAGAAGAGGAGCTGCGTGCTACATCATACGTGGGGTCAGAGGTCACTAGCGTACGACAGTAAGCCATGGATTATAGTTTATAAAGTTTATAAGTTAAAGGCCTTTATTAATCCCCTGGAGTCGTGGGCTTCAAATACTCGGGCACCATTCACTGCCATTATTAAGAGTGAGAGCCAGGATAGTTTTATTATAGGGTGAGTAAATTATGGGATATTTTTCACTACTATTCCTTCAATCCATTCGAATGCACAAATGTTGTCGCTGTTTCTGGAAAGCTCATATGTGACCTAGTTTTAAGTAGCAATTGCGCGACATTGCAAGAAAACGTGGCAACCCTGTCTGCACACGCGCTGGATTAAGTAACGTTAGAAGAAAAAGATGAGTGTAAACGATCTTTGCCTGTGTTGTAATAAAAGAATTTAAGGATACACAGAGTACTTCCCAACACGATCATCGTTTCTGAGAGAAATAGTGACGGTGAATGCATATACGAACAAGTTCTCCGTTTAGGATTAGAGCAAATTCAACCCAAAGCGCCTTTGATGACGTGGATGATTACGTTACTGTTGATCATCTGTCCATCATCGTCTAAAGCCCGCCCTGATGATTTCATTGGTCCGAACAGTTTCTGTTCAGGCATAATAACTCCTCTATGGATCGAGTCCAGACCGAATTGCCCAAGCAAAAAATATTGTGGGCGGGGCTAAATTCGGCTGGCATCCAGGCTAATGTGACCCTGGACCACAAACCCAGTCATTATGGACAATTTTGGGGAAAGAATCAGGAATCTGAGGGTGCAAAAAAAATCTAAATATTGAGAAAATCTCCTTTAAAGTTGACCAAATGAAGTCCTCAGCGATGCATATTACTACTAATAATACATTTCTGATATATTTATGGTAGGAAATTTACTAAATATCTTCATGGAGAATGATCTTAATATCCTAATGATTTTTGCCATAAAAGAAAAATATATAATTTTGACCCATGCAATGTATTATTGGCTATTGCCACAGATATACAGATATAGATCAGGACTGGTTTTGTGCTCCAGGGTCACATATATTACGCTTTTAATGTGTTGGAATATTTGTATATTTTATGTCTCTGTGTGTTCATGATTCTGCTGTAGAAAACACTATGAATGGGGGATTGCTACAGTTATCATCCTTGATGTGAACGGGCCTTAATGCATGTATAAAATGCGACTTTGCATTAAAGCGCATGGTGGTGTTAGCTTCACGCGCTTCTGTTTTTAGCTACGGGAAAACTTTCTTTTCTGCACTTTATCTCGCGCCGATCGCGCTGTGTTTTACTCCGGTCGCGAGCGGGAGACAGCTTGAGATATCGTCGGCTTGGCACCGCGCGATCGGTGCCGTGGGAGAGCGCTTCACAGCTTGATCGCTGTCTGCTGGCTGGTCCCGTAGCGTTTCCATAAACAGAGATATGGCTGTGAAACGCTTTAACACTCGGAGCTCCGCTTATCACTCCACGGCTCTTGTTGCCATGGCGACGTTCAGCACTTCCCCCGTCTCCAACCTCTCCGACTCCCCTCTGTTTTTCCCGTTTGGTGTTGGCACGAGGAGAGCGCGTCGAGGAGCGCGTGGGCGGCGGAGCGTACGCACACCCCCGCCGGTCTCTTCGGGACGACGGGCAGATTTTCACACACATGTCTGTGGAGGATGTAGGCCTTGTTATTTTGAATTCCCTTTTCGAGGGCCAAACCTTGTCCAAAATCAAACGCGCGGAAAACACAAAGTTGATGCGGCGCGTAAAACCGAGGCGGCGGCGACAACAAAAGAGTTCAGAACTTCCGCCTTTGTTCCAGTTTGAAAGCTCTTCTCTTCTAGCCAAACACAGCTGAGATGTTACAATAACTTTAGAGCAGAGGGAAAAAAAATATTTGCAAACCCATTTTTCACAAAGTTTTTTGCTCTACTTTCAAACTGTATTCCCGCTCAGTGTCGTCTCCCTCTTTTTCTGGGCTTGTTGTCATAAATCACGGCTGGCAGCGCGCGGTTGGAGAAGACAGATGCGGCCCGGATAACGGCGGATCTCGATGATGTTGATGTCAAATACATTTCCATGTCCTTTTTGTCAAAGCTGAATAAACTCTAATAAACACGCTGACACTGTCTGATGGTTTCCTTAAAAGTTCTTGACGATTCTTATTTTATATAGTGTTTAATATCAATGATTTATCCATGCACATCGTTTTATTTTTTGCATGCATGTGCCCAAATGTAATCTTTAATAAAAACAAATCTCCAATGAGCAAGCGATGCAACCTGTCACTCACATGAGATCCACCAATAGCAAACCACAACCGTTTGATCAGTTCCCGCCCTACATTTGTTCTTGTTCGTGAAGCCTCCACTCATGGACATCATATATGATGATGGTCTGTGGTTCCACTCGCGGCACACGTGACTGAACTCCATTGAACTGCAGCACAAGCCTGTCAAATTTCCATCTTAAAACAAAAATATGTGAAGAAGATGCTTGTTTTAGTCTCTTATGAGCCATATAAAGCACCTGCTGCAGTATTGCAATCACTAAAAACAGCGCGACGTTTAACGTGAAAAACACTATGCTGAGTTACACCAATTAAATTAAGCAAAGTTTAACCCACATGAAAAAATACTATAGTATATTATAGTAAAATTACTCTAGTAAATACTATAGTGTTTTTGGACCATACTATAGCAAAGATACTACAGTAAATTGTAGCATATCTATTTACTACACTTTGTTAATTTACTGTAGTATATTTACTATAGTACGGTTCAAAAACACTATAGTATTTTTACCTGTGGGAAAGCTAATCTAGGATTTGTTGATAATGGTTTTATTTTAAATTGAGTTGTTGCACCACTTCATTTTAAACACAGATGAATTACGCAGTAAAACTGTTATGGAGCTGATCGAGCAGCAGACGGAGAACTGACCACAGGCTAAAGAATCCCACCCTTAAAGTGCTGTAATGAACTAAAACAGTGATATTAAAAGATCAAATTCACTTACACCTTTTTGATGAGCCATACAGGAGTTTTCTTTATAATGGGTTTCGGTGGGAAAACACTGCGTTCATCTGCTTTCCTGTACAAAGTATGCAACATAAATAAGGTGTATATTGAATTGAAAAACCACAACACAACGGAAATGCTCCTGACCACTAGGGGGCTCTCGGAGTGCGGTAAAGTTAGTTTTCCTTGCCATTGTTCTATAGATTCGCCAGTCTTACAAAGATAGAAACACTTAACAAAGGTTAAGTGTGTAACCATTATATCGACATGAAATATCAATTCAAAATCACCTACATCATCAGCGTCGGAAGCAAATAAAATTTGGGTGGGTCCTCTCTCTCTCTCAGAATTTTACTGGAGTAACGTTAGATGCCATTTATATTAAATAGAAATATACCGCCGTTTACTAAACGATTGATTTGGATAGACAAAACTACGGAAATTACCGTTTCATACATCACGGCTATAGTGTAGGGATAAGATGCATGGTATCAAGTTTTGACGCAAATCGATCTGAGGTTCGAATCCGGCTTTTGCAGAACTCGTTGAACAATATCATTGGTCGTAAAAAGTGGGCGGGTCTTGTCCCATACACACACACAATGGCTCCGCCCATGACCTACATGCATTATAGCCGCATATTTATACTCGAGAACGCTTTTACTTGCTATCATAACATTTGATGCCCAAGGGAACGTCTGCCAATTCCACCATACAGTTGAAACGTATAATTTGTATTAATTAAAATTACTTTTAATATTTAAAAGTACATACATGCTAAAATTCCACAGCTTGGTTGTATTGGTAAAACTAACTCAGTAATGCACAACATTGGAATTTGAATATATATATATATGTATTTTTTTAAATCATTTTAATTGATACAAATTATATGTTTTAACTGTGTGGTGGAATTGGCAGACGTTCCCTTGGGCATCAAGCGCCGTGATAGCGAGTAAAAGCATTCTAGAGTATAAATATGCGGCTATAATGCATGTAGGTTAGTTTGAATTGATATGTCATGTCGATATAATGATTACACACTTAAAACTGATCGTAGTGTTTACATTTTTGTAAGACTGGTGAATCTATAGAACAACTCAGAGAACCCCCTAGTGGTCGGGAGCATTTCAGTCATGTTGTGGCTTGATTTCGTTGTGTTCTGAACTTATGTTTGCTTTTTAAATTTTGTTGTGTTGTGCACTACTGAGCCACCGTAGCAATACACAATGTTTTCCACCAACTGGCAACCTGTGCTGACGAAATACTAATGTGTATACTGGTGGCGTGCGGTATCGCACAGACCACAACAAAAACAGACATTTCAAAGTAGAATAGCATTGTTTTTCTTAGAAACGAGTATGTGAACTTAGCATGTTTCCTAAATATCTGCAGACATTATGGCATGTTTAAGCTTTAGTACAGTCAAAAACTTACATACAGCACCTTTAATAAAGAAGCCACTCAGCAGACTATTGCAAAAGTTAAAGCACTTCAAAAAAATGAAAGTGTAAAAAAGTTATCAAAGTTCAAGTTTACTTTAAGCAAATCAACTGAACTAAAAAAAAAAAAAAACACTTTATACAAAATATATATTTTAGGAAATAATTTGGACTCTCAAATCAAGTCTAACCAAGTTGTGTTCCAAAGTTGATATCAAAACAATTGAGCTAAAAGGTTTTAAAGTACCACAGGATGAATTTTGAGTGTTTAGCTATGGAATGATACCTAAGTTATGATAATTACTAAAATATGTGATAGTTAAAAAAAGGCGTTTGTCCTGCTGACAGTCTGTGCTAAGCTTTTAAAACCTCACGGCGTCCTAGACACCAATATTAAAACCATTCATAGAAGATGAGTCTGGTCAACTGTGTTTTGTCTGCATAATGAAAGTCAACGGGGTTCAAAGCTGTTTTGGTCCCAAAGTTCTTCAAATGATCTTCATTTACAGAAGAAACTCGAACACAAGAGCGAGCAATTATATTTTTAACATGTTTGTGTTTAACTCTCATTGAAATGAACAGGCGGCACATAATAATGAAAACATGATCTGTTTGTACAGCGAGTGTTAGGTCAGCACTGGCCACAACAAATGGTTTGTGTGTGTAGGAAGTGCTATATAAGATTATCTAAATCTGGTTTTGTGCCTCAAATACCAACTCCCACATGCAATAGGTTGCATAAGCTTCTGTGTCAGGATCTCTTTAAAGTGAAAACCGCAAAGTCTTCTCAAACCATCAGCTTATGTGGTACAGATGCAATGTTTAACATTTAAGAGCATCACTGATTGTTTAAACTGCTCGGCAACAAACATAATTTTAGACCTAATTTTAAGACCATGAGGCCCGTACTGGTGGCTTTGACTCCTAAATGAATTTGCACTGGCCTCTTTCTGTGAGAGCCAGACGTGCAGATTAGTGTCAGGATTAACTGATTGCTAAATAGGAGCGGATAGGACTACGTAGGTGGTTCGTGCTTCACTGGTTCGGCTTCAACACCTCAAGCCAATCACAGGCCCCATGTGGCGTACGGCTTATATTCCCCATTATACCAGAGAAAGGACTAAATGCCATTACACTGCCGATCCTGTCCCATGACAGGCTGTGTTTTATGCGTCTGTGTGATGTGCAGGTTTGCTGATGTACATGCCATCCTGAAGATGATTCTTACCAGTTCCAGAAAGCAGAATTAAGAGCGAGCGTGGGCTGATCATTGATGAAGAGAGCTAATGGACCTTCGCTGATCTCCTGAAACGACTCAATGGCAACCATAAAACCTCAGCCGACTCTATTCTTGTGTGCAATCTTCAAATATCTAAACATTCTTAAATCAACATGCATTTATTTGAGGAGTAAAATGAGGACGATATTAAGTCTTGCTTACTGGAAAATGTGTCAAAATTAAGTGAGTTTTAAACAAGAACAAATATCTACTGGGGTCACTTATTTTCCCTTTGAATTAAATATATTTTCCTGACCTCAATGGCCGTTATTTCTTCTTCTAGCAAAAACTCAGTCATTTTGCTTCTCCAGTAAAAGCATCTTCATTTAGGTTTAGATATTTGTACAAGAAAACAAGACAAAAATACTGTCCCATATTCAGAAGTGACCCTGTTCTCCAGCAAACATGAATCATCCCTCCAATTGGGTATGTTAAAGGGATACTAGTTCACCCAAAAATGAAAAATATATGATTAATTACTCACCCTCATGTCGTTCGACACCCGTAAGACCGCCGTTCATCTTCAGAACACAAATGAATATGTTTTTGATGAAATCTGAGTGATTTCTGTCCCTCCATTGAGAGCTACGCAACTACCACTTTGACGCTTCATAAAGAGAAAACTAGTCCAAAAATGAGGAAGCTCAAATGTGATGCGTAACACGAGGATGAACTTCATTGGTTCTCGCTGAAGCTCAAGCGTGATGCGTAACACGAGGATGAACCTCATTGGTTCTCGCTGAAGCTCAAATGTGATGCGTAACACGAGGATGAACTTCATTGGTTCTCGCTGAAGCTCAAAGCGTGATCGTAACACGAGGATGAACTTCATTGGTTCTCGCTGAAGCTCATTGGTTCGCTGAAGCTCAAATATGATCGTAACGAGAATGAACCTCATTGGTTCTCGCTGAAGCTCAAACGTGATGCGTAACACGAGGATGAACCTCATTGGTTCTCGCTGAAGCTCAAACGTGATGCGTAACACGAGAATGAACCTCATTGGTTCTCGCTGAAGCTCAAATGTGATCGTAACACGAGGATGAACCTCATTGGTTCTCACTGAAGCTCAAAGCGTGATGCGTAACACGAGAATGAACCTCATTGGTTCTCGCTGAAGCTCAAATGTGATCGTAACACAGAATGAACCTCATTGGTTCTCGCTGAAGCAGAAAGCGAGATGCGTAACACAAGAATGAACCTCATTGGTTCTCACTGAAGCTCAAGCGTGATGCGTAACACAAGAATGAACCTCATTGGTTCTCGCTGAAGCTCAAGCGTGATGCGTAACACGAGAATGAACCTCATTGGTTCTCGCTGAAGCGTGATGCGTAACACGAGAATGAACCTCATTGGTTCTCGCTGAAGCTCAAGCGTGATGCGTAACACGAGAATGAACCTCATTGGTTCTCGCTGAAGCTCAAGCGTGATCGCGAAACACGAGAATGAACCTCATTGGTTCTCGCTGAAGCTCAAACGTGATGCGTAACACGAGAATGAACCTCATTGGCTCTCGAATGAACCTCATTGGTTCTCGCTGAAGCTCAAACGTGATGCGTAACACGAGAATGAACCTCATTGGTTCTCGCTGAAGCTCAAGCGTGATGCGTAACACAAGAATGAACCTCATTGGTTCTCGCTGAAGCTCAAACGTGATGCGTAACACGAGAATGAACCTCATTGGTTCTCGTTGAAGCTTAAATGTGATGCGTAACACGAGAATTAACCTCATTGGTTCTCGTTGAAGCTTAAATGTGATGCGTAACACGAGAATGAACCTCTTTGGTTCTTATAGAAAATCAAATTAGGATTAATTTTATAATCTCTGTATGAATTTTGAAGCGTGATATTTGAAGTTTGAAGTGGTAGTTGCATAGAATGTCAATGGAGGGTCAGAAATCTCTCAGACTTAATTAAAAACATCTTCATTTGTGTTCCGAAGATGAACAAAAGTCTTACTGGTTTGGAATGACATGAGGATGAGAAATTAATGATAGCAATTTTGGGTGAACGATCCCTTTAAGTTTAGGAAATCTAGTTTATGATTTCCCACATCTGAAGCAGGAAAACAAGTGCTGTGGTGTCTGGAGAGGTTTGGACGAGTGTAAATGTTGGCATTTCAAATGGGAGTCGTGACCCAGTGGGCCAGTTAGACACAGACGCCGCCGCTGCTATCGATCCTCCTTTTGCACTGAGAGCCAGTAATTAGTTGGGATTTTTCTGAGAAACACAGCGAAGCCACCAAAGAGCGCAAGGGCTTGCGAGCGGGAACGATTTTTCGCCCCAAACTTGCACGGGTCAGGCCAGAATCTCCAGTCGCATCATGACCCATGCAATAGCATTTATTCCAGCCATTGATTCCTGAGAGCTCGTCTGTAGGGAGATCCGCAGCTAAATGGCAAGAGTAGCGCAGCGGGCGGCCTTCAGCGCTCGATCAGGCGACCCTCTAAAGCGCTTTGAGGCCCATATCCCATTAAATCATGTCTTTCTTAGTCTCTTTCCCGTATCCCACCCCACACATACAGCATCCGTCCCTCCTACGCCGCTTTCCCCTCACTCCTCCACCGGCATCTTGGCATTGTTACCGGCTTCCTGGGGGAAAACATCCCACACAGCTCCAAATCGTTTATCTTCTCTCAGCACAAAGCGGCAGATAGCAGGAGAGAGAGAGGCTGTGTGTTGGTGTTTCTTTGCACGCCCTCCTCCTGCCTCCGTTTGTCAGCGTTTGAGCGGCCTCTCGCTTTCTGCATGAGAGATCCGGCCCATTTGAACACGCAGCTTTTTGTAGTTGACAAGGAGTGTCAGATGCGTGCATTCGTCACCTGCATGCGATTCACGCGCGTTCCGTTGTTCTCAGCGAGCCGTCTTATTAATTTTCTTGTTACTGTTTTTTGAGGGAGAAGCAGGAACAGGCCATTTTTTTCGTGCATGTTAAGGCATGACAAGTTGTTGCGTAAATGCATTGAATTGCAGTGATCAGGTACATTTCTTGGCATGCACAACAAAAAATTATCCTCAGTATTTTTGTCTTGTTTTCCAGTACAAGTATATAAGCATTCTAAAATCAAGAAACATTTACTAGCAAAGTGAAATGACTATATTAAAATTGAAAAATGTATCAATGAAGTATGGAAGCTTGTTTCAGCCGAAGAATAAAACATTTTATTGACATTCGCAAATGCATCACGTTTGAGCATTTTATTATATAATGTCACAAATGAGAGATATAAAGTCAGGATTGTGAGATATAAAGTCAGAATTGAGAGATATAAAGTCGGAATTGAGAGATATAAAGTCAGAATTGAGGGATATAAAGTCAGAATTGAGAGGTATAAAGTCAGGATTGAGAGATATAAAGTCGGAATTGAGAGATATAAAGTCAGAATTGAGGGATATAAAGTCAGGATTGAGAGATATAAAGTCAGAATTGAGAGATATAAAGTCAGAATTGAGAGATATAAAGTCGGAATTGAGAGATATAAAGTCAGGATTGTGAGATATAAAGTCAGGATTGAGAGATATAAAGTCGGAATTGAGAGATATAAAGTCGGAATTGAGAGATATAAAGTCAGGATTGAGAGATATAAAGTCGAAAATGAGAGATATAAAGTCAGGATTGAGAGATATAAAGTCAGGATTGAGAGATATAAAGTCAGAATTGAGAGATATAAAGTCAGGATTGAGAGATATAAAGTCAGAATTGAGAGATATAAAGTCAGGATTGAGAGATATAAAGTCGGGATTGAGAGATATAAAGTCGGAATTGAGAGATATAAAGTCAGGATTGAGAGATATAAAGTCAGGATTGAGAGATATAAAGTCAGGATTGAGAGATATAAAGTCAGGATTGAGAGATATAAAGTCAGAATTGAGAGATATAAAGTCAGGATTGAGAGATATAAAGTCAGGATTGAGAGATATAAAGTCAGAATTGAGAGATATAAAGTCGGAATTGAGAGATATAAAGTCAGGATTGAGAGATATAAAGTCGGAATTGAGAGATATAAAGTCAGAATTGAGAGATATAAAGTCAGGATTGAGAGATATAAAGTCGGAATTGAGAGATATAAAGTCAGGATTGTGAGATATAAAGTCAGAATTGAGAGGTATAAAGTCAGGTTTGAGAGATATAAAGTCAGGATTGAGAGATATAAAGTCAGAATTGAGAGATATAAAGTCAGGATTGAGAGATATAAAGTCAGTATTGTGAGATATAAAGTCAGGATTGAGAGATATAAAGTCAGAATTGAGAGGTATAAAGTCAGGATTGAGAGATATAAAGTCAGTATTGAGAGATATAAAGTCAGTATTGAGAGATATAAAGTCGGAATTGAGAGATATAAAGTCAGAATTGTGAGATATAAAGTCAGAATTGAGAGGTATAAAGTCAGGTTTGAGAGATATAAAGTCAGGATTGAGAGATATAAAGTCAGAATTGAGAGATATAAAGTCGGAATTGAGAGATATAAAGTCAGAATTGAGAGATATAAAGTCAGAATTGAGAGGTATAAAGTCAGGATTGAGAGATATAAAGTCAGAATTGAGAGATATTAAGTCAGGATTGAGAGATATTAAGTCAGAATTGAGAGATATAAAGTCAGAATTGAGAGATATAAAGTCAGGATTGAGAGATATTAAGTCAGAATTGAGAGATATAAAGTCAGAATTGAGAGATATAAAGTCAGGATTGAGAGATATAAAGTCAGTATTGTGAGATATAAAGTCAGGATTGAGAGATATAAAGTCAGAATTGAGAGGTATAAAGTCAGGATTGAGAGATATAAAGTCAGTATTGTGAGATATAAAGTCAGGATTGAGAGATATAAAGTCAGAATTGAGAGATATAAAGTCAGGATTGAGAGATATAAAGTCAGGATTGAGAGATATAAAGTCAGGATTGAGAGATATAACGTCAGGATTGAGAGATATAAAGTCAGGATTGAGAGATATAAAGTCAGAATTGAGAGATATAAAGTCGGAATTGAGAGATATAAAGTCAGGATTGTGAGATATAAAGTCAGAATTGAGAGATATAAAGTCAGTATTGTGAGATTATATCTCTCAGGATTGAGAGATATAAAGTCAGAATTGAGAGATATAAAGTCAGGATTGAGAGATATAAAGTCAGAATTGAGAGATATAAAGTCAGAATTGTGAGATATAAAGTCAGGATTGAGAGATATAAAGTCAGTATTGTGAGATATAAAGTCAGAATTGTGAGATATAAAGTCAGGATTGAGAGATATAAAGTCAGGATTGAGATATAAAGTCAGAATTGAGAGATATAAAGTCAGTATTGTGAGATTATATCTCTCAGGATTGAGAGATATAAAGTCAGAATTGAGAGATATAAAGTCAGGATTGAGAGATATAAAGTCAGAATTGAGAGATATAAAGTCAGAATTGTGAGATATAAAGTCAGGATTGAGAGATATAAAGTCAGAATTGAGAGATATAAAGTCAGAATTGTGAGATATAAAGTCAGGATTGAGAGATATAAAGTCAGTATTGTGAGATTATATCTCTCAGGATTGAGAGATATAAAGTCAGAATTGAGAGATATAAAGTCAGGATTGAGAGATATAAAGTCAGAATTGAGAGATATAAAGTCAGAATTGAGATATAAAGTCAGGATTGAGAGATATAAAGTCAGAATTGAGAGATATAAAGTCAGGATTGAGAGATATAAAGTCAGAATTGAGAGATATAAAGTCAGGATTGAGAGATATAAAGTCAGAATTGAGAGATATAAAGTCAGAATTGAGAGATATAAAGTCAGGATTGAGAGATATAAAGTCAGAATTGAGAGATATAAAGTCAGGATTGAGAGATATAAAGTCAGAATTGAGAGATATAAAGTCGGAATAGAGAGATATAAAGTCGGAATTTAGAGGTATAAAGTCGGAATTGAGAGATATAAAGTCGGAATTGAGAGATATAAAGTCGGAATTGAGAGATATAAAGTCGGAATTGAGAGATATAAAGTCAGGATTGTGAGATATAAAGTCAGATTGAGAGATATAAAGTCAGGATTGAGAGATATAAAGTCAGGATTGAGAGATATAAAGTCAGGATTGAGAGATATAAAGTCAATTGAGAGATATAAAGTCGAATTGAGAGATATAAAGTCAGAATTGAGAGATATAAAGTCGGAATTGAGAGATATAAAGTCAGGATTGTGAGATATAAAGTCAGGATTGAGAGATATAAAGTCAGGATTGAGAGATATAAAGTCAGGATTGAGAGATATAAAGTCAGGATTGTGAGATATAAAGTCAGGATTGAGAGATATAAAGTCGGAATTGAGAGATATAAAGTCAGAATTGAGAGATATAAAGTCAGGATTGTGAGATATAAAGTCAGGAATTGAGAGATATAAAGTCAGGATTGAGAGATATAAAGTCAGGATTGAGAGATATAAAGTCAGAAGAGAGATATAAAGTCAGAATTGAGAGATATAAAGTCAGGATTGAGAGATATAAAGTCGGAATTGAGAGATATAAAGTCGGAATTGAGAGATATAAAGTCAGAATTGAGAGATATAAAGTCAGAATTGAGAGATATAAAGTCAGGATTGAGAGATATAAAGTCAGAATTGAGAGATATAAAGTCAGAATTGAGAGATATAAAGTCGGAATTGAGAGATATAAAGTCAGGAATTGAGAGATATAAAGTCGAATTGAGAGATATAAAGTCAGAATTGAGAGATATAAAGTCAGGATTGTGAGATATAAAGTCAGGATTGAGAGATATAAAGTCGGAATTGAGAGATATAAAGTCAGGAATTTAGAGGTATAAAGTCGGAATTGAGAGATATAAAGTCGGAATTGAGAGATATAAAGTCGGAATTGAGAGGTATAAAGTCGGAATTGAGAGATATAAAGTCCTGACTTTTTACTGGAAAACAAGACAAAAATATTAAGAAAATATTTTTTTGTTATGCAAACATGTCAGTCTAGTGCATCAGGAGTGTCAAACGAATCAGTGACAGTAAGATGCAGATGATCAGATGTTTTAGATGCGATGCGACCACCCAAATCTGATCACCTGATTTTATATTCTCCTCCATCTCTGTGCTCTCCAACCTCCTTCAAACCACACGAGGTCCAAAAGTCACCAGTGAATTGTGTGCGATGGAGCAGCTCTACACATTTCCCATGCTGCACCAGTGAGAGTCTGTTGACCTGTTTTGCTGGGAAGAGTTCAAGTTCTCCTTCACGGGACGTGTTCATTTCTCACCGAGCCCATCGTGGTTCCCACACGCCAGCGAAGCCCTTACTTAACTTTCAGGCACTGGATTAAGTCCTCATCCTCCGGCAGAGCTGCGTTCACCACTCTCTTTTTTCACACCAATGGATTGGAAAAGCAAACAGTCTGAGGGCAATGTGTGATTTTCTTTTTCTTTTCCCCTCCCTCCTCTCTGTCAGTTATAGTTAGGACTCTACAGCAGATGAGAACGCTTCTGCAAACAACTGAATATTGAAGAGCGTTTCACGCTTGTTATTGCAGTGTAACTGTCTGCACATACGTGTCGAGAGCATATTGAGAGGGTCATTACCCATGAGTCCGTGCTGTGCCGCTGTCTGCAGCGATCAGCCTTATCTCAGCTCTGATATCCACCGTTATGATGCCGTCTGACCTCCGTGATCTCTTCAAAAGTTTGAGCTTCACTTATAGAACCGTGAACATCAGAGCCACAGGTTTTATTTCAGAAAGGACATTAAGCTTTCAATATGACTGCAGGTTCTATTTCTTCAAGGCCTGATTCAAAGTACATTTATAATAAAAAAAATATTATAATTTAATTTAACAACACACATCTATAGACCCATATATAAAACTTTATGGTAATTCCAGCAAAGCAGATCAAATAACGACATGATTTACATGGTTTATCATATTTTAATTATATTTTATTATATTTTCTATTTTAGCAAATATCAGGTTATATATATATATACACTGAACAGGCATAACATTATGACAGGTGAAGTGAATAACACTGATGATCTCTTCATCACAGCTCCTGTTAGTGGGTGGGATATATTAGACAGCAAGTGAACGTTTTGTCCTCAGAGTTGATGTGTTAGAAGCAGGAAAAATGGGCAAGCGTAAGGATTTGAGCGAGATTGACAAGGGCCAGATTGTGATGGCTAGACGGTCAGAGCATCTCCAAAACTGCAGCTCTTGTGGGGTGTTCCCGGTCTGCAGTGGTCAGGATCTATCAAAAGTGCTCCAAGGAAGGAACAGTGGAGAACCGGCCACAGGGTCATGGGCGGCTCAGGCTCATTGATGCACGTGGGGAGCGAAGGCTGACCCGTGTGGTCCGATCAAACAGACGAGCTACTGGAGCTCAAACTGCTCAAGAAGTTAATGCTGGTTCTGATAGAAAGGTGTCAGAATACACAGAGCATCACAGTTTGTTGCGTATGGGGCGGCATAGCCGCTGACCAGTCAGGGTGCCCATGCTGACCCCTGACCCCGCCGAAAGCACCAACAGTGGCACATGAGCATCAGAACTGGACCACGGAGCAATGGAAAAAGGTGGCCTGGTCTGATGATCACGTGTTCTTTTACATCACGTGGATGGCCGGGTGTGTGTGCTTGGCTCACCTGGGGAACACATGGCCCCAGGATGCACTATGGGAAGAAGGCGAGCTGGGAAACCTTGGGTCCTGCCATCCATGTGGATGTTCCTTTGACACGTCCCACCTACCTAAGCATTGCTGAGACCATGTACAGCCTTTCATGGAAACGGTATTCCCTGGTGGCTGTGGCTCTTCCAGCAGGATAATGCTCCTGACACAAAGCACAAATGCTTCAGGAATGGTTTGAGGAGCACAACAACGAGTTTGAGGTGTTGACTCTGCCTCCAAATTCCCAAGATCTCAATCCAATCGAGTATCTGTGGGATGTGCTGAACAAACAAGTCTGATCCATGGAGGCCCCACCTCGCAACTTAGGACTTAGGACTTACAGGACTTAAAGGATCTGCTGCTAACATCTTGGTGCCAGATACCACAGCACACCTTCAGGGGTCAAGTGGAGTCCATGCCTCGACGGGTCTGGGTTGATTTTGCAAAAAAAATGGGGACCAACACAATATTAGGAAGGTGTTATGCCTGATCGTTGTGTGTATATATATATATATATTTTTTTTAGCTATTACATACATATATTTAGAGATGCATGTATGTATGTATACGTGTGTGTGTGTGTGTGTGTGTGTGTGTGTGTGTGTGTGTGTTATCTATAGTGAAGTGGAGATGGGTGCAAAAGCAAACACATGAAAGCCAGTCTGACTGTTTACATGTGTGTTTTTTCCAGCTGCTCATGAAAGGAGGAGATTCATTCTTCAAAGAGATGAAAAGAGGCACATGAAAGGATGAAGGTACTTCCCGAATGATCTGCGCTCAGAGTGTGTGAATGATGTGCATGGTGAGCTGATGTGTAAATTGATTTGGGCTGAAGAGAGACGGCCGGTGGTCTCGTTGGTGACTTCAGCTGCTCTTTGGGAATCTCACCAAGTAATTGGCCGTCAATGAAGAGCTGCGTTTATTTATAGCCATGTTTAATGCTTGACACTATTATGTTTTCCTAGCGGATGGGTGTCACACAAAAGGCCTGTTCACAGCAACAAGATTTTATATCAGTTCATCACCACAGTGGGTCTAAATATACTAAATAATATAAACTGTTGGGGTTTATTCATTTAATCCAGTCAGTACGTCATTAGTTGTTTGGAAATCACATTAAATATTTTAAGTCAATGCAGATTGTTATAAGCAATTTTACAGTAATAAACGGAATCAATGATGCACACTTTATCAAATATGAGACAAATTCAAGCTCTGAAAATTGTTAACATGCTGATATTTTAACGACCCCTGATGCCACACGTATCTGTGTTTTCTATTTCTGTCCCAGGATCGGCGCTTTCATACGGACCTGAACATCCTGGTCCTCCTTCACCCATTACCAACCACTTTGATGGCCCTAAGTTCTTGTTGTGCATCAAACCGTACAGCTCTATATCCTCCTCCACGGATTTCACTACTCCATCCACCCACCATCCATCCGTTTTTGACTCGGCCCAGGAGGATTATGCCATTCTTCACAGGACGAGATCTCAGCGAGTGGGCAGGAGAGTCAGCAGCGAAGCCCCTAATGACACAGCGACGCCCACGCACGTCCAAAACCAATTTTACCCTCGCTAAAAGAACAGCCCTCGCACGTTCCCATGCATACAAATGGCCAATCAATGCCGGTCACCGGCTCTCTACCCTCTGAGATTAAGTGAGCTCATGTCCGGCGGATCGATTCCAATGACAGGTGTTAGAACGGCAGCAACAGACACCGATAACTTGCTCGTTCCCTTCCAAAAACAATCCCTGGAAATGTTGGTTTCCACTCGTAATCTCATTAGGGATGTGAATGGCTCCCTTTTGAAAGGTGCCGATGCCAGAGAAGAGGAAGGCGGCATGGAGAATGACTATTGGATTAGCGTAATCCGGACGAGAGCTTCATTGGAGGGCAGCGTTCCATCTCTTGTGCTGCGGCTGCAGATAAGGCCGCCATCTATTGAAGGCTCTAGTTAGAAGGTGTTTTGCCGTGTAAGATGACCTGCTTTTGAATAGAGCGCAACAGTCAGGTTCCTGAAGTAAAAGCACCATTCATTTTCTCAATAAGGAGAAGTGGTTTTTAACAATAACCTATAAACATGAGCTGTTGTGAGGTCAGAGGTTGGTAATCAATGGTAAATGCACAGTACCGGTCCTAGACTTCTGGGAACCCTAAGGTAAACTTTGTCCACGGGCCCCTGTCAATGCTTTCATAACCCCAAAATAACCCATCCGTCCTTCGGATGAGATGTTAAACCGAGGTCCTGACTCCCTGTGATTATTAAAAATCCCAGGATGTTCTTCGATAAAGAGTAGGGGTGTAACCCCGGCATCCTGGCCAAATTTGCTCATAGGCCCCTGTCCATCATGGCCTCCTAATCCTCCCCATACACACGATTGGCTTCATCACTCCGTCTCCTCTCCACCATCAGCTGGTGTGTTTGGTGGGCGTTCTGGAGCAATATGGCTGCCGTCGCATCATCCAGGTGGTGCTGCACATCGGTGGTGGTTGAGGAGATTCCCCCCTTATATACACTCTAAAAATTGATGGGTTGTTTTAACCCAATGTTGGGTCAAATATGGACTAATTCAAAGTGAACAAAAATCTGCACACTGTTAATACTGCTCCCAAAGATTTATTAAAACATACAACGTTTTAACCCAAAAGGGTCTTCGTCAGGCAAAGAACAAGCACAAACAGGTAGAATTTATATCTGTGTGAACCCTCACACCTGACCTCATTAATGAGCTGATTACCCAATCATCTAATCAAAATAATAGACACCATAAAAAAAAAACATAATATACAAACCCAAATATAATTTACTAGCAGGGAAAAAGAACAAAAAGAAAAGGGGGATTTTTATGACAATACATGAACAAAACAAAAAAAAGGCAAATATTCACAAAAAAGGTTTCAAATCAATCTCCATATTCAAAACTTTTGGAGAAAGAGTATTAAGTGTGTATATATATAAATGGGTTCACACAGATATAAATTTGTGCTTGTTGTTTGCCTGACGAAGACCCTTTTGGGTTGAAACGTTGCATGTTTTAATAAATCTTTGGGAGCAGTATTAACAGTGTGCAGATTTTTGTTTAATTTGATTTATTCTTCATTGAATTGGATGTGCGCACAATTCTTCCTCTTTTAAAATATGAACTAACCCAGCATTGGGTTGTTTTAACTCTGCGTTTGAGTTAAATATTTGCTTAAGACAACCCAATTGCTGGGTTAGTCCATATTTGATCCAACATTGGAGTGTTTTTTACCCAGATTTTTTTAGAGTGTATTTAAAGCGCTTCAGAAAAGCGCTATATAAATGTAACAAATTATTATTATTATTATTATTAATCTGCTCTTTCAGACCAGTTTCACAGAGAGAGACTATGCGTTTTGACGCTTATATCTTCTAAATGTGAGGTTTGTCATTGTTTTGGAGCACACTAGCTATATATATTAAATGACAGAGAGCAGTGGGTTTATTAGGCTGCTGTCACTTTAAGACTGAATGCACGGATCTAATACACTGACAAGCATTCGATTACTTTCCCAGCTGTTTGTTCACTGGAGACTTAACTGAATGCTTTTAAGTTAAAAAGTCTCCAAGACGGATATTTTGACATCATTTTGCATGTGTATAAGTGCAATCCCTTTGCCCAAAGAAGCCTGTACTTGTCCGTGTTTCTCTCCATCTCGGATTGCGTGGACAGAAAGCCGCCTGTTGAACAGCAGCTCTTCCACAGCTTAATGAGCTTTTACTCATGGCGTTACATGATTCGACTGATTTGGATGTTACATATGTTTGACAGCACACCGCTTTAAAGGTGCACTGTGTACATTTTAGCGGCATCTAGTGGTGAGGTTGTGAATTGCACCCCCTCCTCCTCCTTTGAAGCACATAGAGATTCGGTGGCTGTCACAGGACAAAGATGTCATTGTCTGAGACAGCAGAGTAGCTAGCGCTCTGTAGGGCTACCATAGAAACATGGTGGCGCAAAATGGCGACTTCACTGTAAGGGGACCCGCGGTGTGTAGATAGAAACAGCTCGTTCTGAGGTAATAAAAACATAACGGCTCATTATGTAATGTCTTTACACACCACTGAAAACATAGTTATGTATATTATATTGCATTTCTGTCAACAGATCCTCATGAATACTGAACACTGCACCGTTTAAGTCTTTTGTCTGATTTTCAAATTTTTCTTGCTTCAAATCAAAGTTTGTAATGTTATGATTTTCCTCATAGCTGGTTTCTTTGATTGACTTATAAATTAATAGAAAAATACTTCTGGAACCAACACTGATGAACTCTAGTTGTCTGTGAAACCATCGCCCACGTGTCATGTAAGCACCATCTACACGCTCAAAAGTTTCCTTGTCACAGTATCTTTTCATAACTGGGCTGCAGATCCGTCTCAGAAAGTTTCACAAGTTGAGAAGCTCTCGCTGCAGCAGCGCTCGAGATGTGGCGAGGACAGCATGAATAGACAAAAAGGCAGGTGCTGCGACACAGCCGATTTTTATGGCACCGGGTTTTTGGGGATGGAGGGATGGATCCTGTCAGCATCTCGCTGTTGATAAGAGCCACGTGGCATCAGCAGAACAGCAACGCTGCGCTATTCATTAATGTGGGATTGGACGGCACATCACGCCACGTCTTCCTATATGTCCGTCTCCTGGTCATTAAGTCAAACCTCGATGTCAGAAATGTCCAATATCTGCAGTTCGGTTTGTAACAAGAGCTCGGTTCTGAACAACTGAACATAATGAAAGTTTTCCCTGTGTGTGTGTGTGTGTGTGTGTGTGTGTGTGTGTTTGCTGGAGAGGCACATATGCATCCATAATTAATGTCTCTGAGCATCACGGTGAACAGGAAGTGACCGCATGCATTATTTTGGAGCACAACTGCTTCGTTATTGGTGGATTAGACAGACAGATGATTAGCTGCGATGAGCATATCTTCTAGTGTTAGCGTGACACGTCATATGTGATGGATTAAAACGGATCCTGTGGAGCAGAATTGTAACAATTATCTGGATGCAGTTTATACTCAGCAAAATAGTTTCTCCATGCAATACTAGTGCTCATAATGAACAAAACCTGATCATTATTAAACTATAGCAAGTCTTAAAGTCCCACTGAAGTGTCTTGAAATGAGCAGCGTTATTCAATGTGTGATGTAATTTACACTGAAACAGGAAGACAGGGCGGGGCATATCGAAGAGCTCCTTCACCTTCTTTAAAATAGCCAATAGCATTTAGTTTAAATCACAGCTCATCCAGAGCCATTGACCTCGGTAAAGCCGCAGTTTCCTCCTAATCTCCTCCATATCGCTTTAAAATACAGAATTCAGTGCAGAATTCAAATGGGTCCGATACATTTTCTGGTCTGCCTCGACTCGATCATATGATCCGCTCTGTGCTATCGTGTCTCTGAACCGAAGCTGTGGCAGTTCCCCTATGTAATGTACTGATCGTTCCCTATCCCCTATATAGTGCACTGTCTGATGGTTCCCTATCGTCTATATAGTGCACTGTCTGATCGTTCCCTATCCCCTATATAGTGCACTGTCTGATCGTTCCCTATCCCCTATATAGTGCACTGTCTGATCGTTCCCTATCCCCTATATAGTGCACTGTCTGATCGTTCCCTATCCCCTATATAGTGCACTGTCTGATCGTTCCCTATCCCTTTATAGTGCACTGTCTGATGGTTCCCTATCCCTATATAGTGCACTGTCTGATCGTTCCCTATCCCTATATAGTGCACTGTCTGATCGTTCCCTATCCCTATATAGTGCACTGTCTGATGGTTCCCTATCCCTATATAGTGCACTGTCTGATCGTTCCCTATCCCTATATAGTGCACTGTCTGATCGTTCCTATCTCCTATATAGTGCACTGTCTGATCGTTCCTATCCCTATATAGTGCACTGTCTGATCGCTTCCTATCCCTATATAGTGCACTGTCTGATCGTTCCCTATCCCCTATGTAGTGCACTGTCTGATCGCTTCCCTATCCCCTATGTAATGCACTGTCTGATCGTTCCTATCCCTATGTAATGCACTGTCTGATGGTTCCTATCCCTATGTAATGCACTGTCTGATCGTTCCTATCCCTATGTAATGCACTGTCTGATCGTTCCTATCCACTATGTAGTGCACTGTCTGATCGTTCCCTATCCCTATATAGTGCACTGTCTGATCGTTCCCTATCCCTATATAGTGCACTGTCTGATCGTTCCTATCCCCTATATAGTGCACTGTCTGATCGTTCCCTATCCCTATAGTGCACTGTCTGATCATTCCCTATCCCTATGTAATGCACTGTCTGATCGTTCCCTATCCACTATGTAGTGCACTGTCTGATCGTTCCCTATCCCTATATAGTGCACTGTCTGATCGTTCCCTATCCCTATATATGCACTGTCTGATCGTTCCCTATCCCTATATAGTGCACTGTCTGATCGTTCCTATCCCTATATAGTGCACTGTCTGATGGTTCCCTATCCTCTCTATAGTGCACTGTCTGATCGTTCCCTATCCACTATGTAGTGCACTGTCTGATCGTTCCTATCCCTATATAGTGCACTGTCTGATGCGTTCCCTATCCCCTATATAGTGCACTGTCTGATCGTTCCTATCCCTATATAGTGCACTGTCTGATGGTTCCTATCCCCTATATAGTGCACTGTCTGATCATTCCCTATCCCTATATAGTGCACTGTCTGATCGTTCCTATCCCTATATAGTGCACTGACTGATCGTTCCCTATCCCTATATAGTGCACTGTCTGATCGTTCCTATCCCTATATAGTGCACTGTCTGATCATTCCTATCCCTATATAGTGCACTGTCTGATCGTTCCCTATCCCTATATAGTGCACTGTCTGATCGTTTCCTATCCCTATATAGTGCACTGTCTGATCATTCCCTATCCCTATATAGTGCACTGTCTGATCATTCCTATCCCTATATAGTGCACTGTCTGATCGTTCCTATCCCTATATAGTGCACTGTCTGATCGTTCCCTATCCCTATAAAGTGCTCTGTCTGATCGTTCCTATCCCTATATAGTGCACTGTCTGAATCGTTCCTATCCCCTATATAGTGCACTGTCTGATCATTCCCTATCCCCTATATAGTGCACTGTCTGATCGTTCCCTATCCCCTATATAGTGCTCTGTCTGATCGTTCCCTATCCCCTATATAGTGCTCTGTCTGAATCGTTCCCTATCCCCTATATAGTGCACTGTCTGATCATTCCCTATCCCCTATATAGTGCACTGTCTGATCGTTCCCTATCCCCTATATAGTGCTCTGTCTGATCGTTCCCTATCCCCTATATAGTGCTCTGTCTGAATCGTTCCCTATTCCCTATATAGTGCACTGTCTGATAGTTCCTTGTCCCCTATATAGCGACCTTTGACATCTGATCACCACAGATTGATTCCGGGATTAAACTACAAGCAGTGAAGTGGATGTAAATGAGTAAGACGGTGGAGGAGGTTGAGTGACAGCGTTTCTGATGGGCCTTTGCTTCCTGAATGCTGCAGCCGTGCTGCCCTTTGAGAGCACTAGGTAGGCGTCAGGTAAAAGAGAAGGTAATATTCTGCAGTACTGGATCACACAGCAGCTCTCGAGGGTGTTATTTGGAGTGTTTGCGGATAGTACGTGACGTCATGCACTGCGAAACATGATGCTCTTCCTCAGTGTTTCTGTCTCGTTTTCCAGCACAAATATCTAAAAAATCTTAAATCAGGATACATTTACAGGAGAAGCAAAATGACTGAAAATATAAAGTCTTGTTTTATGAAAAATATCTTCTGTGGTGTCTGTCTTGGTCTCTTCCCATCATGCTTCCATGCACCTCCTGACCGGCAGCTAACACGGGTTAGTTAACATATGCTCCCGTTTTCCTCTCGAGTGTCAGAAGGTGATACAGGTGCAGTTTTTAAAAGCACTGACTTCAAACGCAGTGGCCGAATAAGACAAGAAGGGCTGTTTCGCTTCAACATATTAATAATTCATCAGAATCTCTCCCACCATCAGATCAATATTTTCTTGTTTTTTATTAATTCATATGTCAAGGAGCTCAATCCAGGTCGGCTAATCCTATCTGGGTCATTCAGAGTCAACTCAACCAGAGGTCGCCTGCTAACAATGTGCATTTTGATAATTTTTTTGTCTGTTGAAAGAAATACATAAATGAAGAAGAAAGCCAAAATATGAAATGTCATGAATGTATATTCACTGAGTAATCAACTGTTTTGTAGAGGTAAGGTCAAAATGACAATTTTCCCCTTGGACCCATATTACAGGGGGGTAAAAATGACTTCAAAAAGATGACAGTATCATTATTTTATTATCACACAGAGATTGTCAGGTCTATTAGTGAAATCTGTTAACTTTAGCAATATTTGTCTCATTATATCCCAACAGTGACTGTTCAAAAATGGGAAAAAAGCACTTCTTGTGTTTTTTTGCCTCAAGTTTGCATGTCTGTAATGCAAGAAGACTTAAAGGTCCTGTTTTTCCTGTGTTTTTGAAGCTTTGATTGTGTTTACAGTGTGCAATAAACATGAGTTCATGTTTCGCGTGTAAAAAAAAAACACACATTCTTTTTCACACAATTTACTTATCTGTATCCCGCAGTTTTCACTGTCCTAAAAACGGCCTGATGATTTCCTTGTTCTATGAAGCCCCTCCTTTAGAAATACGTAACGAGTTCTGATTGGGCCAGTGGTTCCCGTGTTGTGATTGGACAGCAGCTTAGCGCACGTTGTCCGGAAAGGTCACGCCCCTTCCCATAACGGGGAGACGCATCCGCTCAATGTTACTGTAGACAAGGCAACAAACACACTCTACAAACGCAACACTTCCTCTTCTCCACGTGGGAGAGCAACAAGACCACGCCCCCTTTTGTGCGTATTCTTGTGGGCGGAGCTTAGTCAAGAAGCTGTTCTAGTGATGTCATTAAAGCAGGAAGTGCAGGGATGTAGTCCAAACCGGCCGTTCGCTGTAGGCTTTGAAAGGGAACTTCTGTTAAATAAAATATCTCGCTTGGCATTGAACTTTGAGCTTTATAATTTTACAGGTATTATTTATGCTCTAACAGCAACATTACACACTAACTAAAGTTTGAAAAATGGATTCACGAAGAACAGGACCTTTAAAGATATCTTAATATCCTTTTAGATTCTGGTTGATTACAATCTTTTCTTTTGGTATATTTACTTTAAAGGCCCTATATGGCTCAATCCCAGAGATGTGGAGATCTTAAAATGGCTCCATGAGTAAATCAATCAATTGTACAGATGTTTAGTATATTTTCCCAACTTTGAACGGTCACCGTTGGGATATAATGAGACAAAGATTGCTAAAGTCAACAGATTTCAGTAATAGACCCGCCAATCTCTCTGTTAAAAGAAAATAATAATGCTGCCATGTTTCTGAAGTCATTTTTACCCCCCTGTAATTTGACTCCAAATCAGGTGAAAATCGTACTTTTGACCCTCCTCTACAACACAGAGGATTACTCAGTGAATTTACAACCATTACATTTAATATTTTGGCTTTCATCACTATTTATCTTTGTCTTTATTCAATAAAAACATTAACAAAAAAAATAAATAAATTGAGCATCTGCATGTGTGCTTTAAGAACCGAATGAGCCAGATCTGGTGTTTCTCTGGACTACAGTCTTAAGAGAGAGCAAGTAAAAGCACCGCTAATGTTCTGTGTCTGTGTATGCAGCAGGTTTTATTCCAAAGTATTTGATGTATTTCTAGCAGTCACAAAACAGTCATTAATGCGCAAACACACCTCTTGGTTCAGCTGGTAGTTCACAGTTATCTTCTAAACACAAGCCTTGGACGGCTGGTGAAACTTTTGGAAGCCGAGATGCAGTTAAACTTTACGTAACCCAAGACTGCAGAGGGCTTATTCTGTACATGTAGTACAATATCAACACCTACACACCGAACGCAACAGCCACTAAAATACTGCGCCATCTGTGTCTCAAACGAAGCGTGGGCACTAACACACTCGTCATAGAAACTAATACACAACATGCTGCTTATTATAGAAGCTACTGATGCAAAACGCCACTAATGGCTGTCTGAAGCTCAAGAGGTCAGAGTCAGACTTGTGAGTGAATGTGAGATGTTAGAGAATCACTTGGTAAATCTTGTGCTTCTCTTCGACATCTTGAGATGGTGTTGTCTACGGAGCTCCTAAAGGGAACTGGTGCTGGGGGAAAATATGAGATGGGAGGAAAAATTCTGTCATTGCTTTTGCGTTCCCATGAGAAACTTTGCGTTCGCTTGCAGAACTTTTGAGTTGTGTTCAAGTGAACGCAAAAGCATTGACTTATCTCATATTTCTTTCCATCACCATGTCCCTTTAGGGGCTCCGTAGTAGTCGGTGACGCGGTCGTGTTAATCTTCAGGTGACGATGTCATGCTTTGTGTGAGAAAAAGACTCATTTGAGGCGTTATTCAGTGAAAATCTTCTCCTGCGGTGTGTGATTCTCACTTGAGGCATATCGTCGTCGCGTATATTCAAATGCCACGTGAAGATGTGTCTCTGTCAGTGATGGAAATACAGAAACGTGACATTCACACTACCAAACATCTGCTGTTCCATAGAAGGGAGGAAAACATGGGTTTGGAATGACATGAGGGAGAGAAACTGCACTGCAAAAATGCAGAGCTTCCCAAACTTTTATCAATTTGAGTTTTTTTTTAGTTTAAGCAAATATTTAATTAATTGAATGGCACATTTGCATGTTCACAGTTCTCTGATGGCGGTAAATAGTCACATAAACTGTATTATTTGGATTTTTTTTTTTAATATATAGGCCTAATTATTATTATAAAGTTGGCATGAAACAGAAATTGCGCTAGTATTCTTTTCTACTGTTTGTGAGTTACATCCGAGTGAAGGCCTGTGGAACAAGAACAAATGTAGGGCGGGCTTGATTTTTTTGCCTGTGCACTATATAGGGGATAGGGAACGATCAGACAGTGCACTATATAGGGGATAGGGAACGATCAGACAGTGCACTATATAGGGATGAGGAACGATCAGACAGTGCACTATATAGGGGATAGGAACGATCAGACAGTGCACTATATAGGGATGAGGAACGATCAGACAGTGCACTATATAGGGGATAGGGAACGATCTGACAGTGCACTATATAGGGATAGGAATGATCAGACAGTGCACTATATAGGGATGGGGAACGATCAGACAGTGCACTATATAGGAGATAGGGAATGATCAGACAGTGCGCTATATAGGGATGAGGAACGATCAGACAGTGCACTATATAGGAGATAGGGAATGATCAGACAGTGCGCTATATAGGGATAGGAACGATCAGACAGTGCACTATATAGGAGATAGGAATGATCAGACAGTGCACTATATAGGGGATGGGGAACGATCAGACAGTGCACTATATAGGAGATAGGGAATGATCAGACAGTGCACTATATAGGAGATAGGGAATGATCAGACAGTGCACTATATAGGGATAGGGAATGATCAGACAGTGCACTATATAGGGATAGGGAATGATCAGACAGTGCGCTATATAGGGATAGGGAACGATCAGACAGTGCACTATATAGGGGATAGGGAACGATCAGACACTGCACTATATAGGGGATAGGGAATGATCAGACAGTGCGCTATATAGGGGATAGGGAATGATCAGACAGTGCACTATATAGGGGATGGGGAACGATCAGACAGTGCACTATATAGGGGATAGGGAATGATCAGACAGTGCACTATATAGGGGATAGGGAATGATCAGACAGTGCACTATATAGTGGATACGGGACGATCAGACAAATATCTAAGAAAGAATAATTTTTTTGCATATTGTTTTGTAATTCAATTATTTAGATACTTTTACTGGACACTCTGCTGAAGAATATGGCAGAGAGGAAGTGGCGCAAATCTAAGAACTCTACTGATCTTACCTTGTATCAGTCTTTTCTTGTTTCCTTCTCTGCACATGTCTCCACTGCAAAAACTACATACTATCACAACAAAATCAACAACTGCTCTGACTCTCGTACACTTTTCAGAACATTCTCCTCTCTGGCATTAGCAGCCAATTCTCCGAACCACAAACTGACATGCACATCTCATCAACCGTCACACACATGCTACCCTCTTTCTCTCTGCTCTCTGTAGCAGAAGTCTCCAAACTCATCCTTTCCAAACACCCCACTACTTGTCCGCTTGATCCTATCCCCACTCACCTGCTTCAGGCCATTACTTCTTCAATTACTCCTGCACTCACCCACATCGTCAACACCTCTCTTCACACCGGGACTTTCCCCACAGCATTTAAGCAGGCTCGGGTAACCCCACTGCTTAAGAAACCCTCTCTGAACTCAGCACTTTTAGAAAACTACAGACCGGTTTCCCTTCTGCCTTTTATTGCTAAGACACTTGAGAGAGTAGTGTTCAACCAACTCTCTATGTTTCTTGCACAGAACAACCTCCTAGACAACAACCAATCCGGATTCAAAAGCGGCCACTCAACTGAGACTGCCCTGCTCTTGGTTACTGAAGCACTGAGACAGGCAAAAGCAGCTTCCAAATCCTCAGTACTCATCCTGCTGGATCTGTCTGCTGCACCAAATCCTCCTGTCAACTCTCATGAAGATGGGCATCTCAGGAACTGCTCTCCAGTGGTTTAAGTCTTACCTCTCAGGTAGGTCCTTCAGGGTGTCATGGAGAGGTGAAGTGTCTAAGTCACATCATATAGCTACTGGAGTTCCTCTGGGCTCAGTGCTTGGACCACTTCTCTTCTCCATCTACATGTCATCTCTAGGATCTGTCATCCAGAAACATGGCTTTTCCTATCACTGCTATGCTGATGACACTCAACGCTACTTCTCATTTCAACCAGATGATCCCACAGTTGGGGTTCGGATCGCTGCCTGCCTGACAGACATTTCTGCCTGGATGAAGGAACAACACCTTCAACTCAATCTGGCAAAGACAGAACTGCTTGTGGTCTCAGCCAACCCAGCACTTCAACATACTCTCTCCATTCAGCTCGGTTCATCAACCATAAATCCGTCCGGGACAGCCAGGAACCTTGGAGTTGTGATTGATGATCAGCTAAAATTCACTGACCACATTACTGCAACAACCCGGTCCTGCAGATTTGTGTTATACAACATTAGGAAGATTAGACCCTTCCTATCAGAGCAGGCCACTCAACTCCTGGTCCAAGCTCTTGTACTCTCCAGACTGGACTACTGTAATTCTCTTCTAGCGGGCCTTCCAGCATCCACTGTTAAACCCTTGCAGCTGATCCAGAATGCAGAGGTGAGAGTTGTCTTCAACGAGCCGAAGAGAGCACACATCACGCCTCTCTTCACCAGTCTTCATTGGCTGCCGATAGCCTGCGAATCAAATTCAAGGCTCTGGTGCTCGCCTACAAAGCAACCGCAGGCTCTGTACCAGTATACCTAAACTCACTTGTTCAGACTTACACACCCTCCAGAAGCTTGCGTTCCGCAAGTGAACGACGCCTAGTGGTGCCATCTCAAAGAGGCATGAAATCCCTCACAAGGACCTTTTCCTGGACCGTTCCCACCTGGTGGAATGACCTGCCTGTCTCAGTTCGAGCAGCCGAGTCTGTAGCCATTTTCAAAAAACATCTCAAGACACTTCTTTTCCAGCAGCACTTGACCAATAAAGAATAGCACTCATCACTCTATTTGTTTCTGTTTGTTATTTATTTTAAAAAAAGAAGAAAAAAAAACTGTCCTATGTGTTTTGTGCTAGATTCCGTGAGACTTGTTACAGCGCTTGCATATTGTTGCCCATGACTGTTCTTGGTTACTTCTATTACTCTCATTTGTAAGTTGCTTTGGTAAAAGCATCTGCTAAATGACTAACTGTGAATGTGAATATGATTGATTCGCCGTCGTACCGTTCCTTTAAATTAGCTCTGTGTGTATCTGTGCAGTTATTGTGGGTCAAATGAGTCCCAGTCGTTCATATCAGTGCAGAAACAGATCGCGGTTCTGCTCTTTGGGCCATTTTCTGTGTAATGACGCTTTGACTGTTTTCTGTGTCTCTCAGGTGGCCGTGAACACGTCGAGAGGTTTGAGAGAGACAAAAGCAGAACCCCCTCCATCGCACTGCAGAAATGCTGCTAATTGTCTTTTTCATCCCATGAGTTTGTCTCTCCAAAGGCCAGTGACGCTTATGGATTTTCTCAAATGTCATCTTAGTTTGGGCTCCTGAATCCGAGCTACAAATCCACAGACAGCCGAGCGATTACTGCTCACCTTGTTTATCTGCCAACTGCCACCAACCAGGCCATTATCTGTGCAATTCAATGGACAGAGACGACACACAGAAGACTCGCAAGATTCATCAGAGCGCTTTATACAGCAACTGGCAGAACACAGCGAAAGATTATGAAGCTTTAACAGAAAACCACATTGGTTAATGCCATTAAGTCAAACATATTCTTATAATGTCTGAGAGAATCCTCTAATAATACACTGCAAAACATTCTTCCTCTTGTTTTCCAGTCGAAATATCTAAACCAGGGCTATTCAAATCTTGCCCTCAAAGGCCAATGCGCTGCAGAGTTTAGCTCCAACCCTGATCAAACACACCTGAACATGCTAATCAATGTCTTCAGGATCATTAGAAAATCACAGGTGGGTGTGTTTGGAGCTAAACTCTGCAGTGCATTGGCCCTCCAGGGCAAGATTTGAATAGCCCTGATCTAAACATTCTATAATCAAAATATATATACTCAAGAAGCAAAATTACTTAACACATAAAGTTGAAAAATGTATCAAACTTGAAAAGGATTAGTTAAGCCAAAAATGAAAATCGGCCCATGATTTACTCACCCTCAAGTCATCCTAGGTGTGTATGACATTCTTTCAGACGAATAAAATCAGATTATATTAAAAAAAGTCCTAGGTTGTTTTGTTTATGAAGTCCATAAAAGTGCATCTATCCATCATATAACTGCTCCACACGGCTCCGGGGTTAATAAAGGCCTTCTGAAGTGAAGTGGCGCATTTGTGTAAGAAAGGGTTAGCGTGGTTTCTTCTTCTCTGGCGGCGTACACTCGTCACGTCTACTTGGTGCCCTACGCGGTGGGAGTAACGGTGCTGCAAATGATACTTGAGTGTTGGTCAATGTAATGGCCCAATGGAAATCAATGAAAACCAGGACATTTTCATCACTTTATAAAAAACAGCAAGGACGGCCAGGACAGGATTTGTCCTGGGAAAACAGGACGTTTGGTCACCCTATTTGAAGTGATCCCTTTAAGGGAATTAACACAAGAAACATTATCTTATGGTGGTATAAGAAAAATAATCTTGTTTTCTCTTTGAATTAAGTTAATTTTTCTGACCCCATTGGCAGATATTTTTTTTACTTGTTGTAAGCATAAACTCTCTTCATTTAACTTCACTTGAGATATAATTTTTCAGAAAACAAGACTTCACATCTTCAGTCAGTTTGCTTCTCAAGTAAATCTTGATTTAAGAATGTTTAGTATTTTGAAGTGTCTCTCAATGATAGAAAAACCAGATCAGACGTGAATAGCAATCATTTTTAGAGCAGATATAAAGATATACAAAGGCTGCTGTTTAATGAGGTTTTTGCTCTTGTCTGTCGCTCTTGTTTTTTTAGTGCCAGTGTAGAAGTTCCTGAAGCTCATCTCCTGCAGAAACTTTGCTTTTGCCGGTCATCTGAGGATAATCTCAGCTGGATCGGTGTCACCACGAGGGCTGACAACACACATTCACACAGAACTCTGAGGCCTCATCAGCCGCCGCGAGTCCAACTTTGTGATTGACACCAAACCCGGCTCCATTGTCTCTGCGCAGGTTAAAAATATAATGCAGCGGCAGTGTCGCCACGGCGATAAGGGCCGTCCAATCATATGTCTTGCAGCTGCCAGGTTGTTAAAAGAACATGCGAAAGACTTCGGGTTCGCTGTGCATTTTTGCTGCCATTGGCACATCAGCCGGACAGAATGTGAAAGTCCCGCTTTTTCTTGAGTTTCTCTGTTTCTCTCAGGCTTGTGTCGTGTCATGGTCGGCTGTTATGGTTGCAGAAAAGTTTTTATGACACTTTCCCTAAATGTTCCACAGAATAACACGTGGACGGTTGTGTGTGTTCGGTCCACATCACTCAATGGGCAAAAGGGCTTTTCGCAGCTATGCCATAGAAGCGCCATTTTCATTTCTCCAAATAACTTTTTAGCGAACAGTTCGTAGAGAACCATATTTTGTTCTGTAAAGAATATTTAAAAGGGGCAATATATGGAGAATTCAGGCCACACTGGTGGCCGTTTAGTGAACTGCAGCTAGCAACACCTCAAATAGTTCAAGAGATCGTAAAACTAATTAATACGCGTAACATGAGAATGAACCTCATTGGTTCGTGTTGAAGCTCATATGTTATGCATAACACGACATTGAACCTCATTGGTTCGTGTTGAAGCTCATATGTTATGCGTAACACGAGAATGAACCTCACTGGTTCATGTTGAAGCTCATATGTTATGCGTAACACGACATTGAACCTCATTGGTTCGTGTTGAAGCTCATATGTTATGCATAACACAAGAATGAACCTCATTGGTTCTCGTTGAAGCTCATATGTTATGCATAACACAAGAATGAACCTCATTGGTTCTCGTTGAAGCTCATATGTGATGCGTAACACGAGAATGAACCTCATTGGTTCTCATTGAAGCTCATATTTTATGTGTAACATGAGAATGAATCTCATTGGTTCGCGTTGAAGCTCATATGTTATGCGTAACACGACATTGAACCTCATTGGTTCGCGTTGAAGCTCATATGTGATGCGTAACATGAGAATGAACCTCATTGGTTCTCGTTGAAGCTCATATGTGATGCGTAACACGAGAATGAACCTCATTGGTTCTCATTGAAGCTCATATTTTATGTGTAACATGAGAATGAATCTCATTGGTTCGCGTTGAAGCTCATATTTTATGTGTAACATGAGAATGAACCTCATTGGTTCTCGTTGAAGCTCATATGTGATGCGTAACATGAGAATGAACCTCATTGGTTCGCGTTGAAGCTCATATGTTATGCTTAACACGACATTGAACCTCATTGGTTCTCGTTGAAGCTCATATGTGATGCGTAACACGAGAATGAACCTCATTGGTTCGCGTTGAAGCTCATATGTTATGCGTAACATTGAACCTCATTGGTTCTCGTTGAAGCTCATATGTGATGCGTAACATGAGAATGAACCTCATTGGTTCGCGTTGAAGCTCATTTGTGATGCGTAACAACACATTGAACCTCATTGGTTCTCGTTGAAGCTCATATGTTATGCGTAACACGAGAATGAACCTCATTGGTTCGCGTTGAAGCTCATATGTGATGCGTAACATGAGAATGAACCTCATTGGTTCGCGTTGAAGCTCATATGTGATGCGTAACATGAGAATGAACATCATTGGTTCTTGTTGAAGCTCATATGTGATGCGTAACACGAGAATGAACCTCATTGGTTCTCGTTGAAGCTCATATGTGATGCGTAACACGAGAATGAACCTCATTGGTTCTCGTTGAAGCTCATATGTGATGCGTAACGAGAATGAACCTCATTGGTTCTCGTTGAAGCTCATATGTGATGCGTAACATGAGAATGAACCTCATTGGTTCGCGTTGAAGCTCATATGTGATGCGTAACATGAGAATGAACCTCATTGGTTCTCGTTGAAGCTCATATGTGATGCGTAACACGAGAATGAACCTCATTGGTTCTCGTTGAAGCTCATATGTGATGCGTAACACGAGAATGAACCTCATTGGTTCTCGTTGAAGCTCATATGTGATGCGTAACACGAGAATGAACCTCATTGGTTCTCGTTGAAGCTCATATGTGATGCGTAACATGAGAATGAACCTCATTGGTTCTCGAAGCTCAAACGTGATGCGTAACATGAGAATGAACCTCATTGGTTCGCGTTGAAGCTCATATGTGATGCGTAACATGAGAATGAACCTCATTGGTTCTCGTTGAAGCTCATATGTGATGCGTAACATGAGAATGAACCTCATTGGTTCTCGTTGAAGCTCAAACGTGATGCGTACCATGAGAATGAACCTCATTGGTTCGCGTTGAAGCGTGATACGTTAAGGCCATTACATACTCTGCAAGAATGACGTAATTTATCTCAGTATATAGATGCATCTGTGTTGGCTAGATTGATAAAACCTTCCCATGAAACATCTGCACAGTGCCGCTATTATCAAGCAGAAATGGGATCCGTATTGAGCTGCTCTGTGCTTTCAGATTCATTTATCCGAGGCTAAAGGTCAGCACTTCCTTTCAGATGCTCAACTTTGGCATCTGTGAATAAATGTTGCTCTTGCTATAATACTTCTGAACGTCGGGCTCTCAGAAGTCAGACTTCATCACACGGCGTGCATGAGATAAAGCGCTATTCTGAGCTCGGGTGGAAGGTCTTTAATATGAGGACGTGGGTTTGAAGACGCCTCGATGTGCTGCATTATGCCATACAGACGGCCGACCCAAACAGGAGGCCGTGCGGTCACGTCTAAATGAGAAACAACATCGAGAGTAGCCTTGAAAGATGAATGCGCTCTGTTTGTAAAGGAAACGGCTTTTTATTTCATCCTTTTCTCCGGTGAGACGGAGGTTGGGAGTCTGATATAGTACTACCAGCAATCCTGTCCTTCGGTTTGTTAAACGTCAGTAAACTAATTTGACCTGTGAACGTTAATAATGATTTCACTCCAAAAATTATGGAAGCCTATTTTCGCCACATAAGAGAAAGACAAATGCTTTGGAAAATCATAATTATGATGTAAGACGTCAAAATTATGACACAAAAAGTGTCAACATTATGACATGGTAAATCGTAATTGAGAATTAAAAACGGGAAATTATGAGATAAAGTCATAATTATGACAAAAAATCAACATTATGACATACTAAATCGTAAAATGATGAGAAAATGATGAGATTGATTAGATGAGCTTGTCATAATTTTGACTTTTTATCTCAAAATTATGACCCAGTATGTCATAACTTCAACTTTTAAGTCATAATTTTGATTAAATTATCATAAAAATGTCATAAATATGACTAGTATGAGATCTGGTGACTGTGGGGGCCATTTTAGTACAGTGAACTCATTGTCATGTTCAAGAAACCAATTTGAAATGATTCGAGCTTTGTGACATGGTGCATTATCCTGCTGGAAGTAGCCATCAGAGGATGGGCACATGGTGGTCATAAAGGGATGGACATGGTCAGAAACAATGCTCAGGTAGGCCGTGGCATTTAAACGATGCCCAATTGGCACTAAGGGGCCTAAAGTGTGCCAAGAAAACATCCCCCACACCATTACACCACCACCACCAGCCTGCACAGTGGTAACAAGGCATGATGGATCCATGCTCTCATTCTGTTTACGCCAAATTCTGACTCTACCATCTGAATGTCTCAACAGAAATCCAGACTCATCAGACCAGGCAACATTTTTCCAGTCTTCAACTGTCTTTTTTTGTTGAGCTTGTGCAAATTGTAGCCTCTTTTTCCTATTTGTAGTGGAGATGAGTGGTACCCGGTGGGGTCTTCTGCTGCTGTAGCCCATCCGCCTCAAGGTTGTGTGTGTTGTGGCTTCACAAATGCTTTGCTGCATAACTCGGTTGTAACGAGTGGTTATTTCAGTCAAAGTGGCTCTTCTATCAGCTTGAATCAGTCGGCCCATTCTCCTCTGACCTCTAGCATCAACAAGGCATTTTCACCCACAGGACTGCCGCATACTGGATGTGTTTCCCTTTTCACACCATTCTTTGTAAACCCTAGAAATGGTTGTGTGTGAAAATCCCAGTAACTGAGCAGATTGTGAAATACTCAGACCGGCCCGCCTGGCACCAACAACCATGCCACGCTCAAAATTGCTTAAATCCCCTTTCTTTCCCATTCTGACATTCAGTTTGGAGTTCAGGAGATTGTCTTGACCAGGACCACACCCCTAAATGCACTGAAGCAACTGCCATGTGATTGGTTGATTAGATAATTGCATTAATGAGAAATAATCCTTTAGGTGAGTGTATCTTCCAGAAGATGAAATTTATCAAAGCCTTTATTTAATTCCTTTAAATAAAAAATACAATTTCCATCCCAGCTAACAAAAATATGTTCTAAGTAAATTTTGTTCAAGTTCCCATTAAGTTCTTGGAAATGCTATATCTGAATGTTCTCTGAACGATCAAAATTTCTAGCTGTTTTAAATGCTTTAAAAATGTTAACATTATGGGAACGTTACTTTTGAATGTTCTCTGAACATTCCGGAACAGCTAATACCATTTAAAAAAATGTTATGCCAAAGTCCAACTAAAATGTTGTATAACAATAAAAGACGATGCATATTGCGTCATTTTCTTCCATTATCCAGAATGGCAGCGCAGCACAGCAGAGCTGCGACCTCTACTGTAAATGTTGGAATTTGTATTTTTACCTCAGCCTGAGGCTTATTATTTCAGTTTTGGTATGAAGAGGTCTTTACATTTGCACAAAAATAGAAGTTTTTAATATAAAACAAAAACAAAAACAAGCCCAGCCCAGGTGAGAAAAAGTAACGCTAAAGTAACGTGACACATTACTTTTCTTAAAAAGTAACTCAATAAGTTACTTTTTAAGGGAGTAGGCTAACGAAATATTGTAATGCATTTCTTTTCAAAGTAACTTTCCCCAACACTGGGTTACAGACTTGCCTGGAATGCAAAAAGAGTAATTCTGAAAAATCTTCAGCACAAGATTGAGAAATCCAGCATAAACCGGCCTGGATAGTCAAGCAAAACTTGCCCATGCTGGATTGTTCAGCAGGTAGTATAAAAGTCAGAATCTTCTTTTGTGAGTAATTGATATATAATTGGTTTTGTTGAGCGATTCCTTTAATATAAAGCGTGATTTGTATTAAGGCTGCAGTCCAGTGTTGATTACTCTGAGCAGAGAACTGGGGCGCCGCAACCTCCATGCAGGAGAATGTCACAATCTGCATTTTTATGGTACTATAACTGGTGCGGCGACTCCTCCGATGGGAAATCAGCAGATCTCTAATGGCACAGGAGAAGCTGTTTTCCTGCACTGATGATCGCTGTAGCGACACTACCGTCATTTGTCCCAATGTCTTCATCACAGAGACGCTGGAAAAAGATGAAATCGCAGCAACTAATGCCAATTAAAACCAATGCACTCGTCAGATGGAAGTGTTGGATTCCTCGTGACGGATGGGTGCTGTTGCTAGGTTTCCACGCTCTGGCTCTATAGATCATCGTTTGGTGTATGACAGGGTTAATGAGGTACACGTGTGGCGCACTCAAGTTTCTGTCTTGTTCCTTGTAATAATGATTTTATTGTTTATTGCAAGCTCTGGAATTAAACCGTCAATTTCTACAGCGCTTTATACGATACAGATTGTTTCAAAGCAGCTTAATAAACTGGAAAATAACAGAATCAATAATGCAAACTATCAGTTATGAGTCAAATTCAAATTTTGCATCTCTAAAAAGACTATAGTGTCATTAATGTTGGATCAGATCAGTTCAATTACTGTGTGAAGTTCGTTAATAAGTTAATGTCAGAAGTTTTGTTCTCGTCTGATAGTGCAGCCAAATCAATAATATACTGAATATTAAGTCCTTTAGTGTTTAAACTAAGGCCTGTATGTGTGCGGCTGCTTTTAAAGATAAAGATGACACAGCGATGTGGACGGTTTTACCTGCCGTTTTGACCGGAGACTCGTGCTGACAGTAATTAATGAGCTGTAGCACATAATTAAGATTATTTATAATGTGTGATTGTCAGAGAGCATGTGCTGAGCGTCGATCCGTCCGTCTGAAACTCACAGGAACACAGAGATTAGATCCGCTTCACAACACCGCAAAACATGCTTTTCTTTTCTTTGTATTTTTGTCTTTTTCCAGTCCAATTACGCTATTATAATTTTTCCAGTCCAATTAGGCTTATAATTCTTAGACCAAGATGCATTTACTAAAGTAGTAAGATGTAGTCTCGGGGTATAATTATCATAATTATAATATAAAAGTTGAAATTGTGATATATTAAGTCATAATTATGAGATAAAGTTGAAATTGTGACATATTAAGTCATAATTATGAGATAAAAGTTGAAATCATTACATATTGAGTCATAATTATGAGATATAAGTTGAAATAATTACATATTAAATCATAATTATGAGATAAAAGTTGAAATCATTACATATTAAGTCATAATTATGAGATAAAAGTTGAAATTGTGATATATTAAGTCATAATTATGATATAAAAGTTGAAATTGTGACATATTAAGTCATAATTATAATATAAAAGTTGAAATAATTACATATTTAGTCATAATTATCAGATAAAGTTGAAATTGTGATATATTAAGTCATAATTATGAGATAAAGTTGAAATTGTGACATATTGAGTCATAATTATGAGATATAAGCTGAAATAATTACATATTAAATCATAATTATGAGATAAAAGTTGAAATCATTACATATTAAGTCATAATTATGAGATAAAAGTTGAAATTGTGACATATTAAGTCATAATTATGATATAAAAGTTGAAATTGTGATATATTAAGTCATAATTATGATATAAAAGTTGAAATAATTACATATTAAGTCATAATTATCAGATAAAGTTGAAATAATTTCATATTAAGTCATAATCATGATATAAAAGTTGAAATAATTACATATTAAGTCATAATTATGAGATAAAAGTTGAAATTGTGACATATTAAGTCATAATTATGAGATACAATTTGAAATCATTACATATTAAGTCATAATTATGATATAAAAGTTAAAAATCATGACATACATTGACATCGTAATTATAAAATAAACTCAATTCAAATGAAAAACAAGCTAATTTTTTTGACCCCATTGGCAGATATTTGTTCTTTTTTTAAGCATAAACTTTTATTTTGATTATTTTTGTCATTCAGTCATTTTGCTCCTCCAGTAAATGTATCTTGATTTAAGAAAACAAGGCTAAATTAAAGCTGCAAGCATTGATGAAAGGGCCCTCTCACCCGTGCCACGGTTGCTTTAGGAAAACAGAGCACGGTGGGCAATATGCATTTACGTATATAAAAATAGGAGGATAACGTCAGTCATTTGTATTTCCCACACTTCCTGCTACCAGCTGGTAGCTAGAACTACATTTCGGGGTCAGGTCAGGACTCTTATCAAACATGTGAAGTTTGGGGCAGATCGGACATTGTATGTCCAAGTTACATTAACTTCCTATTTCATGTGAAACATTGAACTTTGTGAGGCCGGCACAGACACTCCCTTCAGCGAACACTGAACAAGATCTTCACAATTTAACATCACAAAGGCCTTAAGATTAGACTGACTAAATATGATGTTGATCTGATTAAACCTCTAGGAGGAGTTTGTTAAAGTACAACATCTGGAAATGGCAAAAACTGCAAAATAATTGCAGAGAAAATTCAAAATATCTCACTTCCTGTTGGTTTTCAGATTTTGCACCCATGGACTTTTTTGTAGGTATTATTTTATATGTGTGTACCGAATTCCGTAATCGTACGTGAAACATAGTGCGAATGCTGTTTAATTGAAATTTTGTAGGTGGCGCCATCGAGCCATTCTGAAACCCATATCAGATGTACATTTTCTGAACTTCTGACGCATGTGCAAAGTCTCGTGAGTTTTCGAGCGTGTTTAGGCCCTCAGAAAAGCGATTCATTTGGGAGAAGAAGAAGAATAGGCTGAGCAATTCCAATAGGGTCCTCACACCATCGGTGCTCAGGCTCTAAATACTGAGGAAGAACATCATTTTTTGCAGTGTCAAGACAAAATATAAAATTTTTATATTATAAATATGTGGAAAATATTTAGTTTCTATTATGTTACATACATTTTTTTATTTATTTATAATAAAATGCGTTTATTTTCTTAGAAATGTAGTTTAATCCTGTTTCACATCCCTGAACCCTGGTCTTCTGTGATGCTTTATTCAGATCTTTCGCTCCTTAGAGCGTCGCAGGGAATGATGAGGAGATGCATTATGGAAATGTGTTCATCCTGCTGACCTGCTCTAATGAGCATTCACAGCAGAGACGGGGAGATGAATCTTTGCCCACAGAGAATGTAAATAATGAAAGCGACTCTCCTGCCGTATGTTTCAGGAGCAGGTGTGTGTGTGTGTGTGTGTGTGTTCAGGGTCGTGGTCTGGTCATCATGGCAGCCGCTGGCACTCATCCTGATGACCGCCGATGCTAACAGATGTCCCCTCACCATGGCAGGACGGGCGACAGAATGACCCTTTACCGCGGGACACCGACAGACACGGGGAACGAGGACATATGCGGTACGTCCTGCCTCTCTGACACACAGGACGCTTCCACTTGTGCTTGAACACGAGTGTGTGTTTGGTTTGTTATGGTGACACCATGAGAGAAGCCAAGATCTTCATTTACTCACTCACATCCTCTACTAGTGCTATTTTAGTATCAGTTTTGATATTGACTTTGATTCTTGTGAACATTTTAGTAATGTTATGTTTTGTATATTTACACCATGAGATCTCCGTTCTGATTGGCTGAAATGTGTGTATTGATGCACAGCAGAGCTGTTGAATAATATAAAATACCACTATTAACTAAGTATCCTTGAAGAAAAGATTAATCCTTATTAAAGTTACAAAAGTTATTCAGGGAAGTGATTGTTCTTAGTCTTTTGTTGTTTAATTAACTTTAAAAACACAGACTGCCGCAGGAATATTAGGCTACTGTCCCTTTAAGAGCGGCAAAGATCCAATATACTGATACACACACGGTTTCTTTCTCAACTGTTTATGTTCACATAAGATATAACAGACTATGTTTATGAGGATACTTGCCTTTTGACATCATTTTGTGTGAATGTTTGTTGAAGTGCAAGAAAGGGGAACTCAATTCAGCATTTGCACGCTGTCTGAGAAGCGGCTTTCTGTGCACGCACTGCGGTAACAAATATCAAATTGAGTTCCCTTTTGTGTCTCCTTGGATATTTCAATTGGCAAAGCTTAGACTTTCGTGACGATGCAGCTCTTGGCCCGTCAACTGTCCTGAGCATCTTTCACAATGATTAGTCTCAAAGAATGAAAACGGCCAAGATTACAGCCCAGCCAATGACAGCCAATAAAACCTTCAGCTTTGATTTGCAGCCGCCAGTCGGGATGAGAAACGGCCTGATGGACGTCCACCGCGGTCAGAAACACTGTCAGCTGACCAACACACGTAGATTACAATGAGTTATCACTGTTAAATATGACCCAGCGACTGTTTACTCGAGGACTTAATATTCAGTATATTATTGATTTGACTGCACTGACACTATCAGACGAGAACAAAACCTGAGCTGAGCCGAATCATGACACAATTGTCTTCTATAGAGCTGTTTATAGCTGAATCAAATTTGTTTTAATAATTGACGAATTTAGCCCTCTTGCTCATGATATTGCTTAATTACACTAACCTAAAGGATTATTAGGAACACCTGTTCAATTTCTCATTAATGCAATTATCTAATCAACCAATCACATGGCAGTTGCTTCAATGCATTTAGGGGTGTGGTCCTGGTCAAGACAATCTCCTGAACTCCAAACTGAATGTCAGAATGGGAAAGAAAGGGGATTTAAGCAATTTTGAGCGTGGCATGGTTGTTGGTGCCAGACGGGCCGGTCTGAGTATTTCACAATCTGCTCAGTTACTGGGATTTTCACACACAACCATTTCTAGGGTTTACAAAGAATGGTGTGAAAAGGAAACACATCCAGTATGCACGGCAGTCCTGTGGGAGAAAATGCCTTGTTGATTCTAGAGGTCAGAGGAGAACGGGCCGACTGATTCAAGCTGATAGAAGAGCAACTTTGACTGAAATAACCACTCGTTACAACCGAGGTATGCAGCAAAGCATTTGTGAAGCCACAACACGCACAACCTTGAGGCGGATGGGCTACAACAGCAGAAAACCCCACCGGGTACCACTCATCTCCATTACAAATAGGAAAAAGAGGCTACAATTTGAACAAGCTCACCAAAATTGGACAGTTGAAGACTGGAAAAATGTTGCCTGGTCTGATGAGTCTGGATTTCTGTTGAGACATTCAGATGGTAGAGTCAGAATTTGGTGTAAACAGAATGAGAACATGGATCCATCATGCCTTGTTACCACTGTGCAGGCTGGGGTGGTGGTGTAATGGTGTGGGGGTGTTTTCTTGGCACACTTTAGGCCCCTTAGTGCCAATTGGGCATGGTTTAAATGCCACGGCCTACCTGAGCATTGTTTCTGACCATGTCCATCCCTTTATGACCACCATGTGCCCATCCTCTGATGGCTACTTCCAGCAGGATAATGCACCATGTCACAAAGCTCGAATCATTTCAAATTGGTTTCTTGAACATGACAATGAGTTGACTGAACTAAAATGGCCCCCACAGTCACCAGATCTCAACCCAATAGAGCATCTTTGGGATGTGGTGGAACGGGAGTTTCGTGCCCTGGATGTGCATCCCACAAATCTCCATCAACTGCAAGATGCTATCCTATCAATATGGGCAAACATTTCTAAAGAATGCTTTCAGCACCTTGTTGAATCAATGCCACGTAGAATTAAGTGGGTCAAACACAGTATTAGTGTGTGTTCCTAATAATCCTTTAGGTGAGTGTATATCATGTGTTATAATTTAAATATTAACATCTCATACAAGTACTTTTTTGCAATCATATCTTGAATTTTATGGGAATTTGTTGGTGACATTTTATAGATGAAATTTTTTCATCCAATAACATTAATAACGTTAACAAATAAATCAAGACAATGCAACGGCAATTTAGAGATATCCCGCAGTTGTGGTCTTGACCGACTTGACCTTGAAATAAAATCACAAGTCCTCTTAATTTGAGACCAAAACAAGACAGAGTAGAAATGTGGTCGAACAACTGATGACAAATGGTCATTCGAAGACACTATCCCTTTAGAAAGTAGGCATCGTTTAGAGTTGGGGAAAGCAACTGAGCAAATATCCCCTCAGATCCTGTTTGATATCAGTGAATGATCCACAGAAAGACTTTTCAGCTCTTTTACCAGAAGAATTGAGCCGTTTGTTCCCATTTGTCTCCTCAACAACCTCCACAGGCTTCATGTGATGTCAGGAGGACCACTGAGGACAAACCTACATTTGTCTCCTTGAGAGTCCCGCGCTGGTAAGGACGTTTGCACCTTCAGGGTCCACTAGCTCTGCGTCTCACCAAACACCATTGACAAGACGCATTCGGGCCTCTGGGGTTTGGAGACATCGCCCAACTTTTAATTACCTCTGTGCACATGCAAAGAACACAGTTAGAGGAGAAGAAGTGGTCAGAGCCACGGCAGGTGAAGCACTGAGACTTTGAGCAATCTGCCTTTAGACTTTGACTGATGAAGCTGTTCAGTTGCAATGAGAGGTGGTTTGAGATCAGGCCCGGTGCCAGAATCAGAGTGAGCTCTAGTGCAGTGTTTCCCAACCACTGTGCCAGGTGTGCAAAGGAAAATGATCAAATTCCAAAAAATAAGTAATAATAAATGCTACAAATAAGAATTTATCATCAATGTAAGGCCAAAACCTCATATTTCATATTCCTCATATATCCACCCAACCCATCTCCATATAAGGGCTTTCCACTCAACCCATCTCCATATAAGGGCTTCCAACCCAACCCATCTCCATATAAGGGCTTTGAACCCATCTCCATGTACGGGCTTTCCACCCAACCCATCCCCATATAAGGGCTTTCCACTCAACCCATCTCCATATAAGGGCTTCCAACCCAACCCATCTCCATATAAGGGCTTCCAACCCAACCCATCTCCATATAAGGGCTTTCCACCCATCTCATCTCCATATAAGGGCTTTCCGCACACTCTTTCCTTACAGCCTTTCGTCACTCTCGTCAAACTTACCGCTATTCACAGACTCACACTCGCCCGGATCCTCGAGCAATGCCAAGTGTGCCATTCTCACCAGTTCTCACAATAAACACCTTTTATGAAGACCCAGAATACAGAGCTTGCATTAACCAGCTGTACATACGCGCATATCTGCGTTATTCAGAGAAACCTTGCAGCAAAAAGCTATAACGCAGCTTTTCTTGTATATGAACGAATGTATTTAAGATCAAATTAAATTGTATTATTTAATAATTTTATATATGTATTATATAATAAAATTAATGCAGTATCCTTCAACGTAATTATCATCATGTTAGGAGGATGAAATATAACAGTAACTGGCTGGCAACCCTGCTGCCAGTATTTTACTGTAAAATTTACAAGTAATTGTTTTTACAATTAACTACTTGAATGTGAATGTGTGTGTATTTGCTATATTTAGAGAAACCAACCCATCTCCATATAAGAGCTTTCCACCCAACCCATCTCCATATAAGGGCTTTCCACCCAACCCATCTCCATATAAGGGCTTTCCACCCAACCCATCTCCATATAAGGGGTTTCCACCCAACCCATCTCCATATAAGAGCTTTCCACCCAACCCATCTCCATATAAGGGCTTTCCATCCAACCCATTTCCATATAAGGGCTTTCCACCCAACCCATCTCCATATAAGGGCTTTCCATCCAACCCATTTCCATATAAGGGCTTTCCACCCAACCCATCTCCATATAAGGGCTTTCCACCCAACCCATCTCCATATAAGGGGTTTCCACCCAACCCATCTCCATATAAGAGCTTTCCACCCAACCCATCTCCATATAAGGGCTTTCCACCCAACCCATCTCCATAAGAGTTTCCACCCAACCCATCTCCAGATAAGGGCTTTCCATCCAACCCATCTCCAGATAAGGGCTTTCCACCCAACCCATCTCCATATAAGGGCTTTCCACCCAACCCATCTCCATATAAGAGCTTTCCACCCAACCCATCTCCATATAAGGGCTTTCCATCCAACCCATTTCCATATAAGGGCTTTCCACCCAACCCATCTCCATATAAGGGCTTTCCGCACACTCTTTCCTTTTCCTTTTCCTACAATTAACCACTTGAATGTGAATGTGTATATTTGCTATATTTAGAGAAAGCATGTAAAATGCAGTATATTAAATATATATTCCTGATTGCTGAATATCAATGACTGGCAACTGAATTTTAAATTTTAACTATTTATTAACTGCATAAGCATTAAACCTTTTTAACGGCATAAAGTGTTGTATAACATAACATAACTTAAACTATTACTCAGCTAATTAGGTCTGCTGTCATGGACGTTTGGTGTTTAAGACTTTTCTCATCCATGCTTTAGATGTTCATATCATGATGGTCACATTTGGCCTCACTTGATGACGAACAGTGGGTCACAATTGATAATCACAATGACAATCTATTTCCATTGAATCATGCGCAGCACCAACTCGGGAAGTCATCGATCGGACAGGCCACCGATGAGGCGATGTGGCCAACTAACTCTCCAATCTTTCCTCCATTGTTCCACACACACACACACACACACACACACACACACACACACACACACACACACATCGTCAGATAATCGAGTTCTGCAGCATGCTGCGATCTGATTGGAGTGTGATGGCTGCTATATTTAGGACCCTCTTCCCGCTAATTGGAGGTGAGGAATGCAAGTGTGTGACAATGTTCGTGAGGGGAGGTGAGATTGCAGACACTCTTTTCTCTTCCTTCTTGCTTTTTTTACACCTTCCTGGCATGCCATTAACGGCGTGTCGAGGAGATTAGTTTCCTGAGTCGAGGAAAGCGGTCGCGTGGAGGGTTGCTCGCACTAATACAACAAACCTCGTTTCCTTCTGTTTGAAGAGTGTGCGGATATAAAAGTAAAAGATTGACAAACACTCGAGTTGAATCATCCGCTGGCCGTTTGGTCAGAGTATTTTGTCTTGTTTTCCAGTACAAATATACAAATTCTTAAATAAAGATATTTACTTGAGAAACTAAATTAATTGTTTTCTGAAAGAAAAAGAAAAAAATCATGAAAATGAAATGAGTTTATGCTTAAAACAAGACCAAATATCTGCCAGGTTGGTCAGAAAAATATACTTGTTTTCCTTTTGAATTAAGTTTATTTTTCTGACCTCATTGGCAGATATTTGGTCTTGTTTTAAGCATAAACACACTTCATTTTATTTATTATTATTTTTTATAATTTTTTATTTATTTTATTAGAAAACAAGACTTAATGTCAAGTTATTTTTTTGCATTGTAGAATAATTGACATGAAGCGGTTCTTTACACGCTTAAAGTCCCATGAAATCAAAATTGAAGCAATTGAAGCTTTTAGTATGAATATGTTAGCTAGTGTGCTCCAAAACAATGACAAAATTCACATTTAGAAGATATAATTTTTCAAAACTTACAGTCTCTCACTTCCGCCAATAGGGATCAGTGCACTATATAGGGGATAGGGAGTGATCAGACAGTGTACTATATAGGGGATAGGGAGTGATCAGACAGTGCACATATAGGGGATAGGGAACGATCAGACAGTGCACATATAGGGGATAGGGAACGATCAGACAGTGCACTATATAGGGGATAGGGAACGATCTGACAGTGCACTATATAGGGGATGGGGAACGATCAGACAGTGCACTATATAGGGGATAGGGAACGATCAGACAGTGCACTATATAGGGGATAGGGAACGATCAGACAGTGCACTATATAGGGGATGGGGAACCATCAGACAGTGCACTATATAGGGGATAGGGAACCATCAGACAGTGCACTATATAGGGGATAGGGAACAATCAGACACTGCACTATATAGGGGCGGGAACGATCAGACAGTGCACTATATAGGGGATAGGGAACCATCAGACAGTGCACTATATAAGGGATAGGGAACGATCAGACAGTGCACTATATAGGGGATAGGGAACGATCAGACAGTGCACTATATAGGGGATAGAGGAACGATCAGACAGTGCACTATATAGGGGATAGGGAACGATCAGACAGTGCACTATATAGGGGATGGGGAACCATCAGACAGTGCACTTTATAGTGGATAGGAACCATCAGACAGTGCACTATATAGGGATAGGGAACCATCAGACAGTGTACTATATAGGGATAGGGAACCATCAGACAGTGCACTATATAGGGGATAGGGAACCATCAGACAGTGCACTATATAGGGATAGGGAACCATCAGACAGTGCACTATATAGGGGATAGGGAGCGATCAAACAGTGCACCATATAGGGGATAGGGGCGATCAGACAGTGCACTATATAGGGGATAGGGAATGATCAGACAGTGCACTTTTAGGGGATCAGGATTGATCAGACAGTGCACTATATAGGGGATAGGGATTGATCAGACAGTGCACTATATAGGGGATAGGGAACCATCAGAAGGTGCACTATAGAGGGGATAGGGAACGATCAGACAGTGCACTATATAGGGGATAGGAGCGATCAAACAGTGCACTATAAAGGGGATAGGGAATGATCAGACAGTGCACTATTTAGGCGATAGGGGACGATCATACAGTGCACTATAAAGGGGATAGGGAATGATCAGACAGTGCACTATATAGGGGATAGGGATTGATCAGACAGTGCACTATATAGGGGATAGGGATTGATCAGACAGTGCACTATATAGGGGATAGGATTGATCAGACAGTGCACTATAAGGGGATAGGGATTGATCAGACAGTGCACTATATAGGGGATAGCAAATGATCAGACACTGCACTATATAGGGGATAGGAGCGATCAGACAGTGCACTATATACGGGATAGGGAGCGATCAAACAGTGCACTATAAAGGGATAGGGAATGATCAGACAGTGCACTATTTAGGCGATAGGGCGATCATACAGTGCTCTATAAAGGGGATAGGGAATGATCAGACAGTGCACTATATAGGGGATAGGGATTGATCAGACAGTGCACTATATAGGGGATAGGGATTGATCAGACAGTGCACTATATAGGGGATAGGGATTGATCAGACAATGCACTATACAGGGGATAGGGATTGATCAGACAGTGCACTATATAGGGGATAGGGATTGATCAGACAGTGCACTATATAGGGATAGGAACGATCAGACAGTGCACTATATAGCGGATAGGGATTGATCAGACAGTGCACTATAAAGGGATAGGAACCATCAGACAGTGCACTATATAGGGGATAGGGAACGATCAGACAGTGCACTATATAGGGGATAGGGAACCATCAGACAGTGCACTATATAGGGGATGGGGAACCATCAGACAGTGCACTATATAGGGGATAGGGAACCATCAGACAGTGCACTATATAGGGGATGGGGAACCATCAGACAGTGTACTATATAGGGGATAGGGAACCATCAGACAGTGTACTATATAGGGGATAGGCAACCATCAGACAGTGTACTATATAGGGGATAGGGAACCATCAGACAGTGCACTATATAGGGGATAGGGAACGATCAGACAGTGCACTATATAGGGGATATGGAACGATCAGACAGTGCACTATATAGGGGATGGGTAACCATCAGACAGCGCACTATATAGGGGATAGGGAACCATCAGACAGTGCACTATATAGGGGATAGGGAACCATCAGACAGTGTACTATATAGGGGATAGGGAACCATCAGACAGTGCACTATATAGGGATAGGAACGATCAGACAGTGCACTATATAGGGGATAGGGAACGATCAGACAGTGCACTATATAGGGGATAGGGAACGATCAGACAGTGCACTATGTAGAGGATGGGGAACCATCAGACAGTGCACTATATAGGGGATAAGGAACCTTCAGACATTGTACTATATAAGGGATAGGGAACCATCAGACAGTGCACTATATAGTGGATAGGGAACGATCAGACAGTGCACTATATAGGGGATAGGGAACGATCAAACAGTGCACTATATAGGGGATAGGGAATGATCAGACAGTGCACTATATAGGGGATAGGGATTGATCAGACAGTGCACTATATAGGGGATAGGGATTGATCAGACAGTGCACTATATAGGGGATAGGGAACGATCAGACAGTGCACTATATAGGGGATAGGGAACGATCAGACAGTGCACTATAGAGGGGATAGGGAACGATCAGACAGTGCACTATATAGGGGATAGGGATTGATCAGACAGTGCACTATGGGGATAGGGAACGATCAGACAGTGCACTATAGAGGGGATAGGGAACGATCAGACAGTGCACTATATAGGGGATAGGGATTGATCAGACAGTGCACTATATAGGGGATAGGGAACAATCAGACAGTGTAAATATGCTTTTCATTGGGGCGAATAAATTATTGTTTCACGTTAGTGTCACACGAACCACTGCAGCTCTGGTTCAGAGACACGATAGCACAAAGCGGATCATGTGATCGAGTCGAGGGAGACCAGAAAACTTATCGTATTGGTTTGAATTCTGCACAGAATGATATATTAAAGCAATATGGAGGAGATCAGGAGGAGAAACGGTTCAAGATTTGGAGGAAACTGCGGCTTTAATGAGCTCAACGGCTCTGGACGAGCTGTGAAATAAACGAAACCCTAATGGCTATTTTTAAATGAAGGAGGAGCTCTTCGATATGCCCCGCCCTGTCTTCCTGTTTCAGTGGAAATTACATCAACACATTGAATAACGCTGCTTGTTTCAAGACACTTCAGTGGGACTTTAAAAATAAAGTTGTTGTTTTTTTCACACAAGGACCAATTGAATCAATGTGGTACAGTGTGTCTAAGGCCACTTTTTTAATCTAAATTTGACTGAAGTGTGAATGAGCTGCTCCTGGTTTTAATTACTTTTGTGTTGTTTAAATAAAGGACAGTCACTCTCCGTGTGAGAGCTTGTTATTTAAAGCGAGAGCTTCACACTGATCCTGGTCTCACTGTCTTCAACTAAGTTGCAATTGCTGGCTGACTTTATTGAGAGCTGAAGAGGGTTTAGACGTACTTGACAAGCATTGGCCATGCGAGGCAGAACCCTCCGCCCCGGGCGCAGTTAATCAGTGAGCCGGAGAGTCCGTGACACCAGCAAGGTGGCAGTAATTGCGGGTGGCAGTAATTGCAGACGCTGTGATTGCTGCAGGCGGCCGCAGGCGCAGGTAGAGGTCCGCTCACCTCTCACAAGTGTTCCTGCAGGTCATGCATAACACATCTGATCTGTGAATTTACCTCTTGATGCAGGTTTCCACACATGTAGATGTGATCTCTGAAGGCTTGTGGGTGGAGTTTGCCTGTCTCGCTTTGCATGCACTGATTTTCCGCTTGTTTTTGTGTAGCATGAACGAAGTCTTTCCTGTGCTTCATTAAATGTGCATGACTGCCTTTCAACTTTTGTTTAGGCTTCTTCTAAACTTCCTTTTCCTATTTCACGTCTTGCTGAAAAGCTAAACAACTGTCACTTCAATATTAAAGGGGTCATGAACTGAGAAATCAACTTTTCCTTGATATATAAGAGGTCATTATACTTAAAGAATATCCTGTACGTTTCAGAACTGAGAACATCTTTGTTAGTCCAAAAATTAAAGCTTTTATTTTAACCAAGCCCAGAGAACGACTCGTTGTGAAATGTGCCTACAGATAAGACAGGTGAAAGACCACCTCTGCAGAAGATCAACGCCTACCTCATCAGTGCAACTTTGGCCCCGCCCACTGGAGTGTTAGTGAGATGATGAGGAGAGACGAACGGACTAAAAATAAAATTTCCTCCCAAAGGATCCTAATGCTAGAAATTTGCTTATTTATTTTCAACAGTGTGAATGTCTCAGTTGAGCATTATTTATTTGTATTCGGTACATTTCACTCTGGATTCTTTGGGAAATCAGTCAAAATTTTGGCGCAGGCTTTGCAAAGGCTTTTATGAAATGGACTCGACTCAACAAATCTCTTATTTACCTTATGTTAGTTATGATGAAAGCATTCGTTAGTGTCTGTGTCTGTGATTGGCTACAATGCTTATCACTGCAACCTTTCATGCTACCATCTGAATATAATGCCATAGATCTAAATATAATGCAATAATCAACACTTTTCATGATTAGTTAACCTTGAGAGCTGTAATTGTAAAAACGTGCTACAAGTTTTCGAGAGAGTTCCACATTTAATACTAGCTATTTCATATGCATGTCAGCCAATCACAGCAGTAGGCGTTTACACTGAAGTCTCACAGCAGCCAATCACAGCAGTAGGCGTTTACACTGAAGTTTCACAGTGACCAATCACAGCAGTGGGCGTTTACACTGAAGTCTCACAGCAGCCAATCACAGCAGTGGGCGTTTACACTGAAGTTTCACAGTGACCAATCACAGCAGTGGGCGTTTACAATGAAGTCTCAGCAGCCAATCACAGCAGTAGGCGTTTACACTGAAGTTTCACAGTGACCAATCACAGCAGTAGGCGTTTACACTGAAGTCTCACAGCAGCCAATCACAGCAGTAGGCGTTTACACTGAAGTTTCACAGTGACCAATCACAGCAGTGGCGTTTACACTGAAGTCTCACAGCAGCCAATCACAGCAGTGGGCGTTTACACTGAAGTCTCACTGCGGCCAATCACAGCAGTGGGCGTTTACACTGAAGTTTCACAGTGACCAATCACAGCAGTGGGCGTTTACACTGAAGTCTCACAGCAGCCAATCACAGCAGTAGGCGTTTACACTGAAGTTTCACAGTGACCAATCACAGCAGTGGGCGTTTACACTGAAGTCTCACAGCAGCCAATCACAGCAGTAGGCGTTTACACTGAAGTTTCACAGTGACCAATCACAGCAGTGGGCGTTAACACTGAAGTCTCACAGCAGCCAATCACAGCAGTGGCGTTTACACTGAAGTCTCACAGTGACCAATCACAGCAGTGGGCGTTTACACTGAAGTCTCACAGCAGCCAATCACAGCAGTAGGCGTTTACACTGAAGTCTCACAGCAGCCAATCACAGCAGTGGGCGTTTACACTGAAGTCTCACAGCGGCCAATCACAGCAGTGGGCGTCTACACTGAAGTCTCACAGTGACCAATCACAGCAGTGGGCGTTTACACTGAAGTTTCACAGTGACCAATCACAGCAGTGGGCGTTAACACTGAAGTCTCACAGCAGCCAATCACAGCAGTGGCGTTTACACTGAAGTCTCACAGTGACCAATCACAGCAGTGGGCGTTTACACTGAAGTCTCACAGCAGCCAATCACAGCAGTAGGCGTTTACACTGAAGTCTCACAGCAGCCAATCACAGCAGTGGGCGTTTACACTGAAGTCTCACAGCGGCCAATCACAGCAGTGGGCGTTTACACTGAAGTCTCACAGTGACCAATCACAGCAGTGGGCGTTTACTGAAGTCTCACAGCAGCCAATCACAGCAGCCGATCACAGCAGTGGGCGTTTATACTGAAGTCTCACAGCAGCCAATCACAGCAGCCGATCACAGCAGTGGGCGTTTATACTGAAGTCTCACAGCAGCCAATCACAGCAGCCGATCACAGCAGTGGGCGTTTATACTGAAGTCTCACAGCAGCCAATCACAGCAGCCGATCACAGCAGTGGGCGTTTATACTGAAGTCTCACAGCAGCCAATCACAGCAGCCGATCACAGCAGTGGGCGTTTATACTGAAGTCTCACAGTGACCAATCACAGCAGTGGGCGTTTATACTGAAGTCTCACAGCAGCCAATCACAGCAGTGGGCGTTTACACTGAAGTCTCACAGTGACCAATCACAGCAGTGGGCGTTTATACTGAAGTCTCACAGCAGCCAATCACAGCAGTGGGCGTTTACACTGAAGTCTCAGCAGCCAATCACAGCAGTGGGCGTTTATACTGAAGTCTCACAGTGACCAATCACAGCAGTGGCGTTTACACTGAAGTCTCACAGTGACCAATCACAGCAGTGGGCGTTTATACTGAAGTCTCACAGCAGCCAATCACAGCAGTGGCGTTTACACTGAAATCTCACAGCAGCCAATCACAGCAGTGGGCGTTTACACTGAAGTCTCACAGCAGCCAATCACAGCAGTGGGCGTTTACACTGAAGTCTCACAGCAGCCAATCACAGCAGTGGGCGTTTATACTGAAGTCTCACAGTGACCAATCACAGCAGTGGGCGTTTACACTGAAGTCTCACAGTGACCAATCACAGCAGTGGGCGTTTATACTGAAGTCTCACAGCAGCCAATCACAGCAGTGGGCGTTTACACTGAAGTCTCACAGCAGCCAATCACAGCAGTGGGCGTTTACACTGAAGTCTCAGCAGCCAATCACAGCAGTGGGCGTTTACACTGAAGTCTCACAGCAGCCAATCACAGCAGTGGGCGTTTATACTGAAGTCTCACAGCAGCCAATCACAGCAGTGGGCGTTTACACTGAAGTCTCACAGCAGCCAATCACAGCAGTGGGCGTTTATACTGAAGTCTCACAGCAGCCAATCACAGCAGTGGGCGTTTATACTGAAGTCTCACAGCAGCCAATCACAGCAGTGGGCGTTTACACTGAAGTCTCACAGCAGCAGGTGCACCTCAGACAACATTATAAAATAATGCAGTCAATGACCCCTTTAACATGGAAATGTTTAATGTTCAAGTATTCAGCTGGTTTCCCTGGATTTGCACTGCAAAAATTGATGTTCTTACTTAATATTTGTGTCTTGTTTTCCAGCACAAATATCTAAACATTCCTAAATCAACATGCTTTTACTTGAGAAGCAAAACGACTTAAGATATTAAGTCTTGTTTTCTTAAAACTATCATCAAAATGAAGTGAGTTTATGCTTAAAACAATTGAATTCCTCTTGAATTCAATTTATTTTTCTGGCTCCACTTGAATTTTTAAGATTTTTAGAAAACAAGTCTTAATATCTTCCGTCATTTTGCTTCTCAAGTCAAAGTATCTTGATTTAAGAATGTTTAGATATTTGTACTGGAAAACGGCTCGGTTATGTATATAACCCTTGTTCCCTGAAAGGAGCGAGCACTGCGTCGGAGCAGACGATTTGGGGATTTTCCTAAGCATCAGCGAATCTGAAGTCTGAATGAACACTAGTCCAATCCGATTGGTCGTGCGTGATGGCGTCATCGTGACGGCATACCGGAAGTATAAAGGGGGCGGCGTAATGGCGGCAGCTATTGCTCTGAAGCATGCGCTCCAGGCGTGCGAGGTGTGGCGGCCGCGGCGCGGTGCTCGTTCCCTTTCTCAGGAACAAGGGTTATATACATAACCCGAGCCGTTCCCCTTCGAGGAACTCACACTGCGTCGAACGGCGATTTGAGGCAGTACCCACTAGGCCACACCGAGGTAGCGCCTGCCTAGTGTGAAGCCGGAGACCGGGCACAACTAGGACTGGAGCACCCTAGCGCCAGGCGTCGTAGGGAGATGCAGGCTATAAAACCTGATGAAGGTGTGTGGGGTAGCCCACCCAGCCGCCTCGCAGATATCCTGCAAGGGGACCCCAGAAAGGAGGGCCACCGAAGAGGCCATGCCTCTGGTGGAATGTGCCCTCACGGCCATAGGTGAAGGCAAACTGCGCACCTGATAGGCCATGGTTATCGCCTGGACAATCCAGCTACTGATTGTCTGAGTAGACGAGGCAACCCTTTCTTGGGTGAGCGAAACACCAACAGTTGTTGAGATCTCCTCCACTGTGCCGACTTCGCCAAATACACTCTAGCGCCCTAACCGGGCAGAGCAGGTGAAGTCTCCCTTCTTCCGCCCGTCACGTGAGGCGGAGGATGAAATGCCTGCAGAACCAAAGACCTGACCACCCTTGATGGGACCTTAGGCACGTAGCCTGGCCTAGGGTGTAAGATGGCTTTACTCCACCGGGGCAAACTCCAGGCAAGTCGGCGTTACCGCCAAGGCCTGGAGATCACCCACTCTCCTCAGAGAGGTAATGGCGAGGAGAAAAGCCACCTTAGGGTCAGGTTCTTTGGTTCAAGCCGACTCAATGGCTCGAAGGGGCCTCAGCCAGCCCTCCGAGAACCACTGCCAGATCCCATGTTGGAACTCTGGATTGAGCCACAGGCCTCATCCTCCGAACCCCACGGAGGAACTGTACAACCAGCCGGTGCCTGCCCAAAGGCCCATCACCCGTAGGAGTGTGGAAAGCCGTAATGGCAGCCACGTACACCTTGAGTGTGGGCGGGGTTAGACCCGCAGAGAAGCGATCTTGGAGGAACTCCAGCACTGAAACCACCGGGCAGTTAACTGGGTCCACCTCACGCTCCCTGCACCAAGTGGAAAATACATTCCACTTGAGGCTGTACAGTCTCCTTGTAGGAGCCCTGGAACTGAGTAACGTCTCTACCACCTCTGCCGACAGGCCAGCCTCTAGGTACCAGACCCAAAGGTTCCAAATCTCGGGCCGGGGGTGAAATATTGCGCCCGCCGCCCGAGACAGGAGATCCCTCCTCAGAGGAATCTGCCACATGACCTGCCAGCAGAGCTATGATATCCGAGAACCATACTCGAGTCGGCCAACAGGGTGCTACCAGAAGTAGGCTGACCCCTTGTCGACGGACCCTCTCCAGGACTCCGGGAGCAGAGCAATCAGGGAAATGCGTGCAGGCGCAGCCTCGGCCACGTCTGAACCATGGCATGCAACCCAGCGGGGCTGGATGCGTGAGGAACCACAGTGGACAGTGGGGCGTCTCTCGAGGCGCAAAATAGGTCCACTTCCACTGGGCGAACCTCTTGCCCATGGCCTCCACCACCTCTGGGTGGAGTCGCCACTCCCGGGCCTCAGCCCCTGCCTCGACAGGATGTCTGCTCCCTGATTTTGGACCCCGGGACATACATTGCCCTAATGGACAACAGTTTCCCTTGGGACCACAGGAGGATTAGATCGCCAGTCTGCACAGAGGCGCGACCTGAACCCTCCTGATGATTGAGTGCGCTTCGACAGCCGTATTGTCTGTCCGCACCAGGACATGTTGGCGCGGAGGTCGGGAAAAAGCTCCTGAGAGCTTTGTAGACCGCCAGCATCTCCAGGCAATTTATATGCCAGGAGGAATGGCGGCCCTCCCATAGGCCCCTCACAGCGGCCGTCCATGACCGCGCCCCAACCAGTGAGGGGCGTCTGTTGAAAGCGGATCTCCGGCAACAGGGCGCTCCCAACACTGGCCTGGGACAGAAACCAAGGTTCCTTCCATATGACTAGAGCGAAGGCCACTGCGCGTTACCCTGATCATACAGAATGGATTTCCCCTCAAGGAAAGTCACCTGGTTTACTTCTGTATCAGGACATGGTGGCGCGGAGGTCTGGGAAAAAGCCCCTCAGAGCTTTGTAGACCGCCAGCATTTCCAGGCAGTAAATGTGCCAGGAGAAATGCCGGGTCTCCCACAGACCTCTCGCAGCGGCCGCCATGACCACGTCCCAGCCAGTGAGAGGCATCCGTTGAAAGCGGTCTTCCGGCAGCGTGATGCTCCCAACACTGGCCTGGGACAGAAACCAAGGTTTCTTCCATATGACTAGGAGCGAAGGCATCTGCGCGTTACCCTGATCATACAGAACGGTTTTCCCCTCGAGGAAAACCCCCTGATTTCCAGCCACCACTGTAAGGGTCTCGTGCAGCAGGCCAAAAGATATTCTGTTGGGCGCAGCGCAATGAGCCCCAGCAGTCCTTAAAACTGCTTCACAGTGATGCTGTGGCCTAGCTTCATTTTAGAGACCACCGCCCGTATGGACTCGTCGTGCGGGAGACAATTGTGCCCACAACGTAGAGAATCCCATACAACTCCCAGGAACACAGTTCTCTGGGAAGGCGTCAACACGCTACTGCGTGTAGAGTCTCAACCCCAAGCAGTGAGAGCACCCAAGGGCGACACCTCAATGCCGAACTGCTGCTACCACTTACTTTGCGAGGAAGGGCTAGGCCGTATAGAAGAACCCGATATTGGTACGCTTTGCCCCCAAAGCGAACCTCAGGAACTTCCTGTGACACAGAAGGATGGATACAGGGAAGCATGCGTCCTCTTTAGACCCGTCGTGACAGACCAGTCCTCAGACTGGATCTGAATCTAGCGGAGGAACTGTAAGCATCTTGAATCTGAATCTCCTCAGAGAGATTCAAGTACCTCAGATCTAAAGTTGGGCGCAACTTCGCCATCCTTCTTAGGAACTATGAAGTGCCGGCTGTAAACCCGGACTCCTGTCTGGCGGAGGAGCACATTCTGTGGCCTCCTTACCAATGGGAGTGAACTTCCTGTTCCACCGAACCTGCAGATATATCCGGAGGCATAACCCTGCGCCAAGATAATCTGCTAAGGAACCAGCCTCTCGAGGCCGGCCTCGGGTGTCAACGAGCCTCCTCCCGACCCCTGAAGGCGGCTAACGGCAGGGGCGAAATCGAGAAGATTTTGGTGTGCGTCTGGCGTTAAGCTGGACCGCCGCAAGTCTTGCTAGGCGGCTGGTGCAGCACGCGTCTTGTGAGAAGCGATGTGGCCCGAAGCATACTAGATGGCGGGAGCACAGCATCGATTCCCGAAAACTCCACAGGGAGGCGACCTCGATCGCTCCGACCGGGAGAGGGGCGTCGGGTGTTACGAGCCTCGTCCCCAACCCCTGAAGCGGCTGACCGGCAGGGAGTAGTTGGGAAGCGAGCCTCTGTGTGCGAGCGCGAGCTGCCCAGCCGCAGGTCTTTTCAGAGGCGGCTGGAGCAGCGTGCGTTCGAGAAATCGATGTGGACGAAGCATCATAGGCGGCGGGATTACCACATCGATTTCCTCAAGCGCGCGGAAGAAGCAACCTCAGTTGCCCCTTCGCGGGAGCCTCATCTGAGGAGCAGCTCTACAGGGCCTTGCGCTAGAGGCGGACACTAGGAATAACAATTGCCTGAAACTGATGTGTCCACGCAGGCCACAAGGCGGCGAGCGACATCAACTTCAGGAGGGCTCCACCTAGATGAATATCCAGACAAGTCACCTGGTCTGAATGATAGGCTGAATAAAAATACATCTAACTCCTCAAAGTCAGATAATATTTTAATTTAATTCCTTGGAATTAAATACAGCCACAATAAGGTGAAACATGGTCTGAATGATAGGCTGAATATCTAACTCCTCAAAGTCAGATCATATTTTATTTAATTCCTCAGAATTAAATGTAGCCATAATCCTCAGACGACACTGTTTTATTGTATTTATACGGACTCATAAACCACCGCGTTGCCTCAGCAGCGTGGTTCAACTCCGTCATAGTACAATTGGCTTTCATCGCTCGAGAAAAAGCCAAACAGTATCACGGTGAAACATGGTCTGAATGACAGGCTGAATATCTAACTCCTTAGAGTCGAATAATATTTCATTTAAATCCTCAGACTTAAATGCAGCCTAATCATCAGGCAATACTGTTTTATCGTCAACCAGTATTCCATGCACACCGATCGCGTGTGTTCACCTTAATAGCAGACCCATACCTGCGCTGCCTCGGCAATCGTGAGATTGAGTCTTGCATATAAGAAGTGGCGAGCTCGTTATAACCCGACTGCCCGATGCTGAGCACGTCTAATTCCCCAGAATCAGACCGTTCAAGCATCGGGTCCTCCGCCCCGGGGGAAGAAGCCGCATCGCGGGCTTCCACACGGGGAAGGAGAACATCTGAACTGACAGACAAAGACTGGGAAGATGCCTCAGCAGTCCCAAGTCTCGCTGACATGTCCATCCGTGAGCCCCATGACCGGTCTCGCCGCACCGCCTCGGCGAATGCGGGACCGATCCACGGGGCTCACGAGGCTAACGGCCTCATCGAACACGGCCAGCCGAGAGCGGAGCAGCCTGAGTGTCAGCTCTCTCTACTTCTTTCACACACTTGCACAACTGGACAAACAACAGTAAATAGACAGACAATCACAGAGGCGCTATGCTGAAGAGCAATAACTGCCGCCATTACGCGCGGCCCCCTTTTATACTTCCGGGTATGCCGTCACGATGGCGTCATCACGCACCGACCAATCGGATTGGACTAGTGTTCATTCAGACTTCAGATTCGCTGATGCTTAGGAGCATCCCCAAATCGTCGTTCGGCGCAGTGTGAGTTCCTCGAGGGAACAAGTCACAAATATTAAGTAAGGAAATAATTTTTGCAGGAACCAAGACCATCAAACCACCATAGACTGGTGTTTTCTGCATGCATGTATATTCACTAAAAACACTGAAACTCTTCCTAATTTGCTAAAGTTCTCAACCGTGACTTTGACTTTCGTTCAGATGCAGACTGTGATTGTATAAATATCACACAATCAT